>CM053580.1:347722442-347742589 GCA_028627135.1 Pseudochirops cupreus | reverse complement strand
AATGAAAACAAAGTTATTTCTGTTTTAATTATGTTTCTAAATTAGTAAAGTATATATGTACAATGGGTAATCAAATAATATTTCATACCGATTGATGTGATGAAATTTGACGAGTGGAATAATAGTAATGGTATTAAATCTATTAATAAACTGTGTGTTGATTCAATTCACCAAGACTTTATTAAGTGTTCACTATGTACAATGTCCTATTAGAGGTATTGGTAACACAATGTAAAAACAAAACTGTCTCTTTGCTTAGTGATCTTAAATCCATTTGGGTCAAAACTTGTATGTACATAAGTCAGTATAAGGTGTCTAGAGGAGGCAGAGAATGTTAATAACCAAAAGTTGAGGAAGGGTGATTAAAGACTTCAAGGAGGAGTTAGCAACAAATTTTGAATATTTAACACAATAAGAACACTGGTAGAGAAATTTAAGAAAGGAGGGAATTCTAGGTATTGATGATCCCTTGCAAAAACCTGAAAACAAAATATATGATACATTTGGAAAATTGCTAATAGAAAAATTTGACTCAAATGTAAACTATGAAACAAGATTATAAGGAGAGGTAGTTGCTTGGTCACAGTGATCTTAAATGTTGAAGTAAAGATTTTTTTTTTTTCTGAGACAGTGCTCCAGAATGTTGGAAAGCAAGGCAGTGACAAGGTAAGAACTGAACTTTAGGGAGATTATTTGGGTAAATACTTAGAAAATTAAAAAGAGAAGACACTGCAAGTGTACAGATAACTAGTAGGTCATTACAAAAATCTAGGTTATCATGTCTTATTTAGGTTTTGGGAAATGTTTTTTTTTTCTTTTAAAATATATTTGGATAATGTTAATTCAATAAAATATTTTTTCCATTGGATTGCTATGTATTGCTTTACACACATTTAAAAAATACTTTATTCTGAGAAAAGGTAGATAAATGTTACTAGAATGGCAATATGGTCCATGGCACACATGCACATTTTATTTGGATGGTGAGGAGGGCCAGAAATAGAAGAGATCAAAGAAGAATTGAAGGAATTTCCAATAAATTTTACATAGGGGTTAAAGGAGAGGGAAGAGTAAAGATGACATTAAGGTTTTTTTTTTCTTTTTTTTTTTCTCTCAGGGCTCACACTTTACTCCAGATGCAGGACAGGTTCTTTTTGCTCCCCATTTTGAGATACATCTCTATCCCAGAGAGACAGTCATATTAGCTTCCGCCCACTTTTCATCTTTGCAGCAAAGAGAAAGAAAAGAGCAGTTCAGGAACAATATAAGATGAAAGCTTTTCAGAACAACTCCCTCCCCTCCCCATCCTTTCTGTCACTACAGGGAATAACATCTCCCCTGCACTATCTATTGCAAACAAACAAACAAAGAAAAAAATAACCAATACAAAACAAAATGAAATAAAACAAACAAAAGCACCATCACTTTATAAACAGGATTCTGAATAAATGTCACACAGGTAGTAGTGACAGTTACTGCTGCTTTGGTTGCATAGCCTCCAGTCCAGTTACATCTTGTAGCAGCTGGGTGTCAACTTTATCTGCTGGCAGCTGCACATATCTGACTACAGAGTTCTGGATAAGACAGTTCTTCACAGAGAGCATGTGAGGATATTTTCTGGATCTGTAACACTGCTTTCTGATAGTTTGATGTCGAGATTTTGCTTCACAGAGCTCCAGTCCCATAGAAGTTCAAGTAGTTCTTGAGTTCCACCACCACATCCTTTCCCACAAGTGACTTGAAGAAGGGGCAGAAGAGCATGATCTTCTCACCATGGCTCAGGTCCAGGAGATGAAGTCAGGCAGCTTAGCTAGGCTTGCAGGGAGGTGTGGGCTTCCGACATGGAGTTTTTAACCTTCTATGCAAGGCAAGTTGAATATGTTCTCCACAGAAACTGGGAAGTTTAGAAGACAGATATATTGGTGATTTTTTTTTTATAGGAAAAGGATCAGATATCTATTCTAAAGTTAGACCAAGTTTTAGTATTGCTTTACATATACCCATGGGGGGAAAATGAATTCCTACTTCAATGCAATTATGCCTGGCTTTCCTTAGTCAAAGTCTTTAAATTTTGAATTTTCATATGAATAGATTCTATGCCTTTGTTTTAGTTATGAAGATATTTTCACATACTTTGAAGAGCTAATAAGAGAATTAAATATATCTACAATTTTGGGGGAGAGAAATAATAACATATTAGTGAACAAATGTATAGGTAAGCAGTAAGTGATGAATTAGTCAAGATTCCCATTTAGAGTTTGTGGGAACATAAAGGCTTGGTCATCATTTTCTGCACTTTTGCCATTTGTTGACACCAGCAATAGATATTTGGATCTATTGTTTGAAAGTACTGAAATAAATTTTAATTCTATAATATAAAATTCACTAGCTAAAGGATTCTTAACGGAATTCTGAAAAATTAACAGAGAATAAAGAAACAGAGAATTAAGAAACAAAAAAAAAACAGAACAATACAAGGCAAAATGAAATAAAACAAACAAACAAAAATGCCATCACTTTAAAAATAGGATTCTAAACTGGGAGACTGGGGCATGTAAATGGTATAAATGTCACACAGGTAGTGGTGACATTCACTGCTGCTTTGGTTGCATTGCCTCTAACCCAGTTACATCTTGTAGTAGCTGGGTGTCAACTTTATCTGCTGGCAGCTGCACATATCTGACTACAGATATGTAAACAAATAAAGAAGCTGCAACAATTAATGTGCTTTTTATTCTTTTGCCACTTCTAATAGTATTGGCATGATTAATTCATTATTATGTGACAGATTTGTTTTATTCAACCTTAATGTGAACATAACTCTAGTCCTGTCAAGAAAAGGAAGTTAAAACACAAATGAAACTTAGATTTTGCTGAATTATCTCCTTTTAGAAAAAAAAATAATAAGTACTTATGGCAAATAATATGGTAATAGCAACAAAGTACTCAAATTCTGCTATTTATAGTGAAGAGAAATTTTCAACCCTTTTGAAAATAATATATGCAATTAAAAGATGAATGATCCTAATGTATAACATGGTGAACACTACTAGAACCATAGCTTTACACTGTAATTAGCAATGGAATGGAAATTTAAGTGGACCTTTTAAGATTTCATATTAATATTGATAATATGATGTTAAAATAAAATGCATAAGCTAAATTAACCATGCGGAGGACATTCTTATATCTAGCCCATGTACCTATACTGCCCAATTGTTTTCTATATAATCAATATGCAAGTAGATATATTTCCATCAATCACTTTCTTTTTTTAAATTATATTTGAGTTTATTTTAGCCTTAACTACATAATAAAAAAAGAAAAAAAATCCATGTACACAGCAAAATTATCAATCACTTTCTTAAGGTCAAAAATGGTCATTCAATGACGAACTTCTTTTCTCTATAACAAACACATTATGATAGTTTCTACATTTATAATTTTATTCACGTTCCCTCTCTATGATATTCTTCATCTGTTTGAATCTTAGCTATCCTTTGAAGTTCAGCTCAGCTCCCACCTCTTGCATGAATCCACTACACATAGAGTGAATGAATCTATTTATATTTATATTTTCTCCTTCCTTAAACAATTATCAAACTTATACTCTGCACTATTGAGCATTTAAATATGATTGCCTCATATTACTTGCTACTGCCTCAGATATTCAGAGGCATTATGCATCTTTCCCCAGTTATACTCTAAGATACTTGAGGACTTAGAACATATTTCTGGATTTTTGTTTTTCTTTTTCATTTTATTTTTGATGATTTATTTTTTTTAAATTGAATATATTACAAACACATAAGTGTTCAATAATTAATGGGTGCTAGAATGAGAGATGTGTATGAAGATAAAAGGTTCCTCCCCATAAGCTGATTAATATTTGCATTTATTCTATAATATTTATTGATAACACTTTCATTTGTTAATGACATATTCTTCCATTAGCCAAAAATATAACATCTCATTCCAAACTCCTGAATAAAATAGAGATCCCAAGAATATGCCTGAAGCACTAGTCTGAGCAATTCCACATATACCGCTATAATGTCAAAAAAAGGAGATGAAATAAAGGTGAATTTCTATTGTGCTTTCTATTTTTTCTCCATGAGTCCAGTTCTCAATCCTTATTGTTTTCTATGATTTCTCTTAATTCCCAAGTATAGATGCTAAGACTTATTGTTGTGATTGGCTTTCAGGAGAGATGAAAAGTGAATGAAGTCATCAAGTGTTCTCCCCACTTGCTCCCAAAGTTGTATTATTCTATTCAAGTTAACATATTGATTAGCCCTCCTAAGGATCACATCCCCAAAGCATCTATGCAAGAAAGCATGACACATTGGCTAACACCTGTGGGGTGCCCAAGGATAACCTAGAAGGATCTTTCCTACAGAATATCTAAAGTAACTGTTACCTTGACAACCACAAGTAACTCATGCCTATTTTAAATGTGACCTGCTGAGCTCCAGTGAAATTCCATTCCAATTAATGATTTTTTTTTGTCCTCATCAGATTGGTTTTTTAGAAATGTGTTCCTTGGAGAGACTGAAGATGTCAGTCATTGCATTGTGAACTTATGATTTAGACTTTCTGTGATCTATTCACTTTTTAAATGTCAGATGGTACATTAGTACTGAGCCAATGAATTATTATAAAACAACTCCCATTTAGCAAGACTAGATGGTTTTTACAAAGTGTTTTCCTCACTATAACCCAGTGAGGATTGTAAAACAAATATTATTATGTCTCCTTTTACATGTAAAGAAATTACAACTCAGATAAGTAACATGATTTATCTTAGCTCACATAGCAACTAAGCCTGGACTCAAAATAAATCATCTGATTGAAAATATTATGTGGTTTCCATTTAAATAATATTTTAGTTGAACATCTGTTCATTAAAAATACAATGATACTCATTTTGTCCTTGGTCTACATATTAATGTCCCATATCTCTTCATATAGTCATCCATTAAATAAACAATTATACCATTGCTCAGGTTTTCATGTGCATATTACACTTTTACTTTGTTGATGCTTTTGGAAATGTGTATTACTAAATTCATGGCAAATTGATATAGGGCATTCACAGAAATTAATCTTGTTCTTTATTTTTATTAGGAAGATAACATGGTACAGTAGACTCCTTTGTAGTCAAAAGATCAGAGATCTAATAAGTTTGTGTGACTTTCTACTAATGTGACATCAGGCAAGTTACTTGATTTCTCTGGACCTGTTTTCTCATCTGTAAATTGACAGGATATTATGAGAGAATCTTTGAGGTTCTTTCCAGGTCTAATAATCATCTGACTCTGATGAATAAACCTGACACTGCGATTTAATATCAAGTTTTCAAGTTTTTGTTAAATATCTGTTGGATATGGCAGATAAAGAATGTTTTAACTTCAGATCTGTTTCTCCATTCTTAAGATGGTGGTTCAGAGACCAAATAAATTATCTGTAACCAGTAGACCTTTATGGTTAACAGAATTCCACAAGTGGTCTTAACATAGGCACCACAAACCTATGTTTTGCTGCATGAAATTGACAAATCATCATTCACTGAGAAGACATTGGTAACAAAGAAGGTGAAGAAGGAAATTTTCTTATTAGAGAGAAAGTATAATGGTGTGGTGGATCGAGAATCAGTCTTTAAATCAGGAAAGAACTTTCTTCTGCCTGTGTGTCCCTGGGTAATTAACTTACTCTCTTTGGATTCTAGGCAGCTTTCTAAGGTTATAAATTTCAAAGAATGCACTAGCCTATATTGACAGAGGAATTTTAATCACCTGATAGTTCTCTCTACTAATAAAATTACATATCAAGTCCTTGTCTCTATCCCAAGGTTTAGAAGAACAAAACCAAACCAAAGATAAAAAAAGAACAGGCTTACTGAGAAAAATTGATAGGAATAATAGTGATGATTAATATCCTAATCCAAATAGACTTGCCTTAAGCTCATTACACCATGTGTGTTGTATGCCCAATGGTGTATGCAAAATCATTTGAATACTGACAAAAGTTAATAGCAATGCTGTTGGGTTCCTGAGGCAAATAATTCCCATCCTCATTATTAGAAGTACCAATGAGACAATGACCTTCAGTTCATTGAACCCATGCTTATTCAAAGTCTGTTCTCTCTTTGTCAGAGCAATAATACACTGTCCTTTCCTTTATATAAAGAAATTAAAGCCTTAATTTTTTTGTCTTGTAATATCCCCAGTGATCAAGCCATTGTAGAAGAAAAGAAAAACACTCCAAATATTTTTGCAGATGCACAGCCTCCAGGAAGTATCTATGCTGCAATCAAAAGCTTTTTACATTAGTGAGTTAGGTATGACAGCCAGAAAGTGAGTCTCTCAGTGCCAGAATTGGTGTCTCATCTTCTTGGCATATTTTTCCCCCAAAAAATATAGAAATAAGACCTATTTAGCAAAAAGATGAGCATCACCAGTTGAGGGCAATTTATTAAATCATTTGGAAAACTGTGAGGGATCAGTATTTTCTCCATTATTCTACTGACTTGTAACTACTTGGAGGGTGGTTACGTTTGATTATATAGAAGCTGCTGATGAAATGGAACTAATAGTAACAGTAGTGCATAAACCTTATGTTGAATAAAGAACACAGTGTTTAAGTAGCAGAAATCATTAAAAGGTGTTGATACTTAAAGGGAATGAAGGGTTTCAAATGAGTCCTTGTAGGAAACAAATTGTTGCATTATAGTTCTCTCTGCTGTCCCAAGTTTCCATTATTTGACTCATTATTATTATTCAAAATATTCTGGATGACTTAGCAGGCAAGCTGTCAGGCATTTTAGAATGACATGACTCAACTATAATAAAAATTCCTGCCAACAGACAGATATAAACACTGAATAATGGTGGAAGGAGGGAGAGAAAAATAAACTGTTATATGTCAATTTAGAATTGAACAAGGTTATAGATAATGTGCTTATATAAGTCTGTAGGTAAGGTCATTACACATACCCAAATCACTCATTTAATAGTACATACTGCTTAGTTGGAGCTTTTCATCCTAAGGACAGGAAAGATGACTTTTCCTTGTTCAGTAGGTCCTGGAACAATGGAAAGTGCTCAAGGGCAACAACTACTATTAAAAAAAAAATTCCTATGTAGTAATTAGCTCCATGACTGAAGAATAATAGTCATTTGAAAAATAAATGATTGCATAATCATATTGAATTTAAATTAAATGCACTTCTACTCAAAATAATTGATTTTTTTCAAAAGGCCCTTGACTTCTCAGAAGCATGTTATTTATTCAACTAAGCAGTCCTTTTCATATAAAAATGTATATTCATGTTCCTCTATGACTTATTGTATGGTAAATTTTATCCAGGTGTATCCTCCCTATAATACCTTACTACAAAAGGAAAACTCTAACTCACAAATTTGAAATCTGCATTTTTTTTAAATAAGTGACATATCTTTTATGATCAAAGAGTGTTACAGTAAACACGATATTAATTTATCTCCATGACTCTCAATAAGCAACTGCACAAATGATTTTCAAATTCAGGCTATAATGTAATGGAGGGCTATACAGGATAAAGATACATACAAATCAATAATTTTTAAAGTGTTATTATCAGCCAGACACTATGCTAAATACTGGAGGTGCCAAAATAAACAAATAAGGAAGTCCTCAGAGATCTTTTGTTCTAATGTGGAAAGAAAAACATAAATGCAAATTGAAAATCAGGGTTAGGGTGGAGGATGAAAATAAGTTCAATGGCATAGTGCAGAATTGTGTGAGAAATGGAGTGAAGACCTAATTTCAGTCAAGATGATACAAATGATGCCTTGAAAGACACTGGCTTCTTCCAGGCAAGAAGTGAAAGGCTTATATACCTTTAAAAATAGGCCTATAAAGCAGAACCCCATTGCAAAATGTTGCCACATTATGGGATACAATGAGGATACACTGAATATTTAATAACACAATGTTATGGTTGTATTAGCACAAGAAAAATGATATGACAAATTTCCTTTATTCCAGACAAATAGGCAGAGTTAATCTGAGACAGTATCATTCTCATACTATATATTTTTTTTACTTTTTCCCCATCATGCCTTGCCAAATCCAGAATTACAAAAAAAAAAAAAAGATTTCTACACAGGAAATTTGAGAAACTTATATTTATCCAGTTTAATCAAACTATTTCTTCTCTAGTAAGATCTAAAATGAAAAATAAATATTTAGAACTTAAAATGTGCAGCAGCCCACAATTCTAATCATTTAGGACACAAAAATTGAAAAGGACCTCATTAATGTGCCTTTCTTTATTGTTTAACAAGGAGGATATGATGTATAAAAAATTCTATAATGTAAATTATAATACAGTAAACACATAGGACAGGTAAAACAGAGAAGAGAAAATAGGAAACTAGGAATCATTTCTAGCTGAAAAGATTGGGGAATGAGAAGAAACATCAACTGAGCAGAGCCAGTAAAAATTTGAGATAGAGCATTATGTAAGAAAAATGATGAGAATGTTAGTGTCATTAAAATGTATTTTGCATCAAGTAGAACACAATATAAAATTATTGAAAAATAAGAAGGAACAAATTATGGCAAACTTAAAAGTTTATTATGACATTATATTTATCCTAGAAGGTTTTTTTAGAGCAACTGGAATTTGTTGAAAAGGTATTTGTGGGAGAATAACATTGTCAGACCTAACTTTTCAGAAAATCGCTTTAGCAGCTCAGTAGATAATAGATTGGAGCAGGGAGAAAATTGAGGTAGGGGGACCCACAAGAAGAATATTGAAGCAGTGTCTATGTGAGGTGATGAGGGCCTGTAACAAATAGGCTACTGTTCATTCATTCATTCATTCATTCAATAAAACTTACTAATCATCTTTATGTGTTAGGCACTGTACTATGTGCTGGGGATACAAAAGAGGCAAAAGACAGTCTTTATCCACAGGAAGGTTACAGTCTAATAGGGGAGACAAGGTGCAAGCTAATATATACGAAACAAGCTTTATACATGGAAAATGACAAATAATTAACAAAGGAAAGGCATTGCAATTAAGAGGGCTTGGGGAAGGCTTCCTGCAGAAGGTTGGATTTTAACTGTCTCTTACAGGAAACCAAGGTATTTAGTTGTCAGAAAGGAGGGAGAGTGTCCTAAACATTAGGTACAGTAATGGAAAATGTCCACACCTGAAGGGAGTCTTCTATTTATGGAATAGCCAGAAGGCCAGTGTCACCAGATCAAAGAATATGTGTTATTGAATAGGGTAAGTAGAGAGAAGATGAAATGAATCAGATATTCCCTTCTTACTGCCCTCATTCCCCATCAATGGGGTGGGAGGATAGGAAAGTACATGTAATTGTGTATGATTTTATTATTAGTTTTGCTTAGATACTTTATTTTGTAATCTCACAAAGTAGGAGTAATTTGTACATGTTTGTAATGTAAAAACAAAACACACCCATAGAGATATTTTAAACATAAAAATAAAAAGACTTTGAAACAAATTGAATATGTGGGCTAAATGCAAATAAGGAGTTAGAAACAATGATGAAATTAAAAATCTTGGTAAGTAGAAGGACAATGTTGCCACCAACAGGAATAAAAATTTCACAAGAGGGGATAGTTTGTGGGGAAAAAAAGAAATGAATAATTCTGGTTGGTTGAATTTCAGGTGTGTATGAGATAATTAATGATCCCTAACATTCAATTTAAGATACCCATACAATATTTGGGAAAAAGTAGAGTGGATCTCAGAAGAGAGGTTATGGCTAGGTATTTTGATCTATGAATCATATGAACAGAGATTATAACCAGAGGTTATAATATTATAACCATAATATTAGAGGTGATGAATCTATCAAATGATATCAAAAGGAAAAAAATAAAGAGGGCTCAGGATCTTCAAAAGTTAATCTTCTAAAAATCTGTCAGTTAAACTCTCACTTACAATACCTTCACTTACATGTAAAGAGCTTACCACATTTTCTGTATATAGAACTGGGGAAATAGGGTCTTAAAACAACATATTTGATATTACGGGATGATGATAATATGGCAAGATATAAAGGAACACATATTCCCACAAATTCCTCAGTAAAACCTAAAAAAAAAAATCGTTATTAGCTGGGAAAAAATAGAGAATCACCTGAAGATGCCTCCATCAAGCCGAGGGGTAAAAAGAAGTTTTTGGAATCTATCTGGAATTCAGACATATACAAACCAAGTTAGGCTGTAAGCATTGTATAAAGAAGCCTCAGGTCAAGGAAAGGGCTTTAGTTTAGCATTTGTAAGAAGCTTATCCCTATCCTCCTTGGCTTTAATGTCCTCTCTCTCTCTCTCTCTCTCTCTCTCTCTCTCTCTCTCTCTCTCTCTCTCTCTCTTTCTCTCTCTGTCTCTGTCTCTCTGTCTCTGTCTCTGTGTCTCCCCCAACACACAATGTACACAGACAAACATCTACACATTTGTCACAATACATATATATGCACACATACATATACGTATGTATCTGTGTATATAATTTTTGTGTCAATAAACAGGTAGAGTTTTCATGCTCTCTTTTATTGGATTATTAGCTCTTTGAGACAAAGTACCCCTGAAGTTTGTCTTTTACTTCATTCCCAAGGCTTAGTACATAGCATGACATACTCAGTACACACATTTTGATTGACAACTTAAAACTTCAGGAAAAAAATATCCTTCCCATCAGGACCACAAGAATACCAAGAAGAAATGGAATGAGATATACAAAATGGAATAGCTAGGGAGGGAAAATGTTACCTTAGAATAAGCATTGAAAAACTTTACCCAAGAAGTAAAACTTCAGAAAATTAACATAAATAACAACAAATATAAGCAAACAGGATATAATACACAAACTAAAAGAAATAAGAGTCACTAAATGAAATCAGAAGAAAAGTTCTGAAATATCTCAGTAAGAAAATTGATATTGAAAATAATTGAAGTGGAAAAGGGGTCAAGGAAATATAATGCAGGAATATTGGCCTATTTAAAAATCACAACCAATTTAAAAATATATTTCATCATGAATTATCAATGAAAATTGTATAAACCTTGAAAACAACACCTATGTGAAGATAGAAATAACTCAGTAGTTATCTTTGGAGTGAGAGCCCAAAATGAAAATTCCCAAGAATGCTACAGTCAAATTTCAGAGGTTATAAATCAAAGACAGAATATTATAAGCATCCAAAAAGAAAGGGTTCAAATACTAAGAAGCCATAGGAAGGATCACAAAGTATTTGACAGCTTTCACTCCAAAGGAGAAAGCTTGAAATCAGATACTCCAAAAGGGAAAAACAAAGCATTGAAACAACAAAAAAAAAATCCTATTGGGCAATATTAAGAAAAATATTACATGGGGATGGAGGTGTGTAACTATAATGAAACAGAAGATTTTTGAAGGAAAACCAGAACTGAATAGATATTTGAAATGGAAACCCAGCAGTCAAGGAATAACAGAAGATTATACTGGGAAAGAAAGGAGGAAGAAGGAAAAATAAATTACTATCACATAAAAGAGATTAATAAGAAGAAAATTATTTAAAGAAGGAATATGGTAAGGGGAGTATGCATGCCATAAGCTTCTCTCTCCTCCAAACTCAGGAAATGAAGTTATGACAAAATTATTTTCCTCAGTCCTACTCTCTCACACTCATAAAAAGATTTCAGTATAGAAACACATTAAATTCATGAGAGGAATAGGAGGGGACAAGGATTAGAAAGCAATATTGTTTGGCTTTGGGTTGTCTTTTGTTATTTGTTCCTGTTGTAAACATGTTTAGTCATTTGAAACAAAGCAATCTATTCTTGTTTAGTCCTTGATGATTGTTCACTTATATATGTCTTTTTATGTTTCACTTAATGCCTGTGCAAGAACTTCAAAGTTTCTACATGTCTGGTCTTTTCATCAAGACTAGAAGTCTTGTATGTCATTAAGAGCCCATTTTTCTTTGTAGCATTACATGCAATTTTTCTCTGTATTCTTGTCATAAACCTATATCTTTTGATGCTGAGAATATTTGTGAAAATACCTCCCCTTTAAAAAAATGTTTGCGGTGAAATGGTATGTGATCCTGTCTATATGTCTTCAGTATTTAAATTCTCTCTTTTTGGCTACTTGGAATAATCTTTCTTTGAGAAGTTCTGCATTTTGGATGTGATGTTCCTGAAGTTTTCATTTTGTGGCTTCATTCAGGGAGTGATATCTTTTATAGATTATAATGATACCAAATTTATATATTTTAATTTTGTTTTTTCTAAATTTATTTTAAATAAAAGATATGCAGAAATGAATTTATATTAAAAAGAACCTAAATTACATAATTCTTTTTTAAATAAATTAATTTATTTTCTTGTTTACATCATTCATTTCCATGAGATTTTGAGTTACAAATTTTTTCCCCGTCTTTCCCCTACTCACCACCTCAAAACAGCCATCTCACTGTATAACCCCTTCCCCAATGTTCTCTCTCCTAAATCCTCCCCTGTTGGCCCTCTGACTTTCTGGTAGGGCAGGATGGATCTCCCTACCACAGTGCCTGTATATCTTAATTCCAAATGGCAAATGAGGCCCAAAAAGCCAATGAGGAGAAGAATGCCTTAAAAAGTCCAATGTGCCAGATGGAAAAAGAATCTCAAAAGCTTTCTGAAGAGAATAGTTCCTTCAGAGTTAGAGTAGAGCAAATGGAAGCAAATAACTTTATGAGAAAGCAGGATCCTATTAAACAGATGCAAACAAATGAAAAAATAGAAGGCAATGTGAAATATCTCCTTGAAAAAAAACACTGACCTGGGAAATAGATCCAGGAGAGACAATTTAAAAATTATTGTACTACCTGAAAGCCATGATCAAAAAAAGAACCTAGGAATAATCCTTTAAGGAATACTCAAGGAAAAAATCCCCGATATTTTAGAACCAGAGGGCAAAATAGAAATGAAAAGAATTCACCGATCACTTCTTGAAAAAAGATTCCAAAAAGAAAACTCTTAGGAATGTTACAGTCAGGTTCTGGAGTTCTCAGATCAAGGTGAAAAATGTGACAAACTGCAAAGAAGAAAACAATTTGAATGTTGTAGAAACACAATCAGAATAACCCAGGATCTTGCACCTTCTACATTACACACACACACACACCCCCACACCCCCACACCCACACACACACATACACACACATACATACATATACACACACATACATATACATCCACATATATATATACATATACACATATACACACACACATAATTTAATTGATTGATTGATTATATATGTATACATACACATATTTCTATATAGAAGGGTATATATTCATATGAGTACATATGTGAGTGTGTATATATGTGTACAGGTATACATAGACAGAGGGCACAGGATCAATTCAATAGGAAGGGATGATATTTTAAAAGGAGAAATTAAGAGGTGGGAGAGGAATACAGTGAGAGGAGACAGGGAGAGACAGAACAGGGTTAATCATCTCATATAGCAGAAGCAAGGGATAACTGTTACAATGGAGGGGACGAAAAGGAAGGCAAAAAGGGAATGAGGCAACCTTACTCTCGTTGAATTTGGCATATGGAGGGAATGACATACACTCTAAATTGGGTATCTTGCCCTGTAGGAGACTAGGGGGGAAGGGGATGACAGTGGGGATGATGGAAGAAAGGGCAGGTTGGGGGGGAGGGTGGTTAGAAGCACATACTTCTTTCTGTAAAACGACAGCAACAAAGAGAATAGAACAAAAAAAGGAAAAAAAGGAGTTTAATTCATAACGGCATCTAGATAAAGAAGGAAATGGCCTTTTAGAAATAAGAACATATAAAGTGCCATATATTTAAGATTTATTATCATTCAAGTAATATTAATTTAGTGAAATACATTTCAAAATTATCTTACATAGAAAACAATTTATCTTATTACCCCTGGCTTATTTATACTAGTCATATCTTAGTGCAATATGGAGTAATCACTCAATAATGAGTTATATAATTCTTACTATATACCAAGCTCTTTCTGCATTTGTAAAGTTTAATTCAAAGAGGTTCAGAGCCATGCCTTCTTAATTAATTTAAAATATTTAGGTTTTTTTGTTCTTAATTTTTTAGTTATAATTTGAATTTCTTCAATGCATCAGATATTTTTTAAATTTTCAATACCAATTAAAAAAAAGAATTTTATCTAATTAAATGCTTATAGAAGACTGAATATTGTGATTTTTATCATCTACACAAGGTAGGCACTGTCTTAAGTACTTTGCAGTTATGTGCTTCTCCCAACAACCCTGGGAGAAAGATGCAAATATTTCCTCTCACTATAAATTAAACCACATTATGTTTTTGTTTTGGAAAAAAAATCAACCAAATCAATTTTTGAGTTGTAATTATTAATGACAATACTTATTTATTTATTTGTTTGTTTGTTTATTTATTTATTTTTCTTTTTGGATGGGGGAGGGCAGGGCCATGGGGGTATGTGACTTGCCGAAGGTCACACGGCTTGTAAATGTAAAGTGTCTGAGATCTGATTCGAACTCAGATTCTCCTGACTCCAGGGAGGGTACTCTATTCACTGCACCATCTTGCAACCCCTAATGACAATATTTAAAACTCATTGTCCCAAGGGTCTTCTGTTTTCAGTTATCTCATATCTAAAACATTCTTGACAGCACTCACAGTTTTCCATAACTGTTTCTTTATTTCTTTAAGACACCTAAAGAATCAAATCAGTGTCCCCTCTCCAGAATTTAATTCTACCAGCATACCTTAGGGAGGGCAAATAAGTGACACATTTCACCCAGAGGCTTTTTGCTTGTAACCCAGGCAAGAAAAGCGACTTGATATTTTCTTTTACTAAAGGCCTTTAGTGTAACTATTAAAACAGGCCCCAAAACAATATTATTTTCTAACAATTAGTTAGTTAATATGTATTTATTAAATTTTTGTTTAACCATTCAAATTTTAAGGAGATTCCTTTTTGTAATCTTACATTGATTGAGGAAAGGAGACTTGCAGTACTTCTCAAGGAGGTATTTCTCTAAAATTTCCTTAAATCTTTTTTGGTATATTTCAATGGGATTGAAACCCATCCTCAAATCTCCTTCTTCAAAACTACAAACTCTTTACTTTCAAACATTCTATTTACAGTATCAGTGCAAAGAGATTCCAACTTTCCTTTAATTCTCTACTCATTCTTCACTCATCCCTATTTGATTAAATTTCCTTCCTTCTCTTTTTATATCCCAACAGTGGATTAAAGCCCTTCAAAACTGTTCCATCCATATTCTAAACTGACACTTCTCTTATTTCCTCCCACTTGCTTAATTCTTCTAGTCTATCTCCTAATCATAACTGAAACTCTAAAAACTTAAATATCATTCTAGTGAAAAATCCTTTATACTTTACTAAAAGATCTATTATGCAAAAACATTAATTGCAGAATTGTCACATTTTGGGGATTCGTAAAAGATTGCACATGGATAGTTCATTCCAATTCCTTTGAAGACTTTTGGGAAATGAGATTTGGTTATAATGAAATAGCTTTTTTATAAGTGATAGTCAAATAATACCAAATACAATTCACTCAGGATAATTGCAAAGTTTAAGGTCTGTCTTATTTCCTCATTGAAGAATGTCACAAATTTCAGTCAGGAAGCAGGATGACTTTGTAGAAGTTATGTGCTCCCTTTTCAAAGTTAAACTATTTTATGATAGAGAAGCCTTCATCAACCTATTTCACAAAGGAGTTTACTTGGAAATGAATAGGGGAATCATCCAGAGCCTAGTTGTGGTTTCTTAGTTCTTAGTCTGTTGTATACAAGCAAATTTCATTTTGGTACTGCCACTTGTAAGCACTTTTCTTTGACTGTGGATTATCTTAGTCCCTAATTACTTCCTTCTATTATGAAGTTTGGAATACTTTCCAATATTGTAAGTTATTAAATTATTACATCTAACTAAGCAGTTAGGAGTCTTAAGTTTATCTCTCATCAAAGCTAAGTTAATTTTCTAATGATGTTAAGTTAATAGAAACCATTATAACACTAATTTAAGTTCTGGATTCAACTAAATCAAATATGGCTTTGATTTTAAATTTGAGGGTTCACTGTCATAAATTACCTTATGATTTATTTTTCCTTAATTAACTGAGATTGAAAAGTGATGGTGAGGTCACAATGGTTGCGGTATAACTGTATGATTCACATTGGTTCAAACTAAAACAACTAAATTAATTTAATTAATAGTACCTGTTTGCATATTCTTTAACATTCAAAGAGACTGATATATTCCTCTCTAATGGCTTTATATCAGTTTCTCCAACTTTTTGACAATAAAGCAGATTATTACCCTTTTTGTTGTATAAGAAAATTTGTTTCATTTTCAAATGGGAAGCAATGATTAGCACTAGAAAGATCCTTAAATGTATATTGTAATAACTTCTTGATTTAAAGTATCTGCTTTTATTAAAACACAATTTATATTTTGTAAATTAATTAGAAACAACAGGAATTATACTACTGAAAAATGGAATCTAAATTTATGAAGGGCTCTAGATACATATATATATGTATTTACTATTTCCTTTCAAATCAACTCAAAGGTCAGGTTCATTTATTCTATTTTCTTATCCTAACATATCATAGCCTTCCCAAAAAACATTAATTTGTCATTGCTTTTCAATTGCTTCCTGATTTTAAAACAAGATTTTCTTTCTCTGACAGCACTTTGAGATTCACCATCAATCTGGGCATACCAATACAGTGGCTGATAGCAGGGCTTTCTAGGTGCCTTCATGTTGATTGTTTAAAAACATCAAGCAGCAAAAAGGTAAATAAATTCAACTTGATTTACTTTTATTCTTTTGAACATAAGAAAGCTGATGGTGGTCTAATATGCTTTCCTATTTTGCCTTTTAATAAAAACAATCTCATTTCTTTTTAACCATTAATCAATCAATAATCTACATTTCACATCAGGAATCTAAAGTTTAGGCTATCTCTATATGAAACTCTGAATTTATTGTTCTTCAATTGATTACAGAGATCATAGAAACTTAGTCACACAGGGAGAAGGGAACAGAAAATGTACAGAAGTAGACTCATGTGCTAGGAAGGAAAAAAATTGAAATTTTCTATCATCTCAACTGCTCCTTTATTATTTGTGATATATACACACGTGGAAAGAATGATTATTTGTGGAGAAAAGACCTGCGTGTACAGAGCATACTCATAGCAGCTCTTTCACTGGTGGCAAAACATTGGAAATTGTGGGGGTGCCCAGCAACTGGTGAATGTCTGAATGAGTTGTGGTATGTGAATATAATGGAATACTATTGTGTAATAACAAAGGATGAGCAAGCAGACTTTAGGAAAAAAAAACCCTCCAAACTCTTGTATGAAATAATGCAAAGCAAAATAAGCTGAACCAGGTAAACAATGTACACAGTAACATCCACACTGTATGATGATCAACTATGAATGACTTAGGTGTTCTCAGCAATACAATGATCCAGGACAGTTACAAAGCGTTCATAATGGAAAATGCTATGTGCATCCAAATAAAGAACTGATGAACTCTATATGAAGATTGAAGCACACAATTTTTCTTCCCTTTTAATCTATTTATTTTTTTGTGACTGTGACTAATATGGAAATATGTTCAACATGATTCCACATATATAACCTACATCAAATTATTTACCATTCAAAAAGAGGGGAAAAGAGGGAGGGGAAGAATGGAAATAAAAATCCTGTCCAAATGAATACTAAAATCTTTCTTTACATGTAATTAAAAAAATAAAATACTATAAAAAATTTTAGAAGGAATGACTTTTTATAATGTCTATAACTAGTCTAATTTTAGTCTTCAAATAGTTTAATATTTTTTTTATACTGATTGCCAGAGCTGGTTGTTTTCTCCTTCAGTGACACAAGGATAACTTCTAGAAGGGAAGGGCCAGAAAGCATAGGCACATAGAATGGCATGGATCTCACCTTACTTCCTCTGAGAAAGTAATTAGCAAAGATCTTTCTATTAACATTTAATAGAAATCTCAGAGAGCTCACTCAAAGCAGTATGCATGCATTTATTACAAAATAAGTGGTATGGTTTTACCAGCTCAATAAATATACATATTAGTAATGCAGAGCTTCACAAGCTTGAAAATTTCAAATTCCATTAATGGAATTGCCAAGCATTTAATTTGGTTCTGCAGCTTGGAGAAAGGGGCAGATGGTTAAACTACTCTCACTATAGTTTTCTGCTTGTCATTTTTATTTATTTCTTTTATTATTATTTTTTTTTAATCTGTGGCAATTTCCTCATATTTAAAACAAGTGGATTGGATTAGAATTTTGAGAGTACTTTCCTTCTCTGACTCATCTATTCTGTTATTCTACTTTCCTCTATGCATACTATGTGGTTTTATTAATCCTTTTTAATGTCAGTTGATAATCCAATTCAATAACCACAGAAGTGGCTGAAAGGTTGAAGGAATAGAGTGGTATACTTATGGATCACTATCTAATTGCATAGAATTATTTTTCAAACAAAACCTGCCAGACACACCAGGTTATCTGGGTGCAGTGAGTGGAATTGAAATACACTTTTTTTTCAGCTGGTACCTGCACAACAATGGTTGTAAGTGTTGGGAGAGTAACTAAGTTATAATTACCATGAACAGCTTATGCACCACTCAGAAAGTTGAATGGGGGAGCTTGCCAACAAAAAGATAATTTAGAACGGGGGAGTATTTGGAGATAAGTGTTGATTGGCTTGTAATGGAGGAATGATCAGTGTTTTTTTATTACAAAGAAGAGATGAGATTAACCTTCCCACTATGGGATTGTTTAATACTATGACTTTGAGGTTAGTTCAATATCCCCTTGGGAACAAGTCAAAGTCTCCCAAGTAAACTCAATGTCAATTTTGGAAACTGCTGCTCTAAATCATGTTTTATAGAGAAAGAATGGAAAATTAGCTTGAATTATACATGAGTATACATCAGATATTAAAATAGATTTAAATTGCAAATAAAATAAATATTTATTAAAATTAAATTTAATTTAAATTTAAATATTGGATATTAACAAATCTAGGGAAAAGGCTGAAGCAAGTTTGATAGATCTTCTATCAAGCTTTCAGTAAATACAAGATTGATGAGAAAACATAAGTATGTTATTATCTGCTTTGGTAAAGGGAGTATCCTCACTGAGGATATCATGCATTAATTTACATGTTGAATTATTTACCTTACTAATTTAGGGGGAAGAAGCACCAACATCATAGGCATAGAAACACATTGTAAACAGCACAAGACTTAATTGGTATGTTGTTTGTGTAAAAAAAAAAATCACCATATGAAGCATACATCTTTTAAAAATAGTCACAGGAATTGCATTTGAATTTTTCTGCTGTCTTTTAGTGTATTTTATCCCCAACATGATTGCTTCTAAAAATATTTCTTTCTTTTCACTTCTATTCAGTTGCTTTTTCTTTTCTGAAATCATGTGCAATAATAGAAACACTGAGTGAATTATCATGTTAATCATGCATCAGCATTCCCTGAGGATATTACACTGTATAAATTCTAGGCTGTGTATTGAAAAGGTGACATTCTGAATTGGAATGATTATTAGTTACCCAATATCTTTAATATTAAAATTATAGACTATATTTCTGCTAATTAATCTGTCTTGAACTTCTATTTAAATGATTCTGCATTTAGAGCTACTTAAAATTCTTTATGGCAATAATTGTTCATTGCTAGACAGTGCTTACATTATATCATGTTGTAGGAAAGTTTACCTGGATTATTATGATGTTTGTGTCCACGTGGTCACACCTAAAAAGTAGCTGTCTTATATCAATGGAATTTAATGATGATGTAATATTATACTTCTATGACTGGCACATATGAAACACTAAAATCATTTCGAGGTTTCTGTTTTTGTTTTTGTACTTTAGAAAAATATAATCACAGATTTTTGATGGGAATTTTAGAGCATCATCCTGAATTGATTAATCATTTTTCAGCTTCTAAAACTATTCTAAAGAGGCAGGATCATAAATCAGATTGACTAATTCCAAGCATTGTTGTAAAGTTAAAATGAGGCAATAT
>CM053580.1:347689723-347721942 GCA_028627135.1 Pseudochirops cupreus | reverse complement strand
TTTTGCAGAGAAAATAATGAAACTTATATTAGTCCATAGCTCAAATCTTGCTGCACAGTTGCAATTATCATTAAAAAACAAACAAACAAACATATAGCACCTAGTAAAACTGTAGACTTTTTATTAAAGTGAGATGCACCATGTCCTTTCCAACCAAACTTTACATTAATGAGATGCTTGACTTCCATTAACATTTTTTTCTGATAAAAAGGAATATAATTTTATGAAGAGGATAAACTTCAAGATACTAATGCCAATAGAGTAAATATGTTGTCCTAATTCATATTAATGAAGAGGGTACAGCATAAACCCTGAAGAATCCAACATTTTCATATCTTACATATCATTTTTATAGAGCTGAATACTTTATTATATGGTTAGTTTTAATCATTCAGAAATTTCTGTGATGACCATATTTTGAGAATTAAATAAAATAAAAAGTATAAAATATTGTGATAGTGATTTTATGCATTGTGTATACATGTAAATTAATCAGAAAAAAAAATGTCAGCCTAAAACCACAGGGATGTATTGAGATGAGAAGGATATTTCTTTAATATCTGTATTGAAAATATTCTTTCCTTACAGTAATAACATAGCTAAAATGTATGTTATTCAGTAGTTCTTAACCTTTTGTGTCCATGGACCCCTATGGTAGTATAGTGAAGCCTATATATTCTTTCTCAGAATAAGGTTTCTAAAAGCAAAAATTTTACACACACACACACACACACACACACACACACACACACACACACATACGTATGTGTATGTGTGTATCTATATCTATCTATAGATATAGATATGCATATATCTATATCTATCTCTCTATAAAAATTTAATCTTTACTATACCCCTGGAAGGTAGATATTTTCAATATACCCATTTCACATATGAAGAAACTGATGCTAAGAGAATAAAATGGCTCATTCATCGTCATATATCTAGTAAGTCTTTGAGGTAGTATTTGAATTATGCCTTTGCAAATAAACTTATTATAAGATACATGTGAATATGTGAACATTGAGGTGAGCAAATATTGAATTTATTTGTTTGATATCATTTAGACAAAAAGTACCTGATTATTTGACTCCCTTTGGTTTTGTTGTCATATTTATAACCAAGTTGATAAAAATTAATTTTGCATATAGACAAATTCTTACATATCTATAGTTTGGTATCTGATATGATCCATCCAAGAGAACTAAATTTGCTGTAAAAATTACAGAGATAAAAGTAAGAAATAAATTATGTGGTTTATAAGCACCCCATATAAATTGTGGAGGGAACTACAATATAGTTCCTCTGTCTAATATATATTTTCCACAAGCCCTATTAAAATGACTGACAATTTCATATTGCTCATTTCTTTGGGGTAAGGAATTAGAGGTTTAAGTGAAAATGAAAACATTAACTAAAAGGATAAAAATATCATAAAATATTAAAGTAGAGTGCAGATTATATACCATTAACCAGAAAAATCCTGAAAGGACAGGACACTGAGGAGTAGTGCTGTTCTACAGAGAAGGACAAGGAAAGGTCTGCATTATGGGGTCCCGATTGCCTGAAAAATAAGTTGAATGATCCCTGGTAGAAAAGAGACTGAAGAATAGCATCTTTAGATATAAATACATAGAGCACTAAAATTGTCTGTTTTTTTAAAACATTTTTAGCAAAATGTTTTAAATAGGGGGAGAAAAACCATGCTCTTATATATATATATAGAATGTCCATAAAGCTTCCCTCTTAATT
Organism: Pseudochirops cupreus; assembly: GCA_028627135.1. Lineage (NCBI taxonomy): Eukaryota > Metazoa > Chordata > Mammalia > Diprotodontia > Pseudocheiridae > Pseudochirops > Pseudochirops cupreus. Next base: position 347,720,190 of record CM053580.1, on the reverse strand, counting down.
TTCCACTATGCAGAATTCAATGAGATAGCAATGTGTAGGTAAAATATTTAACAAGCAGCTCATCTAAAAAGTAAAGAAATATGATGTATATGATATACCCATGATACACTTTCAAGTTTAATCAGTGTCTTTAACATCTTCCCCATTACAAAGCACTTCTCACACAACAAAATGAGATCTAAATAATTGGAAAAAATATCAATTGTTCATGAATAGGCTGAGCTAAGATAATTAGAATGACAATTCTACCTAAATTAATTTACTTCTTCATTGCCATACCAATGAAACCCTCAAAAATATATTTTATACAGCTAGGGGAAAAAAAAAACACAAACCAATAGTAACAATATTCATTGGGAAAAACAAAATATCTAGAATATCGAGGTAATTAATGAACAAAAATTCAAAGGAAGGTGGCTGAATCATATCAAATCTTAAATTGTATAATAAAGAAGCAATCATCAAAATGACTTTATACTGGCTAAGAAAAACAGTATTGTATCAGTGGAATAGGTTAGGTTTGCAAGACACAACAGTCAATGACTGCAGTAATCTATTGTTTGATAAAGCCAAAGTCTCCAGCAACTGGGATAAGAACTCACTACTTAAGAAAAACTCCCTGGGAACACTGAAAAATAGTGTGGTAGGAACTAAGCATAGACCAGCATCTTACACCATATACCAAGATAAAGTCAAACTAGGTACATGATTTAGCTATAAAGATTAATACCATAAGCAAACTAGGAGTAGTTTACTTCTCAGATATATCAACAAAAGAAGAATTTGTGACAAGAGATAGATAATATTATGAAATTCATAACAAATTATTTTGATTACATTAAATTCAAAAGTTTTTGCCTAAACAAAGTCAATGTAACCAATATTAGAAGTGAAGCAGAAAGCTCAGAAACAATTTTTACAACCAGTGTCTCTGATAAGGACATCATTTCTAAAATATATAGAGAACTGAGTCAAATTTACAAGAATACAAGTTGTTCCCCAACTGTTAAAGGGTCAAAACACATGAACAGGCAGTTTACAGATAAAGAAATTAAAGTTATCTCTAGTTATATGAAAAAAATACTTTCAATTACTATTGCTTAGAGAAATGCAAATCAAAACAACTCTGAAGTATCACATCACACCTACTGGATTGGCTAACATGACAAAACAGGAAAATAGTAAATGTTAGAAATGTTGGAAAATTGGAATACTAATGCATTGTTGGTGGAGTTGTGAACTGATCTATCCATTTTGGAGAATAATGTATAAATCTGCCCAAAGGGCTATAAAATTGTACATACCCTCTGACCCAGCAACACCACTTCTAGGTCTATGTCATAAAGAGATAATAAAAATGAGAAAAGGATGCACATGTAAAAATATAGCAACTATTTTTGTGTGTGTGATGGCCAAGAATTGGAAATTGAGGCTATGGCCATCAATTGGGAATTGACTGAAAACAATTGCAGTGTGTGAGTGTAATGGAATACTTTTTTGGTATAAGAAATGAAGAGCCTATGCATCTTTATTTATTTATCTAGTCATTCATTCATTCATTCATTCATTCATTCATTCATTAATTTTTTTGTTTATTTATTGCAATCGCTTAGGTTTCATAATGATCCTTAATTGTTGGGTATGAGGGATAGTGTCTCTTTCCTCATGTCCTCTTCAGTTCTCCCCTCTGACCTTGAACTCAAAGTAAAACCTCCAGCTTCTTGTACGTTCCCAGTTACAGTGATTTGGCCCCACTGCTTCTGCATTCACTGGGCATGTAATCTTTCCTTTCCTGCTGTTTGAAATTCCTTCCCAGCAGAAGTTCCCTGCTCAAATACCCAACTCTCACTATTCAGGGGGCTAAAATTTCCTGTGGCCTGGGCGGAGGCTACCTCTCAAAAGCACTAACCCCAGGCCTTGCAGTTTTTAGTTTAAGTGACTTACAGCCTTTTTTCCACGGGGACCTTGGCCTAGAGGTGTTTACTCTTAAAAGAGAACAAACCTCCTCCTGGGATTTTTCCTCACATCTTCTCCAATTGTCCCAGAAAAACACTTGTTGTGTCCCTATTCTTATTTATTTTTCTCTTCACTTTGTTGTTCTAAGGTGCTATTTTATCTCTTTTATGGGGGAAAATCTTGAGAGCTTAGAATTTTCTGACCTACTCCGCCATTTTCCCAGAATGCTCTCAATCTAATTCTAAAATAATCTTTTAAGCAAATGTGACCTTGGCATTCAAACAACGAGGTTAGCAATGCAGTAGAGTTTTTAATTCTTGGCAATTCAGCTTGAGAAAGTACCTCAGTGTCTGGCACTTTGTCTTACCAGATGATCTTTAGAGTCTTCCTAGGAAAATTGAAATGAAAATGATTCAGTTTCCTAGTATAATGCTGGTAGACTGTCCAAGTATCACAGGAATACAACAATGAGGTCTGCACAATGGTTCTGTAGACTTTCAGTTTGATAGGCAATCTAACACCTCTTCTCTTCCACACTTTTATTTGGAGCTTGCCAAACACTGAGCTATCTCTGGTAATGAGTGTAGCAACTTCGTCATCTTTGTGCACATCCCTGGAGAGTGTATTACCAAGGTAAGTAAATTTATACATAGCATTCAAATCCCTTTCCTTCGGCAGTACATATACTAAAATTGAAATGATTCAGAGAAGGTTAAAATGAGCTCTGTGCAAGGATGACAAGCCAATTTGTGATATGTTTCCTATTTTGCCTCAGAAATACAAATAAGATTTTCTTTTGTTTGTAGTTGTTTTGGTTTGATTTAGGTGCATGTGTGATTTAATCTGCTAGCTATTCATGCTTTTAAAATATTCATTCCATTGATGCAGATCAACAACTCATCTATATTTTATAGTTTTAGGAAACTGACTAGGATCCTGAGAGATGATATAATTTCACCATTATCACGTAGCTGACCAGATCTTTTCAATTCCAAAGGTAGGGTTTTTTGTTTGTTTCTTTGTATTGTTTTCAAATTATGCCAAACTGGTTTATGGAGTGAGGGGTAGGATTTCATGCTGAAATAATTATAGATGTTCAGGTTATACTGAGAGATTTCCATATGGCCCAAATGAATATTTCCATCCCAAGTGAACCATTATTGAGGAGTGGGCCTCTAAGAGAGTTTGCTGTGGTTCCTTAGCGTGAAACATCCAGAGAAGGACTTGAGACTCATGAATGGTTGTCTTTTGTTGGAACAATAGCAACAAGAGTATAAGGACCATAATCTTTGACAACTTCCCTGTTAATTATAACATTAAGATCACTAAATAGTACAAGAGAGATCTAGAGATAAAGATAGAAATAGAGGGGAGCACATATGCTTAATTGGGAGGGGAAGATAATTTCATACATTTAAGTTGAAAAGGTAGCAATAGAAATTCAAATAGTTGTAAAAGTATGAAAATAGATGATATTGAACATTAACTTTAAGGAAAACAAAAAGAGAACTTTGTTATTAGCAACTCTGCTAAACAAGTATTTATTAGGGAAGATTACTTCCACGTGAAGAGTTCCACAAATATGGAGATATATCAACTGAACTATACAGAACTATTTACCAAAATCTTCATGGTGTTCTGTGAGTGTGGGTTTCATTTTATACTAGTATATCATAGACCTGTTCATTATAATAACTAATGTTCTTTCAAAGGAATTACAAATTCTTTTCAAGACTGGACTCTTTTTAAACATGTAGATGACCATGTTTTCTTTAGCAAGTCTATTCTCATTTTGAATGTGTGTTTTTAGTGTATACAATTCAGTAATTTGTCTGTGTGCAGTCATCCACAACACTCCAATTTCAGATAGTATCACCAATTTACAAGGTCATAGTTGATGCCCTTAACTGTGGTTCTGTTCTAGAAAATAATCCTTAAAGGGATTTGTTACACATTCAGAGCATGGATTGGATAAATAACTGTCTCCTATATTTTTGACTAGAACTTCCAGGGCTCATTTAAAATGTCTTCCCTTTTAAAAAGAGTCAATTTTCTTTTACAAAGAAAAGAAAATACATTTTCAAGCTTTATTCCAGTTACAAATCCATCCTTAAATATCAACCTACTTTTCACTAATCCTTTCCGATTGATGGCTTTGGGCACCATTATACCCATTATTTGAATGAGAGAAAAAATCTTTCCATTTTTCTCATCAAATTTTCTCCTGAAATCATTTTACTTAAGAAGTGACAACTCCCTAAGAAGATTTTTGGATTAGATATTTCTATAATAATTCATTTCTTAGATTTTTTTTATAGCTGAAAGACTGTTTCCTTATCCCTAAGCACATAATGCATATATGCTAATTGATAATTTTGACGAAAGCAAAGTTCAAAATTTAATGTGTGTATATATATACGTATATATATACATATATATGCATATATATACATATACACACATACATACATACACACGTATGCATGTGTGTACAAAAATTATATCACTGTTATGTAGAATGCATATTATACAAACGTATATTATATAATTTAGGTGATATTTACTTTCAAAACTCATCTTGTAAATGATAATTTTTTTAAAAAAATAAAATTAGACAAACCTCTGCACTACCAGATTGCTTAGATCATTAGAGAGAAAGATAAAGTAGTTTGGCCTGGTTCTTGATTGAGGTGATAGTATTTGAATTTTCTCTGGAGTTAGAGAAAGCCTATAATTTATTCAATGGTTTGTTAACCTGACGGACTACTTGGGAATTTTGGAGTCTTAGTTTTTTAAAGAGATGAAGATGTGAACCAGATTCTGATAGCCACAGGGGAAATCCTAAATGGGAGTAAAAATCAAAGAAAAGTCAGAGAGAAAACTCAGGATAGGACTCAGTCCTTAAAATAAAAACTTCCTTTTTCTGTCCTTGGGCTGCTTATAATTTAGATAGAGACAGTAGTTGGCAAATTGTCTGGGCCCAAAATTGAGGAGGAGGAAGAAATCAATATACATGATTTGGGAAAGGAATGATCTTTTAAAGAATCTCGAGCCTGACCACCCCAATATCTTTGAACAACAATAATCTGCAAATGAACTTTAAGGTTAAAAATGAATCAACACCACAATATTTGAAAAATCATAATTGCAATGAGTAAATGTAGATAAAACCAGTGCATTTTAGTAGACTATAGCATGTGTGACAATTTAAGCAGAAGCTGTATCAGTTTTCAGATGAGGAAACAAATCTGTTAAATGACCTACCAACAGTAACTCAGCTGGAAAGTTATAAGGCAGAAACTGAACTCACATCTCTATGAGTCCTTGATAGCCATCACTGTCACTGAATATTATCACTAGTATATCACCTAGGTAACTGTGCACAAAAGCACAGAATATTTGTGTTTGAAGGCACCAGAGTACCCATCTTGACTAACATATTACTGCAAACCAAATTATCTGTAACACAGACAATAAGTGATCAATTAAATACCTATAGTGAGTGAGACTTAGGACCTCCTAAGAAATATACTCCTACTTTCCTGAGCCAAATTAGAAAACCATTGCTGCCCTCCTTTGATATAGGCAGCTAGACAGTAGAGTAGATCACAAACTTGGCATAGACTTGGGAAGTTCCAAGTTCAAATCTAATCTTACATACTAATTGTGTTACCCTTGGCTTAAACTGATTTAGTTTCCTCACCTATAAAATGGAGATCACAAAGCACCCATGTCACAGAATTATTGCCAGGATCAAATAAAATAATATCTGTAAATTACTTTGTCCTGTTGTTGGTATATAGTTGACACCTAAGAAATGCTTCTTCCCTCCCTATCCCCTGAAATGCTTAAACTTCTCTCTTTGCAACTTCCACTCAATGGTTATTGTTAAATCCTATGAACAAACAGAAAGAGTCTAATTCTTCTTCTACACATCAGCCCTTAAAATATTTAGACACAACTATGGATTCCTCTAGACTGTGAATCTTTCCTTATTCAGGATAGAAGTTCCTTGTATCCCTAGTTCTTTCAACTATATATTATTATATAAAATTAACTTAAGGTCTTTCAAGATACCAGGTGTTCTCTACATGCTTTAAAACTTATAATTTAATTTCCTATATCATAATGTAACAGTTAACACAATATTGTAGATATGGTCTGAACTTAGGAGAGAATTGAAGGATTATACTTTGCTTATTCTTAAAAGATACTCTTTTTTTAATGGAGCTCAAGGACAATTTTAAAACAATATAATTTTGTCTATCATATCATAGTTGATTAATATTGAATTTACAGTCAAATGAAAATCCTCATATCATTTTCTGTCAAGTCGCTGTGTATTCACACCTGTCTCACATTATCCTGCTGAAATTGGTTTTTTGATTATATTTTATTTATATTTATCCTAACTGAATTTCGTATTATTAGATTCATTTAGTGCTTTAGCCTGTCGAGATATTTTTTTTAATCCTGACTCTGGCATGTAGAGTTCTAGTTATTCCTCTCATTTCTATGTCATCTGCAAAATAGATAAGCATGTTGTCTATGCCTTTAATTACACCATTGATGCGAAGTTATAGAGCACAAGAACAGGCAGGGATTACTGAGGTATGCCATTGTAAGTCTCCAGCCAAATTGACCACGAACCATTAATGACATCTCTGTGTTCATAGTCATTCACCCAGCTCTGGAGAGAATGGCAAATGATGATCCACTCCATAGTTAACTCTCTACTTTTTCCACAAGAAAAGAATAGTCTACTTTATCGAAAATCCAAGTAGATTATATCTAGCATTTCCTTGACGTAACAGTTAATAACCTTGCTAAAATTGGAAATAAGCTTAGTCTCATGACTTGTTCTTCATGAAGTCAAGTTGGATTTTTGTAATTATTATTTACTTTTATAAATGTTCACTAACTTTTTTAAAAAATATATTTATTTTAGAATTTTCACAGTAATTAAAATCAAGCTCACTGACCAGATTTTATATTGCAGTTTTTATTCTGAACCATATTGCATTTTTTGATAGTCCTATAGTATCTATCCTCTTCTCTATAATCTTTAAAATATCTATGAAAGTGGCTCAGTCATGACAAATCCTGATGATTTCAGTACCAACAGGTACATTTTATATGATAGCTATAGGCTCTCTTACTTTCCATTTTCTTATCTTCTGTATAAATTTTCCTGTCACTCATCTTTGTTTTGTTCTCACCGGTCACACAGTCTCTCTCCTATGAAAAGGAAAAGGCAAATAATGATTTGAATAGCTGCCTTCTTCTTGTTAGTTATCACTGTCTCATGTATCTCATGTAAGAGGGCTATCTCTTCTTTAATCTTCCTCATTAATGCAACATACAATTCAGATGCTTTCCTCAAGCTCCTCAGCTCACTTAGAGCTTTAGCATTCAACATTTTTTAGGAGACATGGACACCCTCATACTGATTATCTGTTATCTGTCCTTGATTCCATATTCTCTACAAAGAATAATATAAGATTAGTGGTGTTTCTTATGCATCTGCTTCTTTTTCCCATTTTTTCATCCTCATCATAATAACTTTTTTTTTAATTTGTTAAAAATGTCATTCTTGAAAATTCCTCATCAATTTTGGATTAAATTGCCCTGTAGAATTTTAGCCTCTGCAAACCTACAGATCTTTCATCTGACACTTAAAAAAAATTGTGCCTAAAACTGGGATTTTTGTAAAACTAATTTAGGCTTTCCTTAATTCTAAAACAAACTCCAGGAAGCATCATTGTCATTTCCCCATGAGATCCCCTTCATTTCCACACCAGAAGCTGGTTTCTCAATGATAATGAGACTGAGATCCATTATAGAACTCTCTTTGAAATCTCTTCTTTTTAAAGGACAAAATTATCTCTAATGCACCTCAAAAAGTTATATCTTCTTATTTGTATAAAGAGTTCCAACAGATATCTGGATAAAAGCTATTGTATCTTGTCTTAGTGACAGGTTTGTGGTCTGTTTTCTGAACTCAGTTCTCTCCCTCCCCTTTTTTCTTATGTCTACTTGTTCTATGATATATTCTGATGAAAAAAAAAATGCTTCTGGTTCTCCTTTCATTGATCTTGCCGAGCATCCTCTATCTTATTTGGTGGTTCTTCATTTTCTTATCATATGATGATAATCCTCACATTATATGTATTTTCTGACTTTTGAATAGATTTTGATCATCTAGAGGCTTTTATCAGTCAAATATTCCATTGTATATCATCATATTGATGGCTATGAAAACAAATTTCTTCCGTTGTGTTGTGTCCTATAGTTTCTAATCCATGTTCACTGATTTGGGGGCATTTGTTAATAGATATTGTGTTTTATCATGTTTTATTACTGGCTCCTCTTTTGGATTTTTTCTTTCTTTCTAGAAACCTCTTAAAGACATGTTTTTAAAGTGATTGGTAGCAAATATGGGGAAAAAAGAGGAAAGCATCAAACATTTGGGATAAAAATTCTATGCAGGGATGAAAACATGTTTTATTAAAACAAATCTCTCAAGCTGAGGTGTAATGCATAAGATGAAATGAACTTGGAAATAGGAAGACCCAAGTTCAAATCCCACCTCTGTGATGTTGGGTGAATCATTGAGATTTTTTGTGTTAGTTTCTTCATCTATTAAAAACAAAAATACTCAGTGATTTTTAATGTTCCTTCTAGTCTTTAATCTATGATGCTATGTAAGATCCCACAAATAAAAATGTGAAAGACATACCTATCAGATTGGCTAACATGGAAAAACAAAAAAATGATAAATGTTGGAGAGGATGTGGGAATGTTAGAACACTAATTCATTATTGGTACAGCTGTAAGCTGATCCAACAATTCAGGAGAGCAATTTGGAACTACTTTCAAAGGGTTTTAAGCCAGCTATGACACAGCAATTATTGCTTTGATCCAACAATAAAACTTCTAGATTATATCCTAAAGAGATCATACAAATAGGAAAATGACCTATATATACAAGCATATTTATAGCAGCCCTTTTTCTGGTGGTCAAGAACTGAAAAATCAAGGAGATTCCCATCAATTAGGGAATGACTAAACAAGTTGCGGTATATGAATGTAATGGAATACTATGGTGACATAAGAAATGATGAACAGATGGACTTTAGAGAAGCCTGGAAAGACTTAAATGAACTGATGCTGAGTGAAGGGAGCAGAACCAGGAGAACATTGTACACAGTAACAGCCACAGTGTTTGAGGACTGATTTTGATAGACTTATCCATTCTCAGCAATGCAAGGAACTAAAACAATTTCAAAGAACATGTGATAGAAAATGCCAGTCATATCCAGAAAAAAACTATGGAGTTGGAATGCATAATGAAGCAGACTATTTTCTTTTCTTTTTTGTTTTGTTTTATTATTATTATTATTATTTGTTTTGCATGTTTCTTTTTTCTATTCATTATAATTCTTCCCTACAACATGGCTAACGTGAAATAAGAATGTATGTGTAGAGTCCATATCAGATCGCAAGCCATCTTGGGGAGGGATGGAAATTATGGAAGTGATTGTTGGAAACTAAAAATAAACAATATAACATTTTTTTAAATGCTAAGAATATCTGGAACTTCAACAGTAAACTAGATATATCTGCAAGACAGAAAGTTTTACAAATACAGTGGCATACCAAAATTGAAAGACAATAATTCAGGAACTCTGACATGAATAGAGCAGTAATATAGGCAAGTTTGAGAAAGGCTCTTGTCTTTTTAAACCTGTATGTTCTTTTAGGCATATGCTGATTGTTAACTATGCTAGTGACATGGAAACTCATGCCAAAATTTTTGAGAAACAGAAATATAAACTTGCTTAGGAGAATGTTTCCTTTTTTCACTAATTAAAATCAGTCAAAAGCAATATCAACACTCACATAGTAATTGCAGATGCAACTTGGCACAGAGCAGGTGCTTAGTAAATATTTTATTATTTAGTTTGTTGATGGAATTTCAAAATAACAGGATGAAACCACCCATAGAATAGTATTTTAATAATACATTTTATCAGGTTCTCAAATTTTGTGAATGATTGAACATAGGCTAAATAATAACTAAGATGCAGAAAGATAAACACATGTGAAGAACGATATTAGAATTCATTATTTTTCAAATATGTTACTATCTCTAACCAAACTGCTATAATTTGTGTGATATGGTAGTCAAAACTCATGTAATGTTGGGCTTCAATATGACAGTTGTAGTGTCTAGGCTCAGTGAGGCAAGGATTACACTGTTATTTGTTCTTTAGATTTCATTTAGAACATTGGATTCAATCGTAGGAAACATTTTAGAATATCCGTTGATAATCTGTGATACACTCTGAGTAGGATGATCTTAATAACCTAGTGTCCTCAAATTAGGTTATATGGGTTTAATTAAAGGAATTGGAAATGTTTAGAATGCATGAAAATAACTTTTGGGGTTACAAAATATTGGCTCTTCCAGTGATTAAGAGGCTTGATGTAGAAGAGAGATTTAACCTGTTTGGCTTTATCCTGGATGAAAGAGCTAAGAATAATTATTAACAGAAAATCTTTCTCTTGACATGGTCACACATTTCTTGATATTTAGATTGTCCAGGGCTGACATGTACTACTTTGGGGTGAGTTGTTTTCCCAGAAACAAAAAACTTAAACAGAAACTAAGTTGTTCCTTGCTGGATATGTTGTGGGCCTGGGTGTGTGTGTGTGTATGTGTGTGTGTGTGTGTGTGTGTGTGTGTGTGTGTGTCTGTGTCTGTGTGTGTGTTCTTGTTCTAGTACTGGTCTAGAAGATTTTTACAGATGAAGAAATGTAGGCAGATAGGAGTTAAGAGACTAGCCCAGATAGATAGAGGACTTAAATGCCTAGCCCACTTAAAATTCTAAGAAAAGTTTTGAATATCAAGCCTTCCTGATTCTGCATGTAGAGCTAAATCCATTGTGACACCTAGCTGCCTAGACATAAGATATATTTGTTTCTAATATTAGAGATTCAGTATTGGAAAATACCATGTCATGTATGTATGCATGCATGCATGTGTGTATATATACACGCATGTATGCATGGAAATGTGTTCATGCCAAATTTCTGTTGCACATATGCATGCATGTATATGCATGTGTGTGCATCTACATATGCATGTCTACTATGTGCATGCACAAATGTGTGTGTATATTCATGTCTATGTTTGCATATGTATGCATGTGTAATGTATATGCACACATATATATGCAAGTTATAATTCACATATGTACATACATGATCTGTTAGGAAAGGTATGTTGTGTGTATGCATGTGTGTATACATGTGATTGTATGCACACACATACAAATGTTTATGTATATATGTATGAATGCATGTTTGTATATGTGTATATATGTCTATATGCATGTGTCTGTCTTAGAAAAATACATACATTGTTACTTTTTTTTTGTTTTGTTTGCAGGTTTCAGAAAAAACCTGGAAAGACTGACATAAAATAATGTTGAGTGAAGTGAGCAGAACCAGGTGAACATTACAGTAACAGTCACACTGTCTAATGACTGACTTTGATAGACTTAGCCCATCTCAGTAATGCAAGAACCTAAAACAATTTCAAAGGACTCATGATGGAAAATGTCATCCACCTCTGGAGAAAGAACTATGGAGTCTGAACGCAGAGTGAAGCAGTCTATTTTCTTTTTGTTTTGCTTTTCTTTCACATGTTTCCTCCCATTTGTTTTAATTCTTCTATAAAACATGACCAATGTGAAAATATGTTTAATAGGAATGTATATGTACAGTCTATGTCAGATTGAATGCCATTTTGGGAGCAAGAAGGGAAGAGAGAGTGGGGAGAAAATTTAAAACTTAGGGAAGAGAATGTTGAAAACTAAAAGTAAATAAACAACACAAAAAATGTGTGCAGGCATGTGTGTATGCATGTTTGCATATACACATGTGCATACACATGTGTGCTTTGGGCCACCTGATAGCCAGCATCAGGTGTGAGCAGAGATGTGAGATAAACCCTGGCCAGGTGGGCAGAACTCTTAACTCAGTTTATTAATACTACGAGCAAGGTTTTCTATAGAGCAGTAAGACAAAGAAGGTAACTAATGGTAACTATGTTTTACATTATTGTTTTGCTTGGTTTCATGATATCAGGCAGATGATGTCAGTCAAATCTTGAAGGCTATCATGGCCATACTTTATCTAGTGTTACTGTTTCATGCTGGATGGGCTGTACAGTCCCTTATACTTAGTTCTCTTTGTGTCACTACTATCAGGGTGAGCAAGAATTCGGGGTGATCTGTTCCCTGAACATCATGGAGATTGGTGAGACAGCATCTGGTTGGCCTTGGAGCAGCTGCAAAAAGCTGGCTGCTTCTACCTGCCTAGCTGGAATTGGCCCTGGAAACATGTATATTTGTACACATACATATACAGATGAATTTATCATGTGTATATATGTGTAAGTATTTGTGTATGTATGTATTAGAAAAATACATAAATTGTTTATTTTGCTTTAGGAAATTCATTCACCAGTAGTACCTAAAAAACCTTTTCTGTGTTTTTTGTTGGGTACAAGACACTGGTATATGTACTTCTAGTCGCCACTGATTTTGTAATACCAAAGAAATTTATTTCAATGCTATGGCTTCCAAATTAGAGGAAGCAAAACAATTTATTAATCACTTTCTGTATATGGATGACATATAAATGTCTGTGAGAAACATTTATGCTGATTTATTTGATAGTTCATCTTCATTCTACAAAAAATTAAATGCTACAAAATATTTAACCATCTTTTTTCTTTTCCCTATATTTGTCTAGGGAGAAAGTTTTAGAAGGAAGGAAAAAAGTAAGGGAGGGAGGGAGGCAGAAAAGAAGAAAGGAGGGAAGGAAGGGAGGAAGGGAGGAAGGCAGGAAGGAAGATGGAGAGAGAGACAGAGGAGAGAAAGAGAAGGAAAGAAAGAAAGAGAAAGAAAGAAGGAAAGAAGAATTGAATATCACGTGTTTAAGATTATAAAAAGCAGCTTATGAAAATTGATAATTATTAAAATAGTTCCTTAGAATTTTCATAAAATTTGTTGATTATGAGAAGTACTTTGATTCTGTTACACATCCATGACTTATTCATGGGTATCAACTACGTAATAGAGGCTCAAGCATAGTGAAAATATTAACATTTTATTTCCACATGGAAAACTAGTCTTTACTTAAAACATTCCTACAGGACAATTAAAAAGAAAAAAGTAATGATTTTAAGAGAGTATTTCAAATGGTACTTACCTTTAAATCTTATAATTTCCCTTAAATAAAATTAAATATGGCTTCCAAATTAAAGGAAGCAAAACAATTTATTAATCACTTTCTGTATATGGATGACATCAAGCAACATGGTTCCAAAAAAAAAGAAAAAAGAAAAATCTACACACATTGAACAGCTTGTTCTTCTCATGGAATCCTTCTCTAATGCTACCAAAATGTCATTCAGTCTTGACTAGCATAAAATTATTAACATGCATGTAGCAAGCTTTACAAGAATGCCTGCCAACCTCACCCTGTCACTTGATATTACTAAATATTTAATTTTAGCCTCTCAAGCTCAATAGCAATCTAAAGTTATGGACAGATTTGTTTTTCCCTCACCATCAACATTGCAAGCTCTTTCTCTTTTTTTAAAAAATTAACTTGAATCTACAGCTTCAGTTCATTGAATAAGTAATAATTAGTTATATTCATGGCAATTATTAAAAATTGATAATATTAATTGTTCGTATAGTTATGCACAATGAATGCCTTTATATCCTGATTAAATTATTAAATTAAATTATTAAATATATATGTTTACATATATATGTAAACATATATATTTAATTAACAATTGCATAGAGATATTTATTAATACATATTTTTTCAATATTTTGGCTATGGCAAATAACATGATGAAAACTACTTGTAAAGAGCAACAAAATAGTAGACACATGTCTCTTTTTCACTGATTTGTATGTTAACAGGATTCCAAATGATTCATCTTAGTCCAGTTATTGTTAAAGTCTCTCAGAATCATCTTCATATAGTTCTCATTGAGATAAAATCTACAGGAAAAATAACCTAACAATAAAAATATAGTCTTATCTTGAGCCATTTATAGTTGAGCCTTTTGAAATACCCTGCACTTTTCTGAATGGGCAGGTTCTTTAAAGAATTCTCTGTACTTGTTGTTTAAACATAACATAAGGCATTTCTGATGAGGGAGAATTTTTACCTCACCTTCTCCTTCTGTCTTCTCAACATATTCTTGATGCATCCTATAGAACACAGGAAAAACATACACACACCTCAGCAAGATGAACTTCACATTAAGTTATTTTTGATTGGCCAAAGGAAATAGAATATTTTAAACATTCTATTTAACTCTTAAAGATGCAATAAAAGTATTTGTAACATCGAAGAGGAATAATTTGAAAGAGTGGTTATTTGTCCGTTTACCTTTGGAACAAATAAACTTTACATCTCCAAGCGATAATAACGACTGACAAATAGTTTATGTTATAAGATTTGTGAAATATAATCTAAAATGATTTACTTCTGTATAGATGCTCTGAAATTACTAAGATCCAAGAAATGAATGAAAAGTTCCCCCATAAGTAAATTCTACATGAACTCAGCCTTCTGTAAGATGACAAAGAGGCACTGAACACATAACTAAACTCTGCAGATTTGTGTTTTGTGAAGGACTGTTTTTATAATGACCATTCAAGACCAGGTAAGTGATAAAGGAAATCATGAAAGAATTATGCTTAAAGACCCTGAATTTAGTGATAAGTAGATATTATACAAGGAAGCCCTCTAAACTACACAATACCATGCTATAAATTATGGAAACATGATAAGTATTAAATACCTAACAAAATAAGGCTGAGACTAGAATTAAACCTCAGAAATTTGCTGTATTTTTTTAAATGAACAGTTAGATGACAAATATCTATATTACAAATAAATATTTTAAAATATTTTACAAAACTCAAGTAATAAATTTTACCTGAGCTTAAACATTATAACAAAATGGACTATTTCCCATAACTGCCTGAAGAAGCATTTTATGAACAAAAATTTTAAAATGATGCTTTTCATAGATTTTGCTATACCAACTATGTGAGGTCACCATATTACATGAAATGAAAAGCTTTCAAGGTTTCATGATCTTACAGAAGCAATCAAAGTTATGTGGGAAAAAGTATAAGGCACACATTTTCTTCTGGTGTCCTATCATCTGTTGTTCTCTCTATTATTAGAGCAGCAGTTCTCAACATGTGGGTAGCCACCCCTTTGGGGGTTGAACAACCCTTTCACAGGGGTCACCTAAGACCATCAGAAAACATATATTTCCAATGATCTTAGGAAGTGAGACACCACTCCTCTATCCCTCTCCAGGTGGGTCCGCCCACATGCAGATACGCCCACATACGAATATTAAAGGGTCGAGGCATTAAGAATGTTGAGAATCACTGTATTAGAGTAATACTTTTCAATGACCCTCTAGAGCAGCGGTTCTCAAGCTGTGGGTTATGTTCAATTGAAATACATCCTGGATATCCGATATTTACATTATGATTCATAACAGTAGCAAAATTACAGTTATGAAGTAGCAACAAAAATAATTTTATGGTTGGGGGTAACTGCAACATGAGGAACTGTATTAAAGGTCATGGCATTAGGAAGGTTGAGAACCACCGCTGTAGAGAATGTGGTTATGTCCTCATTATACACTATACGTACAGCTATTATATACTTCTGTGCAATTCACCATGCAACCCTTAATATAAAAATAATGTTAACAGATTAGTAATTTATCTCAAGGCAATTTATCTCTAAATCCCAAAATGGAAAAATGATTAAAATGATAGGATGTTGGTAATAATTATTCCATTAAAACAGGAGAAGGATAAGATAAGACTTCTCCTGGAATCTTTTAAGCTGTATTGGTATGAAAACTTGTGTTTCCATTCTTTTCTTTATTCCATTTCACAGTAATATACACTTTGATATTTTGAGTTGATGGTCTTTTTTTATCCTTCCTTTACTCTTTTCATTCCTTCTATAATTAAAGCTTTTAAAGTACTTGCTTAGAAACCCCTTTTTCAGACAGATTTTATGTTATTTCCTATTACTGTATTAGATCTCTTTACCTATCCTCTTTTAACAAAATAATTCAATTGCCTGAAATAAGTACTACAAGAGAATGAAAGGGTACATGTATTGCCTCATGATAGGAATTTTCCTATGTCCCTAATTGTGTATTTTGTTACTATATCTTGTCCTCATGATGACAATTTCTCCAATTTTCTAAGAGATTTCCTCTCAGAAAATTTGTACTTCCACTCCTGTGGTCATCAGCTCACCCCGGAAGCTCTGATTCCCCTTCTGTTCAAGCACAATGCAGTTGATGGAAACACAACCCTTTCTCAAAGTACTCTATAATTACAGCCTTTAAAGAATACCTCTCTTTCTATGGGAGAATTCTTCACTGAAACTTCCTCCTGACAATTAATTTAGATTTCACTCTTCTTTTTATAAAGTGCTATCATTCTCTTTACTACCTCACATATTCTCTTACAAGCTCTCTTTTTCCCAAGAACCACAGCACTCTCCCTTCATTGTTTACCACTGACATTATTAGGGTACATCACATTTCCCCTATGATCTGTTTTTCCTCCTTTTACCTTTCACAAGATTTTCATCATTCTTCACTTGAATCCTCCATCTCAAAGAGAAAGAACAAAACAACAACAAAATAAAATAAAAATAATTTGCCTCTAAGTTGGGCATTGTGAATTTTAGTGTATGATAAAACTTTGTTTTGCTTTGCTTTATGTTTGCTTTCACATGTCTCTTGTTAGTATGAAAATAAATCTCTCAATGATCCTTCAGCAGTTATTTTCTTGACTATTTTAAACCCACTAAATGTCTTTTTCTTCGTATTATCTTCTTATTTTCCTCTATAAATTAATTTTTCACTATCGTACCTTCTTTCATATATTATTTGTTTATCTTTTATGTATTTCTATTGCCTGGAGTATTTGGAAGGGATATCATTTTGTCATGACTGATTTTCTTTGTAGGAATATTTTCAATGATTGTTTTTATTAACATTGGTATATTTCATTAGTTAACAGACTCAGATTTGCCATGTGTGTCACCTTCAGATTCATTTTCAGCTATTTTCCTATTAAGAAGCCAATGTGAGGCAGAGCCAAGGTGGCAGAGCAGATGCACAAATTTGGTATGAGCTCCCACTCCAATCAATTACAATACATGTAAAAAAAATTGACTCTAAACAAATTTTAGAGCTACAGAACACACAAAGTGATAGAGAGAAACAAATCTCCAACAGAAGGCATCTTGGCAGGCCAACAGGAAGTGTTTAACATAGCAATCTGGAAGCCAAGCACAGACTCCCATGAGCCCATAAGACCTGCAGTTGTGGCCCCTGGTGGCCCTGACCAGCAGTGGCCAGAGTAGATTTCAATAGAGTCAATCACCAGCAGCTGTGGTGGTTTCTAGACTACTCAAAGCATAAACACACAAGATAAAGTACAACATCAATGTGGAATTCTGTTGGAACAGGGGGATAGAAGAGTGTGGTCCAGTCTCTGCCCCCTGGGGCATAAGGTGGCTGAGGTGCAGCAGGGGCTGCAGCTACTGCCATGTGGCTGCTTTTGGAGCTCCTGGCCTGTAGATTGTAGGAGCACCAAACAATCATTCAGAGGGTAATTGCTCTTTCTTTAACTTGCTTGTATAAGGATCTTTGTCCTGGGTGGTGGTACTGGGGTGTGTGGCCAGTGTGCCAGAGCTTGCGGGGCTGTAGGGAGGGTGCCCTCCTAATAACTCGGACAGCTGTGAAAAACCCAGAGATTTGGGACAATGCTCTCTCCATCCTGGAAGCAGAATTCTACCATGGCAAAGAGCTCAAAAGTCAAGTAATTGGCTGGCAATATAAGCAAGCAGATGAAGAACAAACAGATCATAAAATCCTTTTTTGGGGGAAAAAGAAGGTTAAAGCATGCAATGGGTGGAAGACAACAAAGTCAGAACTCCTGCATCAGAAGCTTCCAAGAAAAATATGAAGTGGTTATAGGCTATGGGGGGGGGCTCAAGAACGATTTTGAAAATCAAGTAAGAGAAGTGGAGGAAATATTAGGAACAGAAACAAGTATGGTGCAAGAAAATCATGAAAAGAGAGTCAACAACCTGACTGAAGAAAACAACACCTTAAAAATAGATTAACTCAAATGACAAAAGAGGCCCAAAAAGCCAATGAAGAGAAGAATGCCTTAAAAAGTCAAATTTACCAGATGGAAAAAGAATCTCAAAAGCTTTCTGAAGAGAATAATTCATTCAGAATTAGAATGGAGCAAATGGAAGCAAATTACTTTATGAGAAATCAAGATACTATCAAACAGACACAAACAAATAAAAAAAAATAGGAGGAAATGTGAAATATCTCCTTGTGAAAAAACCACTGACCTGGAAAACAGATCCAGGAGAGACAACTTAAAAATTACTGGACTACCTAAAAGCCATGATTAAAAAAAAAAAAACTTAGAAAGCATTCTTCATGAAATTCTCAAGGAAAATTGCCCTGATATTTTAGAACCAGAGGGCAAAATGAACTTAAAAGAATTCACTGATGATCTCTTGAAAATGATCCCCAGAAGAAAACTCTGAGGAGTATTATAGCCAGGTTCCAGAGTCCCCAGATCAAGGAGAAAATATTACACGTTGCCAAGAAGAAAAAATTTGAATACTCTAGAAACACAATTAGGATAACCCAGGATCTAGCAGCTTCTACATTAAGGGATCCAAGGGCCTGAAATTTGACATTCCAGAGATCAAGGGAGCTAGGATTAAAACCAAGAATCACCTACACAGCAAAACTGAGTATAGTGTTCCAGGGGAAAATATTGTCATTCAGTGACGTGGAGGACTGTCAAACATTCTTGCTGAAAAAAACAGAACTGAAAAGAAAGTTTGACACTCAAATACAAGAAGCATGAGAAGGTAAATGTGGAAAAGAAATCATAAGGAACTTATCAAAGTTGAACTATTGACATGCCAACATGGAGAAGTGATAAATGTAACTTATGAATTTTTTCTCAGTATGAGGATAGGTGAAGGGAATACAAATGTATATATACATATACATACACATATGTCTATATAGGGGGGGTTATATATGCATACAAACACATATTTGAGTATGTGTACATATGAATATATAGAGGGGACAAGATCAATTGAATAGGAATGGACAATACCCTAAAAGGTGAAATTCTGAGGTGGGAGAGGATTAGAATGAGAAGAGACAGGGAGAGAGAGAATGGGGTCAATCATCTCATAGAAGAAGCAAAGAATAATTGTTACAATGGAGGGAAAGAACAGGAAGACAAAAGGGAAAGGGTCTGCCTTTCTCTCATTGAACTTGGCTTAGGGACAGAATGACGTAAACTCTAAACTGGGTATCTTGCCACAGAGAGTAGGGGGAATGGGGATGAGAGATGGGATGGTGGAGGGGAGGGCAGGGTGGGGGGGAGGATTGATGGAAGTACACATTTCTGTAAAGGGACAGGGATAGGGTAGAGAATAGAACAAGGGGGTTGGGGGTGGTATAGGAAGGAGGGACATGTAATCAGTTTCTCACAATATTCCCACTGTGGAGAGGTTCTGTGTATTTACACATGTACAGTCTGTATTTAACTGCTTGTCCTTCCAATGGGAGTGGGTGATGAGGGAGGAAGGGAAAGAATCTAGAATTTAAAGTTCTATAATGAAATGTTAAAAACTTATGTGTGTGTGTGTGTGTGTATAATAATTATTATTAACTACATCAAACTGGGAATTAAGATACACAGGCATTGTGGTAGGGATATCCATCCTGCCCTACCAGAGAGTCAGAGGGGCTAGGGAGAGGACAAAGGAGAGAGCAGATTGGGGGAGAAGTTGTACAGTGGGATGGCTATTTTGAGGTGTTGGGTAGGGAAAGATGGGGAGAAAATTTTTAACTCAAAATCTCGTGGAAATGAATGATGTAAACAAGAAAATAAATAAATTAATTTATTAAAAAAAAGGGAATGGTAGGCCAAATAATTTTGGGAACCTCTGGTTTAAGCCATAGACATTAGAGAATCACCCCTATCCCTGAAGGGCAAGCTTAGACTTTTGAGGAGACAATTTAGCTAGACTCTGAGGGCCCAACTGATTTGTGAGACTGGGAGTTGGGACAACTATCCTTGGATATTATATGGATTATATTGGTTTATGCAAAACATTAAAAAATATAAAATAAAATTGTAGAGGTTCAGGGAAGCAGCACTAGCACCACTGGGACAAGTAAAGACCTGATGCTAAAAGGGGAGCTTGAGCAAGGTTATGAAGGGACTATAAGAGATAGGGGAGAGGAAGGAGAACATTTAAAGTATGAGGCATAGCAGTGCAAAGGAATGGAGAGGACAGAAGGTAATGTGTGTGAAAAAAGGAAGCTGGTAAGTTTGGCTAGACCATGAAGATCATGAAGAGGAGTATTATGTAATAAGTCTAGAAAGATAAGTTTGAGTATGGTCTGAAGAAAACTTGTAAATGTCAAAAAAATGTCTATATTTGATCTTGGAGTCAGAATATCTTAGGAGAGGATTTTGAAAGGAAAGTACCTTAAAGATCATGTAGTCACAAAATCACAGAATTTCAGTTGGAAAGGTTCTCAGAAAGGATGAGATTTCAGATACCAAGCATCTAGTGAAACTTATACATCAACAAGCATCCCCCTCCAGAACACAGCTGACAAGCTATCATGCAACATTTGCTTAAAGACCTCTAGTAAGAGGGGAAATCTACCACCTCTCAAGTTAGCACATTCTACTTTTACAAAATTTTTCCTTACACCCCAAACCTAAATCTTGCTTCTTTCAATTGTCACTTATTGCTCCTTGTGCTGCCCTTTGGGGCTAATCTCAATAAGTCCAGTCCTTCCCACACATTAAAAAAAAAGAAAGAAATGAAAAGGGATGGAGTCAAAGGATAAAATAGAATAATTGGGGATATAGGATAGGATGGAGGGAAATATAGTTGGTCTTTCACAATAAAACTACTATAGAAATTTTTTGCATAACTTCACATGTGTAACCTATATTGACGTGCTCATCTTCCCACTGGGGGTGAGCAAGGAGGTAAGAAGGGGAAAAAAAAAATTGGAACTCTAAGTTGTAAAAACAAATTTAAAATTCTTTTACAGGCAACTGGGAAATAATTTATACAGGCACTGGGTTATAGAAATCCACTTGCCTTACTAGAAAATTATGTAGTTGATGGGGTAGGATATAAGAGAGAACAGATTGAGGGAAGGGGTATTCAGTAGGCTTGCTATTTTGATATGGTGTGTAGGGAAAATACAGCGAGAAAAATTTGTAGCTCAAAATCTGGTGGAAATGAATGTTGCAAACTAAAAATAAATTAATAAATTGGGAAATAAAAAAAAAAACCAAACCAAAACAGAACCAATATGCAATTCTTGCCTGAAATTTATAAAGGACCAATAATAGTGTTGCGTTCTTTGCATTTCTTTTCCTTTAATACTGAAAGTGATTCTCCCGGTTATTTGCAGAATCTATTGTTTGCTATTTGAATTGTTAGATTCTGTAACTCTGTGTTTTGTTTGCAGCATAGATGTTGTGCTCTGTTTTCTTCTGCAGGTAATTTGATTCAATTGGCACTATGTATTCTGTTTTTAGAAGTTTTGGACAGTTTTCTTATATTATTTCTGGCATTATAACTTCAAATTTTGTATTCTCTTGAGAGATATATAATCATTAAATTCTCTTTACACAGTTTTTTTTAAAAAGATCAAAATGTTTTGCCTGTAGAGTGATTATGTTTTCTTTTAAGCACATTATTACTTTTGCTTCTCTTATTCCATATTATTCTTCACTTGTGTTTATCTGTATTACTAAAAAATTCTTTGCTTTTTTTGGTGTTATCTAGCATTGTGATTTTTTTTTAAATTTTGCCAATTATTTATACTCTGTGAGTTACATATTATGTTTTCATAATTCTTATCTGGCTATGATTTCACTCATTTTGGAAAATACAGCTTTTTGTTTCATCAGATGTTCCTTAATTTCCCTTTGTCTTGTGATATCTATTTTGAAAATTTTGGAATTATTTAACTGATATGGAGACACTATTATCATATTATTAATAGCTTACCTGTAGAATTATTGAATTCTGCTGTAGGTATTAGTTGAGTTTGTTTTTTTCTGCTGAGTTTATTGACAATTTGTCCTTCTTTCCCCTTTAATTTCCCAATTGATAATTTTCTTACTTGTTCCCTTTGATGATGGTTTCCCTAGGGGCCACAACTCAAAGCTTTCAGAGTCTCCTCCCATGTTCGGTAATTCACATTTTTCTTCCAAAAATTAATTTGGGAAGGTGATCAATAGAATTTACCTCATCTAAGTACTAGTCTTCTTTCCTTCATACTGCCCAGCCCCCCCCTTCCTCAATTTTCTTGTTGAGTACAACATGCTTCCAAGCTGCCTTCTCAATGAGAGTGTGATTCCTATTTTGAAGGTGGCTTGGTGAGCTGAGCTGAGCTGAGCTGAATTCTGTTGCATGCTTGTTGATCATTGGACTTCTCCCCACCTCCCCATCTACCACCCACCACCCCCACTTAGTTTAAAGGAGAAAAATGGCAACCATGCAAAAGAGACCGAGGTGTTTTAAGTCAAAGCCAAAATAGGAGAAATTATCCAGGAATAGAGGCTTGGCAACAATGTAAAAACTACAGAAATATTAAGGTTGATTAAAAGAGAATTATTGGTAGCTTAAAATATAAAGAAGGAAAGAGACCAAGTGATGGGAATAGACTTATGCTAACATGTCTTCCTTTCCTCATGCTTTACTGTCATTGAGGTAAGAAAAGCCAGCAATAAATAGGTTGTGGAAGGATGCATTGTTTTCTGGAGAAAGTTTCTGTGATTCATTAGAGTGATTCAATACATTGGGTGTAAGAGGAAGATATGAAAATGAGTTTTTAATGATTTTGCAAGAATATCAATGGATACTGTGGGTGATATGATCAGAGAACAGAAAAATGGTGAAGGAAGACTTAAGATGAATAAGGCTAAGGCTTTGGGGAGAGGAAACGGCAATATACGATGTTCCTCTCAGAAGGTAGTAAGAGAATCAAAAAGGATAAGGGAGAATGAGTTTGGTGCTTGCTATTTCCCCTCCACGTCCAAATAAATGCTTACTATTATTTTTCTAAATTTTTCCACTAAGGTATAAATCCTAAACAATTGGAACTATTTAATTTGGAGTGTTTTCCTCCTTTTCTGCAACAGTATTAATGACTTCTTTTTGGTACTTTCATTGTACTTGAGAAATAACTGGATCCATTTATTGTTTTTTTCTTGAATGCTAAATATAGTTACAATTACTGATCGCAAGTTCTAATTTTATGCTTGAATTAAACTGGTACACAGCATGTTGCACTACTTCATCTTTCTCAATCAGAAGACAAATCACACTAATTAATGAATAGGTTTAGAAATTGCTGTTTGTGACATTATTATATTTGAAATGCTCACAATTAGTTGATAAAGGTGTGTTTTATGGCACTATTCTCTTATCACAATTTATTTTGTTGTGCTAGACATAAGTGTGGAGAATCAATTGAGACTGGTGAGATAAGGAGCTTTTCATTTATTTTTAATCTTCCTAGATCGAGATAAATACTTCCACCAGAAGCTAGATTTCCACAATTGAGAATTCCAGTGAAATATTCTTAAACAATTAGTAATTTTATGTAAATATAGGTCAGGGGATCAAGCTATATTTTTAGTATTAAGAAAATGGAGAAAGATGAAAACCCCATATTATTTTTGTCCCAAAAAAAGTATGAAATAAATACTAGACTTCCTGCAAAAATGAAGACCTTTATTTTAATGTGATTGGTATGTCTAAACATTTTAATATAATTTGAATTATGAATACTTTTAAGTATTGGTAAGAAAGATTAAAATATTAAACTCAATTTTACCATCATTTTTAGTGATATCCTATGGAAACATTATCTTTTATTTTTTCCCATTGAAAGTTAGTCATATGAATGTTTGTTTGTTTTGCTTTTGAATTACTAAACAAATAAAACAAAACAAACCTGTCTCATTATTTCCACATGTGTCAGGTAAAAGAAATATCTTTATAAAAGAAAAGAGAATATTACTATAAAAAACTGCCATACAACACTAGAAGTCAGCATGGTAATGAGCCAATTTCTGTGGAAATGAACTCATTAATGCTAAAATTTGCTGACTCCCAACTGATCCAGCAAATGCTTTACAAAATTCAAAAGACACTTCATGAATTGTAGATGGGATGAGGAGAAAAGAGGAATGAACCAACCAGAACTACACATATTTCACTCATATTGTTTCCAACAAGCTCCCTTATAATCTGCCTGAAAAGTAAGGGAAAAATGAAAAAAAAGTTGAGGTAGTTGCCAGAAAAGGTCTGTCAGAGTGACAACAAAACCTCTTGTTGAGCTGTGCTGGACATAAGGAGCAGCTGAATAGTAGTTGTTTATTGGATTTCATAGCTCCTCTCCCCATACATTCTCTTAAAAAAACTTTTGTCATTGAAATATTAACCTTCAAAGAAGAAGTTTACAAGGTAAGGGAGCAGTGGGGGGAGGGGGCAAGATAACAGAAAAAAGTGATTTGAGGTGAGAGGAAATAAGACATTCCACATCAATGTCTAATATTGTTGACCATTAAGCACTAGGTACTTCATTCATTAAACAAAAATTGGGCATTCAAAGATTAATAAAATATAGTCTTTCCTTCTAAGGAGTTTTAAAATTCAGTAGGAAACAATAAATGCAAACTCAACCAAATACTTAAAGTAGGATAAGCTCATAAATGTAGAAAGTGCTATAAAGATAGATGGAAGTGAGGGCATCTAGCTGGGAGAAGTAGAAGGGTTTTCATGGAGGAAGTGCCATGGACTTGAAGAATCAATACAATGCCAAGAATTAGACTGTCAACAAGTAAGAATATAATCTAGGCAGAGAGAACAATGTGAGAAATTTCATGGAAGTGAGTGTAATAGTAATGAAATTTGAAGATCCCTTTTTTTTGCTAACCTAACAGGTACTTAGCACCTACTTTCAAATTAAGCCTCTGTAAAGAGAAAGGAGGTATGAACCCTTGTTGCTGATGTAACAGGAATGGGCTGAACAAAAAGGAGCTAGACCATATATAAGGAAGAGCACAAGCTGGACAGACAGAATTTCCTGGGATAAGCATCATGGAGGCAAAACAACTACTTCCAGAGAGAAAGAGAGAGAGACAGAGAGAGAGAGAGAGAGAGAGAGAGAGAGAGAGAGAGAGAGAGAGAGAGAGAGAAAGAAAGAGAGAGAGAGAGAGAGAGAGAGAGAGAGAGAGAGAATTTTTCTCAGTGAGCATATGGAAGCTGGGCTGCTACTACTGGACTGAACTGAGAATTGTGAAGAACTGAGAAAGGAATGAGACTTGAGAACTGACATAGATCTTGGACTTGCAGTGGCAAAACTTGAACTTGTGATGGCAAAGGCCAGCTGGAACTGCCAAAGACGGAGGAAGCATGACTGTGGTGCTGGTACTTTGTAAAATTGTTGTTGTGGCTTTGTTAATGTATACAAATGTTATTTTGGCTTTGTTAAGCCTTGTCTTCCCAGGAACACAGACTGTGAGAGATTTGAGGTGGACTGGACATGGTGAGCTCCAATGTGGAACAGGAACTGCATGGAGAGCTGGACAAGGAGCTGGTCACTGTCTGCCTTTGAAATCAGGTGACAGTTTGGTGGATTCATTAAGGAGTTACCTGCCTTGAGTCAAGATGAAAAGACCTCTCCATGGATGCTGAGTAGTGACTGATGAAATTGTCTGAGTAGTGATCAATGATATAGGGTACTGAGTAGTGACTGATGAAATTGTAATGTACTGTTGACCTAGGGGTGGATGGCCCTTGTACTTTCCACTACTTCTTAAGAGGGTACTGAGTAGTGACTGAAACTATAACTTAATGGCACCCCATGGGTACAGGACTTTGACTTTTGTACTTTACGTCCCTTAAGGAGGCAAGCCTCATCAAGGATGATTGAATGATTGAGTTACTAAATGATTGCACTTTGTTTGAAACTATGTGACCACTTTGATGAAAACCATGTGGCCATTTTAGTGATAAGTTGTTGAGTTGTAACATCGTGAATGCTGTACCTTGATTTTCTGTGAATGTTTTGCTCTGATATGTTATTACAGAAATAGAAGTTTCATGATATTCTGTAATCAGAACCTTGAAAGCTGTTCACAGCAGCAGTCATTTGGAAAGCTGCTTGTGCTTGGCTTTACATTAAGTGTGAAAGTAAGATGTGTTTGGGAGAAGTAGAGTGCTTTATTTTGACTCTAAAATAATGCACATGAAAGGCTTGAAGATAGGTGTGGAGAAGACCCTCTGTCCCTGACATTTAGACATTGTTCACCTGGAAGTGGGAGGCAATTAAAGGTTTTTGGACGGTGGTGTGACATAATTATACTTTTGTTAAAAGAAATAGTATAAATTAGTGTTCAGGATTGTTAGGAATGGAGAGAGAATAGAAGGCAAAAGAACTATATATTAACTTTTTAAATATTAACTCAAAAGTGATTATTGAATTAAATTGAAAAATAAGTTTCAAATATAATTTTATTGCTCAAAAAATTCTAAATTCTGTTTGTTAAAATTAGCCTCTTTGAAAATAGGGTAATGGCTGATAAACCAAAAATACTGTGATATTTATTTTAAAATGGCCATGGAATTTTCTGAAAGCTCAAAACACTTTGAAAGAGTCTATCAGGCGTGCAAATGTGAAGTTATATCCATTTATGAAAACCAAAATAAACTCCTCAACTTCATTTTTTTTCTGGACCTCTCATATAAACAGTCTATATTTAATACCTCCATATACTGAAACTGAACACATAACTCTTTTATGATTTTTTTTTATAAGGAAGGGCAAGTCAGATACAATTACGTCCTTACTACTATAGGGAGCTAAGGCCACCACTGAGTGCGAATGACAAGGGATAAAGGGAAATAGCTTTTGTTTAGATATGTTGGAAAGAAGAATATCAAGGGGAGGAGAGCACAATATTTGTCTGAGAAGAGGTCATAGATAATCGATGATAAAATGCATGCAGGAATTCTAACCTTTTATTTCACTTTTGTCTTCAGTATCCATGAGAAATACAGAATCATCACAAAGGCAAGCCAGAATTTGGAATTCTGGATCAGTGAGATGATATCTGAAAAACTGGAAAATTAAATAGTCTTTTTGTAATACAGGCAAATGCAATCTCTTGAAATTAATTTTAAGTGAAAAAGGTTACATTTCTCAAACTAAATGCTGGTGAATTTGAATGATTCCTATAAAAATTTTATAATTGCATTGATGCAGGAGACAAAACATTGAAAACAGAGAAAGTGAGCTAGCCTCCCAGCCAAAAGAACAGTTTTCAATCTTGACTGACATCCTAAGAAATACTGGAAAATTCCCTTGATTTCTCAATTCCCTAGTCAGTGAAATAACAATCTAAGGTGCATAGAAGATGCTGACTTCATTTGGAAGCGATGAATGCAGGCACTACCACTATCCTACTAAAGGAATAGTTCATTGTTATTTCAAAAAGGGAGCATCAGTTAATAAGAATAAACGTGACATCAGTAAGAATAGATTATGCCAGAAAGTTAACTCCTTTCCTTTGATAACAGGAATTATGTTACAATGGGAAAAATTCTCGATTTTCATAAATCCCTATTATGGGAAATTTGGCAAAATCTCTCATGATGCCCTTTTGTGACTGAGCAGCAGGTAATGGATCAGTCAAAAAAAAACAACACAGTTTTTGGGATAAGAACTCACTATTTGACAAAGTTGCTGGGAAAACTGGAATACAGTGTGGCAGAAACTGGGTATAAACCATTATCTAATGCCATCTACCAAAATCAAGTCTAAGTGAGTGCACATTCTAGGTATAAAGCCTAATACTGTAAGCAATCTGGGGAAGTAAGGAGTAGTTTACCTGTCAGATTCATGGAATAAGGAAGACTTTATGACAAAAGAAGAGTTAAAGAGTATTATAAAATGCAAAATGGATAATCCTGATTAAATTAAATCGGAAAGTTTCTGTACAAACAAAGCCAATGTAACGAAGATTAAGAAGGATTTAGTGTTGTATCCCAAAAAGATCATAGAAGTGGGAGTAAAACCCATATTTACAAACATATTTATTTCAGCTTCCTTTGTAGTGGCCAAAAATTGGAAATTAAGGGGATGTCCATCAATTGGGGAATGGCTAAACAAGTTGTGGTATATGAATATAATGGAATACTATTATGCTATAAGAAATGAGCAGCAGATGCACTTCATGTTTACCTGGAGAGGCTTATATCAAGTGTTGTTAAGCAAGAAGAGCAGAACCAGGAGAAATTTGTACACAATGACAGACACAACCTATTTGTGATGACCAAATTTGATAAACTGGACTCTTCTCAGCAATGCAAGGTTATAAGGCAGGTTATAAAAGTCTCAGGATGGAAGGAGATATCTACATTCAGAGAAAGATCTAGAAAGAACAGAGTTTAAATAGAGAGTGAAGCAAGCTACATGCTCTCTTTCTTTACCATGTTTGGTTTTGTTTCCTTTTTCCCATTTTTCGTTCCATCAGTTAAAACCCTTCTATACAACCAGAATAATGTCCAATGTGAATGTATTTGCAGATCCTATACTTGATTGTATGCCACCATGGGTGGGGTGAGGGGAGAAATTTTGAAACTCAAGAGATTGTGGAACTGAATCTTGTAAACAAAAAGTAAATAAAGAAATCAATTTTAAAAAGTTGAATTACATAAAGATGAAAGGCTGAATGCTAGATGACAAAATGTAGAACTAAATATATTTTTAGGTTATACATTTACATTTAGTAATTTAGTAATTTGTACAATTTAGTAATAATGTACAAAATTGTTATTTCTATTCAGTCATTTCCAAGTCTATTTGGGATTTTCTTGGCAACCATAGGGGAGTGGTTTGCCACTTTCTTCTCCAGCTCATTTTACAGATGAGGACATTGAGGCAAACAGGATTAAGTAGTTTTCTCAGGGTCACAGAGTTAGTAAGTGTCTGAGGATGGATTGGAACTCAGAGACATGACTTTTCCTGACTCTAGACCTGGAACTCTATTAATTGTGTCATGCAGCTATTCTCTATATAGTACATATAGGTTCATAAAAGTTTTTGTACATATTTTTATATTTTATGTAATTTAACACATATAGATACAATGTACTAGACTTGAGCTTTAATACACAATAGGGAGGAGGGTTCATTTGAAAATAATTTGAGATTTTTTCTCAATTTAAAGCTCAATAGAAGATTCATTATATCTAACACATTCTTCCAATCTATCAGCCCAATAATACTGTCAACAAAGTAAACAATGTGAGTCTAGCCCAGTGGTTCTCAACCTGTGGTTCATGACTCCTTTGGGGGTTGAACAATCCTTTCGCAAGGGTCACAAGGGTCACCTGACACCATCAGAAAACACATATTTCCAAAGGTCTTAGGAACTGAGACACCACTCCTCTATCTCTCCAGGCAGGTCCCCCCACATGCAGATACGCCCACATACGAGTATTAAATGGTCGCAGCATTAGGAAGATTGAGAACCACTGGTCTAGCCCTACCTGGTCTTAGAGGAGTGACATTATTTCTTAGTGATCACCACATCACTTTGCAAATGATCACACACCCTTCTTTCATTAAAATTATCTAGAATTTTACCAGATATGAAAGTCATTCTCAGCAGCCTTTTTGTTCAACTGCTTTAACATTAAGAAAAATAAACCTTCTCTCTTTTCTTATCTTTATCAAGTTATATTATGACATGGCAGCTAAAGAACTGGATTAATATAAGTAGGAAAAGGGGAGGGATTGCACTGTTGTATTCTGTCTCATCAAACAGTTTCAGGATAATCAAGTTACCTTTTGATTATCATAATGTATTTCACTTCTTTGAATTGTTTTATAAGTATCCATTTTATTCTCTCTCTGTTTCTGTTTCTCTCTCCATATATGTATGTGTGTGTGATACCAATTAGAATTTAAGTCACTTGTTTCTATTGTTTCATTCATTACATTTGTGGTAGAGTCAGCACTAGGTAAACAATGGTAATGTAATAAGTGATTGTTGATTGATTTTTTTGGATTATTCTTTATATATATATAATCTTGAACATAATAGTGATTGAAAGTTGTGGATTTCTTATATTGAGTTAGTAAGCAAACTTTCTTGATTCAAGATAGCAAACATAAGATATGGAAGAATATATATATTATAGTGTGAATATGAATCCGGATTCTGATACAAATGTAAAAAGAAGTT
>CM053580.1:347671094-347689223 GCA_028627135.1 Pseudochirops cupreus | reverse complement strand
GCTAGTTTTGTTGTTGATGTGATCCATTATACTGATAGTTTTCCTGATCTTGAACCATTCTTGCATTCCTGGAATAATTCCTACCTAATCAAAGTGTATTATTCTCTTGATGATTTGCTGTAGTCTTTTTGCTAATATTTTATTTAGAATTTTGCATCTATATTCCTAAGAGAAATTAGTCTGTAAATTTCTTTCTCTGTTTTGTCTCTTCCTGATTTAGGTATCAATACCATATTTGTGTCATTAAAAAGAATTTGGTAGGACTCCTTCTTCTCCAATTTTCCCCAATAGTTTGTAAAGAATTGACGTCAGTTGCTCTTTAAATGTTTGTAGAATTCACTAGTAAAGCCATATGGCCCTGGAGTTTTTTGTTTTTGTTTTTGTTTTTGTTTTTTTTTCCTAGAGGGTTCATTACTGGCTTGTTTAATTTCTTTTTCTTAGATGGGGTTATTTAAGTAGTTTACTTTCTCTTCAGTTAGTTTAGACAACTTTTATTTCTGTAAATATTCATGCATTTCACTAAGATTGTCAAATTTATGTGCATACAATTGGGCAAAATAATTCCAAATTATTGTTTTAATTTCCTCTTCATTAGAGGTAGATTCACCCTTTTCATTTTTTATGTTTGTAATTTGGTTTTCTTCTTTCTTTTTTTTTTATCATATTGGATAAAGGATTATCAATTTTATTGGCTTTTTCATAATACCAGCTCTTAGTTTTATTTGTTAATTCAATAGTTTTCTTGAATTTGATTTTATTAATCTCTCCTTTGGTTTTCATTATTTCTAATTTAGTAGTTAGTTGGGAATTTTCAATTTGTTCTTTTTCTAACTTTTTCAATTGCATGCCCAATTCATTGATCTCCAGTTTCTCTAATTTATTCATAAATGCATTCAGGGATATAAAACTTCCCCTAAGAATTGTCTTTGCTGTATCCCACAAGTTTTGGTATGTTGTTTCATTATCATCATTCTCTTGAATGAAGTTGTTGATTGTTTTTATAATTTCTTGTTTGACCCCCTCCTTGTTTATGATTATGTTATTTAGTTTCCAATAAGTTTTTCATCTATCTTTACATGGATCTTTATTACATGTAATTTTTATTGCATCATGGTCTGAGAAGGATGCATTTAATATTTCTGCCTTTCTGCACTGGATTGTGAGGTTTTTATGCCCTAGTACATGGTCAATTTTTGTGTATGTGTCATGTACCTCTGAGAAGACAGTATATTCCTTTTTATCCCCATTGAATTTTCTTGAGGTCTATCATATCTTTCTTCTCTAAGATTCTCTTTACCTTCTTAATTTCTTCCTTGTTTATTTTGAGGTTAGATTTATCAATCTGAGAGAGGGAGAGATTGAAGTCCCCCACTAGTATAGTTTTCTTATTTCTTCCTCTAGCATCCTTAATTTCTCCTTTAGGAATGTGGATGTTGTACCACATGGTGCATAAATGTTTAGTAATGATATTGCCTCATTTTCAATGGTCCCTTTTAGCAGGATATAGCTTCCTCTCTTATCTCTTTTAATTAGATCTATTTTTTTTTTGCTTTGTTTAACATAAGGATTGCTACCCTCGCTTTTATTTTTTTGCTTTATCTGAAGTAAGATATATTTTATTCCAGCCTTTTACCTTTACCCTGTGTGTATCCACCTGTTTCAGTTGTGTTTCTTGTAAACACCAAATTGTAGGATTATTATTTTTAATCCATTCTGCTATCCACCTCCATTTTATGGGAGAGTTCATCCCATTCACATTCCCAGTTATGATTAGTATCTGTGTTTTTTCCTCCATCCTGTTCTCCTTATCTGTTTATGGTTTTATTTTTCCCTTCTCCCTTCCCCTTCTAAAGAGTTTTCCTTTTGACCACCACCTCCGTCATTATTCCCTTCTTATCAGTCCCCCCTCCCTTTTCCTACCCTTCTTCCCTATTACTTCTTCCCTCCCTTCTGACCCCCTCTCCCCCTTTTGTGGCCCTTCCTGCCTCCTATTGCCTGTAGGATATGATCAATTTTTATACTTAATGTAGTATGTTATTTCTTCCTCACAGCAGGGTTGATTAGAATAGATCTCATGTAATGCTCCTCTCCCTCCCCCTCTTTCCCTCTCTTCTGGTATGTTTTATGTCTCTTCTTCATAGAGTCCTAACTTAACTGATTGTGTGTTATTCCCTCCTTGCACCAGAACCATTGAGGGAAAAGCTCATATAATGGTCATATCTCTGCCTTATTTCCCTCTACTCTAATATTGTTATTCCTCTTTGTCTGGCATAATTACAGGTATCAACTTCCCA
This sequence comes from Pseudochirops cupreus, assembly GCA_028627135.1. Classification (NCBI taxonomy): domain Eukaryota; kingdom Metazoa; phylum Chordata; class Mammalia; order Diprotodontia; family Pseudocheiridae; genus Pseudochirops; species Pseudochirops cupreus. The sequence goes on along the minus strand of CM053580.1, from coordinate 347,686,929 downwards.
TATAGAGATGTAAACAGTTTGCTGTTGTTTGATAACAGTTTGTGTGTGTGTGTGTGTGTGTGTGTGTGTGTGTGTGTGTGTGTTTTCCTTATTTACCTTTCAATGTCTCTCCTGTGTCTGTAATTGGAGGTTGAATTTTCCATTGAGATCTGGCTTTTTCATCTGGAAGGTCTGAAATTCTGTTATGTCACTGAGTGACTGTCTCCTTGCCTGGTAGATTATACTCAGTTTCACTGGATAGGTGATCCTTGGTTGTAAACCAAGCTTTTTTGCCTTGCAAAAAAATCGTATTCCAGTTGTTTCAATCTTTCAACGTTGAAGCTGCCAGATCCTGTGCGATCCTCACTGTGTTTCCACTATATCTGAATTGTTTCTTTCTGGCTGCTTGTAGTATTTTCTCCTCTACCTGACAGTTCTGGAATTTGGCCACAATATTTCATGGGCTTTTCAATTTGGGATCTCTTTCAGGAGGTGAATTCTCTCTATTTCTGTGTTACCCTCTGCTTCTAGGATCTCAGGGCAGTTTTTCTTGATGAGCTCTTGGAAGATATTGTCCAGACTCATTTTTTCATCATGATTTTCTGGTAGTCCAGTGATTCTCAGATTGTCTCTCCTGGATCTGATTTCCAAGTCAGTTATTTTTCCATTGGTAGATTTTGCCTTTTTTTCTAATTTTCAGTCTTGATGTTTTGTTTGATTCTTGGTTCCTCATAGAGCCATTAGCTTCAATTTGGTTTATTCTAATTTTTAGTGAATTATTTTCCTCAGATACTTTTTGAAGCTCCTTTTCCATATGTTCAGTTTTCATTTTTAGTTCACACATTTTACTTCTTAAGGAGCTGTTTTGTTCATTGTAATGTTTTTTTTTTCTAATTTCAAAATTTTGATTTTGAAAGAGGTGTTGATTTTATCTTCTACCTCTCTATTTGGGTTTCAAAGTTCTTTTTGAGCTGATCTAGAAAAGTATTTTGTGCCTGAGACCAGGTCATAGTCCCTGTTAAGGCTTCTGCTGTGGGTATGGAGTCAATACTAGCTCCTTCTGAATGTGGGTCCTCTTTTTCACAGTAATAGGATTACAGACTCTTTGAATGTGTAGCCTGCTTTCTTCCCATTTTTAGGCAGGATCTTAGCCACACCCTTCCTCTGGGGTTCCTAAACCTTTATTGTTCAAAGTTTTTCTGTGGGGCAATAATGACTGTATTTTCAGGGTCAGAGGGGGGAATTGGAACAGCTGGGGTTCATTTTGCCATCCTTGTCCCTTGATGTTCAGATAGGGGCTTTTTAAATTTCCAAGCTGTGGATGGGTAGTCCTAGGAGTAACTGCTGCCCCTGCCACAGACCCTGCCTTTGTCTCTTACTCATCTCTTTCTGATCCCCCCCCTGTGGTGATAGGCCTGGGAATGGCTCTTATAGTTTGTGTATCAGCAGGCCTCATCTGGGGGCCTCTTGGTGCCTCTTTCTTTCACTTTTAAATGCACTTGTCCCTTTTTGCTACTAATGTCACCTAATGTTTTTTTTTTCATTCCTGCCTGTATTGTGTGTTTGTCCAGGTGGGCATCTGAATTTCCTCTCAGAAGCCTGTACACTGGGGCAGACTTGTCTGACTGTGTCTGTTGGTCTGTCCTAGTTGCTAAGCTCCTAAGAGTCAACAACTTTGGCTGGGTTTACACAGTGCAACAGCTTCTAGGTTGCAGTTGCATGTCCTCATGGGAGACCCCAGAGGGAACAAAGCAGTGATTCCAGCCTCTCCAGCTGCCCTTTCCATACTTTCAAATGATGTGTCTGCTGGTCAATATATTTTTAAAGGAATTGTTTTCTACAGTCAGTTTTTGTCCTTCTTTTTCAAAGTTGTCTTTTGCATGCCTCTCATTTCTTTTCTCAATTTTTCTTCTACCTGTCTTATTTGACTTTTATGGGCTTGAGACCAATTCATATTCCCCTTTGAAGTTTCAGATGTGGGCATATATACAATGTTGTCCTTTTCTGAATTTGTGTTTTGCTCTCTTCCATTTCCCCATAAAAAGAAACTATGTTTATTGTCCATTTTTGCTTTTTGTTCATGATATTTGCCTATTTCCTGGCTTTTAAAGTTGAGCTCTGCTTCTGCTCTTTAAGGGGCACTGTTCCAAGCTTCATGTGCTGGGGCCCATGGGTATGGTCACTGGTTTTGTGTACAGTGGCCTCAGGTGCTGGCAATCAGAGACTCCAGGTGTCTGGCAGCTCACCTTTTGCTGAGCTGGGGTCCTAATGGTTGTATATGGAATGTGATGAGAGCAGATGGGGTTATTCTGCATTTCCCCAGATCTATACTGAAGCTCTCTGGGTGGGGAGTGGGACTCTGGTCCCTAGAAGATGCCTACTAGCCTAGGTTGTGGTGAAGGATGGGGAGGTTCGACTGTTGGATGACTCCCACTAGCTAGAGTTGCACTAATGCATTAGCAGATTTGGCTGTTGGAGGTTGCTTGCTTGCCTGGAGATATAGTAAAGTACAGGGATGTTTGCCTGCTGGAGGATGCCTGCCACTAGAACACATGATAGTTTTATGAGCTGCACTCCGTCAGTTCCCCAGGCTGTGCCAAGGTATTCTGGGGTCTTGGTGATGGTTTATGTCTGCTTCACAACCCTGGGCCTCAGGATTTCCACTGGTTTCCTGAGATGGGGCTTGCTATTGGCTTCCTGAGATGATTCCTTTTCTGTACTGCTCCCCTTCCATCAGAGCATGAGGTTATCTTTCCTGTTAATCTACCAAGTCTCCTGGCCAAAAGACTGCTGCACCCTCTCTTTCTAATGCTTCCACTGTTCTAGGATTTTTCTTGGGGTGATATTCCTGGATTTTTAGAGGTCAATAAGGGAGAGTGAGACTTATTTACTGCTTACTCTGCCACTTTGGCTTGCAGAAGTCATTTGAAGAATAATTTTGAACAACCAAGTTATTCTGAATACTCTAAATATTCAAATCAATTATACTGGACATATGAAGAGTGATTCTATCCAATTCACAAGAAAGAACTGATAAAGAGAAGTATGCATAATACAGTATTATATATATTTATAAATCTAAGTTAAATGGTTTTCTTTTTTTAATGTGATGTGGGGAAGGAGGAAGGGAGACAATTCATAAGGTAAAATATAATAAAATTAAAGTAAGTTTTATAAATTTATTATAATTTCTCTTAAAAATAATGATCAGTATGTTTCAAAGGAACACACAAGTTCACATGCATAACACATACCTCAGGGATATTAAGGGTTTAGTTCTAAACTACCACAGTAAAGTGAATATCACAATAATGTAAGTTACACAAATATTTTTCCTTGTTTGTTTCCCAGTACATATAATAGTTGCTTATATGCTATAGTCTATTAAATATGCAATATTATTGAGTGCAAAAATGTACATAGCTCAATAAATAAATTTATTTTTAAAGTGTTTTTAATTTCCTTCAAGAAATCTTCCTTTGAATTCACAATTTGACTATTTGCTTGACAGAAGAATCCTAGGTTTTGCTTCTCTCTGCTTTTAATATGACTTCCCACACTAAATTTAGTTATATCTAGCTTTTGATTTATACTGAAAGGCATAGGACTCTCCCTTATACTTAAACAATTAGAAACTATTGTAAGGTTTTAATTGGTCTAATTTCAATATTGTTTTATCTCAGGGAATAAATGTAGAAGGGAAGAGAGAGGGAGAAACGGCAACTGGGAGGAGCAGTCAGAAAACATAACATTTATTATATAAGTTTTTATATAAAATTCTCCATCTAATGTGGGTGCAGTTTACGGTGCCTCCAAAATAATTATTATAGTAACATCAAAGGTCATAGATCACAAATCAGTATAATACATATGATATCAATAAAAGAACTTGAAATATTTTGAGAATTACCAAAATGTGACACAGAGACAAGATATGAATGTGTGCTGTGGGGAGAAAATGGTGCTGATAAAGTTGTATGATGCAAAGTTTCCACAAACCTTCAATTTCATAAAACAAAATGAAATGTCTATGAAATGCAATGAAGTGAATCTTAATAAAATGAGGTATGTTTGTATGTGCATATATATGTATTGTGTATGAGTTTGTGTGTGTATTGCATTTACATATGCTTGAGCATATCTCCAAAGATTTAATCATGCATAATTTACAGTCTTTGACAGCAGACAAAGGAACTAAGAGATAAAGTCCTTTGCCCATACTCACATAGGTATCAATGTCAATACATAGGTTTTCCTGAATCCAAGTTGACCAATATGTTTGCCACACAGCACATTCTTTGTCTCTGTCTTTCTACATAACTATCTAGTAATTTTGTCTGTTTTTGGAACTAAACTTACTGATCTTCAGTGAGTAATACCACCACCACCAATAACAAAAAGAAAGGCATATTCAAGTTTATTTGTAATATCTAGAAAGAAAATTAATCCAAATTTATCATAGAAGTGTTCTTGATTTTTGGTGACTGATGAGGCAGGTCTTATGTGCTGTCTCGAATGCTAAATTAAATTCCTATGGAAAAAAATATAAGGAAAAAACTATGAATAACTATTACGAAGGTACAACCATGGCAAATACTTAGGAACATCTATTAACTATGCTATTTTTTTTGGACTGTTTGCAGGTAATACTGGAAAATTAATAACAATGAGTTATCTTGACTTTCTTTCCTTTGATAATATTAGCAGAGACTAACATGAGATCTTGAACTTGAGTTTTGTTTTTATGTTCTGCATAAGAACCACATGATTGTCAATTCTATTTTAGTCCACAATTGTAGTAGCTCTTTTCTTAATGACTGGCAATAGTATTATACCAGAAATAAATGTGTTACTAAATGTTATCTCTGTATGATTCTGCAGGCTAGCAGTTAGGCAGCTGTGTTTAGTCACCTTCCCTATGATCAGAAACAAAACAAGAGAGTTTAATTACAATAAGATTACTCAGAAATACTAAAAATAATCTTTTAAAATTATGTTTTAGAAGAGATTTTGAATGTTATACTTTAGTCAAAGAGTATCTATCATTTCTCGATGTTTGTAACAGTAAATATTAAGTTTGTTACTATTGAAGCACAATGCAAAATAGAAGAACATTCTCTTATGTAAAATAACATTGAGATTTTCAGAGACAGAGACAAACAGACACAGAATGAGTACTTTGCAGAAGGTATGTATGATGTTTAATGAGAATTCTCCTGTAATCTTGATGATTTTATCAGATTGTGAACCTTACATTGTAGATTGATAATTTAATAAGAAAAGGAGGGGTTTGGGAGGGATAATCAAGACTTTTAATTTTATCTTCCAGCATTTGCATTGTGTCTAATTAGCCCCTTTTATGAGAAGTCTGATAACATCTACTTATTATGTCTCATGACTAGCCCTGTTTCCTGAGAAGAAACGGTTGGTTTAGCACTACCATCTTGATGCCTCCTACTGGGTAGACACAATTGCTGAAGTCTGCCACCATCACAAGATTAAGTGACCATATCACACATTTGGGGGACTTGATTCTCCCAGGAATGCCTCTTTTCTCACTACATCTAAGAGGTACTTCCTCAAGAACTTAGGCTCTTTTTCACCTTTGCCTTCTTGGGTTTTTGTTTCTTTGTTTGTTTTCCCACCTGAGAGAATCTAAAATATAGGAGCTGGAGGGGAATGATTTCTTGTCTTTCAGGAACAACTAATGACTTTCTTACCTCAAAAGCCCATGGAAAACTGCATATATTTGCCTCATGACCCCAAAGGGAAGTTGTTGGACAATAGGAATTGTCAGTAACCCTCAGATTCCAACCTTCAGGTTTGCCTTAATGTCAGACTCATATTGAATACTTCTGTGGGGGGAATAGTCTTCTTCCCAGAAAAGGTGTGTATTACAGACAGCATGAGCCAGGAATCTCTACTTTTAGCCTCAGAAGGGAGATTTCCTGGGAAATGGCCGCATTCCAGGTTGCTAGTCTTACATCTAAAGTGTTTAATCCTCCAGATGGCTAATAAAAGATTTCATATTACAGGAATATTCATAATATTAAAATTTGTAGTAATAAATAGCTAGAAACATTATATATCAAATGTTTGGGACCTGGCTAATCATGTTATAACAGATTAACTTAATAGAGCATTACTCTGCTACAATAAATAGCAAACAGAAAGAATTATAATAAACATATAAATATATACATTTACGGAAAATAACTGAATCATAAACGAGTTAAACAAAATGACTATGAAACTATAAATGAGAGAATATTGAAAGACAATAAAGTTAAAATTATTGTGTTGCTTGTAAATTACTGAAGCTGACATGTTTTTTTTTCTTTGTGTTAAGAAATGGCAAACAAGAATGACCATAAGTCATAGCTTTCTCCCTCCCCCCCTCCCAAGCCTTTATTTTATTTTATGTAGGGGGAGGGTGTATACGCTCTCATTCTCCAGCCTTAGATGTAAACAGTCCTTTCAATTTGACTCCAACAGCAGAAGACAGATGAAACAAAAATCCACATAATAGTGCATACCCTGTTTTACCTTAACAAGTCAATTAATTATTGTGTCATTGAACAACTCCATTACAATATGACAGTGGTCAGTTAAAGACAGAATAAGGTTGCCTATTTATATAACTGCAAGTAACATGGATGGCATACTTCAAGGCATAACAATTGGGATAAAAATTCCCTTGCTTTTGGAGAGGACACATATTTATTATATTCTTTCTTTCAGGAGGACACCTAGGTCAAGCAGTGGTTAAAGCACTCATCCTGGACTAAGGAAGACCTGAGTTCAAATTCAGCCTCAGTCATGTACCAGCTATGTGACTCTTAGAAAGTTACTTAACCCAGTTTACCTCATTTTCCTCATCGGCAAAATGAGCTAAAGAAGAAAATGACAAATCACTCCAGTATTTCTCCTGAGAAAACTCCAAATGGGGTCATGGAGAGTGAGATATGAGTGAAAAATGAAGTAACAACAATAACAACCACAACAAGAATTCCTTGAGGAGTGGTGGATTGTAGTAGAACTGGGGCCACAATTGAGGAGAGATAGTGGATCATCCCTAAAATTTGAAGTGAGCATCTAGTCCCTATTGTAGTCACATCCTCTTCCTCTATCCCACCCTTTTGTTTAGCCAGAGTTATTTAAAATGTAAAAAAAAAAAAATATTAGCCTGCGGGAACTAAATAAGAAGTTTCATTTTAGGAGCTGTGACCCTCCAGTCAAATACTTTCTTACTCCAGTTGATTGTTTCCTGATAAGTAGGGAGATAGATTTCCTCTCCTGATCTATATCTTGCCCCTTGATCCAGATGCTCCTGGGGAGAGAGTAAGGCTAAAGACTTTGCACAATGCTGAACAAAAGTAACAACAGGAGGAGCAGTTGATATAACAGGTAAAAGATTAATATACAGACTGTGATAGGAGAATTCTATTCTTTTTAGTATTCTGTATGGGTTTGACCACATCTGGATAACTACTTTCACTCCTGAGGAGATGAATGATGTTTCCCATGATGCTGAAAGAGTTAGGCTATGTCATATTTGGAAATTTCATTCTTTTTTCAGTCATTCAAAAAACATCTATTAAGTGCCTACTATGTCCCAGGCATTGAGGATATAAAGAAAATAATATAGCCCTTGAATGATATTAAACACATAAAATAAATAAATTCTGTACGTTTGTCATTTACAGAGGTCACTATGTGCCTGAATTTCTCAGAGACCTTTTGTTCACCCTCCCTTGATATAAATAAACCTTTCAACAAAAGCCCTTGTCTCATAATGGTATATGGTAGTTTTCTCTTTATTTCCCTGTTCTATTTTTCCCATCTCTGTATCCATGAGATTTTCCTCTGTGGTATGCTACCTGTGCAGATCGTATTTATAAAGCTCTTAATACATTGTCTATTGTGTAGTAGGTGATTAATAAATGCTTCTTCAATTTTCCCATGCTGCTACCACTGCTATTGCTACAAGTATAACTAATATAATTATTTGCTACACTATTTCTACAACTATTTTTAATATTGATCTTCCTCCTCCTCTTCCACTACTCCTACTACTACTATTACCACTGCTACTACTACTACCATTAAATCTGTGAAATTATTTTGGAAGACTAGATCAAAGTATGAGAAAAACATTAAAGGATTTTACATCATTTAGAAAAGTATGAATAATTTTATGAGGTTTTCAGAAGATCAAATGAAGAGAGAAAAGGAATAATCTCAACTTGAAGAAAACATTTAAAAAATATTTGATTGTAAAGTTGGTTAATTAGAATGGTTATTGTCAGTAATTAATTTCAGTGTTGTCATGGGAAAGAAAAATTAGATTTATTCTGCTAATGGCTAGAAGGTAGGAGAAGTGAGTATAGAAGAAAAATTTTAGCTTGCTACAAGAAGAAAAAATTCCAAAAAAGTTTTTTTTTTTCCTAATGTATAAAGACCTTCCTATTAATGCAATATCTTCCCTTTATTTAGAGGTCTTTCTGTTGATCATTTGTTATAGGTGCTAGGAAAGGTAGTCTGTATCAAGTACATATTGACCCATCTAAGGTTTGTTCCAAATCTGAGACACTGTGCTATTAAAGTAAGATGAATTACAGTGCACATATCTGTCCATAATGCAATGAGAATTTGGTGGTATAATATCAATTTGAGGGTACCCTGCAAAGACCAATAGTAGTGCTTTCAACAGCTTTGTCAAACTTTCTGATTGAGTTAATTCAGAAGCAGATCTGTTTCCTGAATTCACATCAGGCTTTGATGTCAGTGCCAGGAATACAATTTTATAATTTTTATTCTTTGATCATTACCTCTATTGAAAAAAATATAGTGAGGCAGAGTAAAGATGGTGGAGTAAAGACAGGGATTTGCATGATCGTCCCCACCCCTCCACTCCCAAATCCCTCCAAATACCTTTAAAATTTTAATCTAAACAAATTCTAGAGAAGCAGAGTACACAAAAAGATGTATTGAAACAATTTTTCAACTCAGGAAAACTTGGAAGATTGGCAGGAAAGATTTGTCGTACAAGGGTAAGAGATGAGAACAGTCCAGCACAAACACATCAGAATAGATGGGTTTGCACAGTAGGCTTCAAGGTAGTTGAATCATATGCAGCAATGGTCGTTTGAGACCTCTCTGCCCAGAGATATCGAAGGCAACTTAGGATGTCAGCAGCAAAAGTCTGTTGTTTCTGGGGGAGAGAGGAACACAGTCCATTGAAAGGCGATGAAAGTATGATGCCCACCCAGTAAAATAGAAGCAGGCCTTGGGAGTGAATGAATCAGCAGTGGCAGTGGCAGTGGTAGTGTCTGCTTCAGGAGTTCTCAGCCCACATATGGTAAAGGGGTTAAACAACTGATCAAAAAGAGATTACATGGTTCTTTTTGCTAACACTGAGGTGAGATTCTACTGCTTTGCCCATACTTGGATCCATATCCTGGGTAGAAGTTCCAGGGTGAAGAATAGTGCTAGCATAGCAGAAATTGCAGTCAAAGTGGAAGGGCAGAGAAAAGCGTTTGTCGTCTCTCGTAGTGTAGCTCTAATCACGGCAGTGTACCTGAACTGCTGCTGTGAATAATTTTGAGGGCCTAATCACATGGCATAATGAACTCTCTATTTACTCACAAATTAATGAAACATTGTTCAATGAGGCATAAAATTCAGAGCAACATCCTTAAGCAGAATTCATCATCCAATACACATATGTAATACATATATACACACACTTATGCACATATATGTATATGTGCATATCATAACACTCAGTATGTCATATGGCACATGGATATATCATTGCATTTAGTAACATTCCTCAAAATACTTGTTTAAACAATTAAGGGCCCCATGCTAGAGTCTCCCCTTGCCCAACACATCTTAAATTGGTAACAGAAAATACAAATTCCATCCACCTCAGGTCACAGTAAGTCACAATCTCCTCAATCACTACACAGAGTCCAAGTAAAGTCCTCTCTCATTCTGACTCAAGATTGGCTTCCCAACCCCATGTATCTTCATCTGTGGGCTGACTACTATTAACTCTTGCCTGGATTCATTCATAAGCATCTCTTCACTCCTGATCTATATCTCAGCTCATGAGGACTGCTCCATTCCAAGCTCCTGCCCAATAGCAGAGTCCAGAGGCTCTTGCCCACATGTTCTATATCTAGGAAAACAAAACTTAGCATAACCACTACAATATTTATGCACATTGCCAGCACCATCATCTCAACTGGCTTTAACAGCTCTTAAAAGGGACTTAAGCTAAGCCTCCTTCCCATGGGTCAATATCTACTCTTCAGCTCAATACACTCATAAAGATCAACAGACAGATCTACTGTCTGAGAAATTAAAACAGATAGACTAAACTTCTGTCTGAGAAAAAAAAAGAATAAAGATAAAGTAATTGAAAAACTGTTTCAATTTGTGCTCAAAGTTCACAATTTCTCTCTCTGGAGATGGTATAGAATTTTTCATCATGGTAACTTTAGAATTTTCCTGGAGTATTGTCTTGATTATAAAAGTTGAGTCTTTCTAAGTTGATTATTATTTCAATGCAGCTGTTGCTGTTTACTATATTCTTCTAGATTAGCTCACTTTTGTTTTCTTCAGTTCATGTAAGTCCTCACAGAAAATATCCTGCTCATCATTTGTTATAGCACAATGATATTATATCACAATCATATAGTAAAACTTAATTAGCTACTCTCCAATTGATGGATATTCCCACATTTTCACAATTTTTACCACTGAAAAAAGAGATAAATACTTTTATTTATACAGTAACTTTTATCCTTTCTAAAAACTTTCTGAGAACCAAAAGAATATTGATATTCCTATGTTCAAGAGTTTGCAAATTTATAGTCCTTTGGACACAGTTCCAAACTGTTCTCCACAGTAGTTGTACCAATTCAAAAGTCTACCGAAAGTAAAACAGTTTACCTCCTTTTTGTAGAGATAAGAAATAATTTAAGAATTACTGGACTATGTGAAAACAAGGACCAAAAAAAAAAAAGAGCCAGGAGAGCATTTTTCAAGCAATTATCAAGGAAAACTACCCTGATATCCTAGAAACAGGGGGTAAAATAATAATTGAAAGAATACACCAATAACTTCCTGAAAGAGATTAGAAAATGAAAAGTACAAGGAGTATTATAAGCCGAATACCAGAATCATCATGTCAATGAGAACATACTGCAAAGAGCCAAAAAGAAATTATTTAAATATCATGGAACCACGGTCAGGATTGTGTAGGGCCTAGTTTCTACATTAAAGGATAAGAGAACTTAGAATAAGATATTCTGCAAGGCAAAGGAGCTTGTATTATAACCAAGAATCAACTATCTAGCAAAAATGAGCATAATCTTTCAGGAGAAAAGATGGACATGCAATTAAACAGAAAATTTTTTATCGTTCCTAACTTAAAAAAAAAAAACAATGGAGCTGAGCAGAAAATTTGATCTTTAAATAAAAGAAACAAAAGAAGCATAACTAGGTAAAGAGGAGAGAAAAAAATGCTATTCATCAAGGCTAAACTATTTACATCCTTACAAAGGAAGATGATATTTGTAACTCTTGGGAACTGTATCTTTAGAAGGGATATGCATATACAGAGAATGTGAGTACAAGTTAAATTTGATGTGATGATGAAAAAAAAATAAAAGGTAAAATTGGATTATACTGGGAGAAGAGAAGATGGGGAGGCCTAAAAGGGTAAATTACATCACAGGAAGAGGCATAATGTAAAAGAGAAGTAGGTAGGTGGTTGAACATTGTTTGAACCTTACTCACATCAGATTTCTCTCAAAGAAGGGATAACAAGCACATTCACTTGGTTAAAGAAACTTATAATACTATTTAGGGAAGAAGGAGGAGAAAAGGGAAAAAAAGAGATGGTGAGATAGAATGCAGGGAAAAAAAGAGGAAAAAAGTAGTAGAGCAAAGAAAAGGGAGGGAGCTGGTAGAATGTAGGGGAGATTAAGGGAGACAGTGGTCAGAAGCAAAACCCTGGTCAGGTGGGAAAAGGTAGAAGGAGATATAAAACTATAAACATGACTGGGAATAAGATAGAGAGAAAGACAGAGTCATTACACATAACAGAATGTAAATGGGATAAACTCTCCCATAAAACAGAAGTGCATAGAAGAATAGATTAAAAATTGTACTGCTATGATATGCTAATGAGAAACACATTTTAAGCCAAGAGATAAACACAGAGTAAATGAAAAAGGCTGAAGGAAAATATATTATGTTTCAACTGAAGTAAAAAAGAAAAAAAAGAAAAAAGATAATGTAAAAAAAATGGGATAGCAATCTTGATATTCTAATAATTCTGATAATTATCTAGGTCATTCTTGGAGATTTACTCATACTTGCATCTCTCTGAGGACAGATGACAGCTCTCATTGCATCTATGCATACATTGTCAACTCTAGTAACAAATGACCAACAAGTCACAGAGATTTTGCAAGCTTAACTCCAAACACATACACGCAAATACACACACACACACACAGATTCAAAGCAAAAAAGCTTTCTTTACTCCTTTGGGGAAAAGAAATTATAAACATATGTTAGGGCATCCTCAAGTAAGAGACCCAAAGCAGTGGAGGAACCCTTGATTTACATGTTTATGAGTAGATAAAGAATCAAACAGTATAGTGCAGTAACAGTGGTGAGGTACACTAGCAACAATAAAGCAAAGTTGTCTAGTGACAAAAAGACCAAAAATAGCAGGGCTTCATGTATGATACTGTTGGTGCTGACCTGAGCCCAGGGAACATCAATTCTGTGGTCTAGTTTTTGCTGTGTTCATCCAGAGGGTGAGTGAGAGGATTGTTACTATGCCAAACTCAGAACATGGCCTGCTAAGACTCAACTCTTGAAAACAGATTGTTATCTAATAGGAGAAAGAGAGAAAAATAGAGGAGTGACAGACAGACAGACAGACAGACAGATCTGAGAGACAGGTATCTGAAAGAACTCCTTTCCTTGTGTTCAATAAAGGAGGGGTGAGTATAAGCCAAGTTGCCACAAAAGGCCAATTGGACCAGGACAAGATGTTGACCTAAGATCAGCTTACGGGTGAGAGTGGCAGAACTAACAATTTCTTAGCCCTCCCCATAAGCAATTATGGAATGGCATTTTTATCACAGGAAATCAGTTCCTTGAGTGGACCCATTGGGGAAGTGTGTACCATGTATCATTTCAAAACTCCCAATAGTCAAAGAACATAAGCAGATAGAGTAATAGGTCTTGTTTAGCCATTGTTTGTTATAAGAAGAAAGGAGAGGAGGGCCAAGAACGTAGAGGGAGAAAATGCCAGCACGTGCTTGAATCAGGGCCTTGGTTGTTGGATACATAACGAAAGGAAATAACAAAAAAAAAAAACCTTATATAGTATACTCAGCCCATGTCTGAAATCTTTGAATAGTTGTCTCATCTGGGTTATCCCTGTTTCTCCATCTGTAGTAGATGAATCTTGGTGTCCCTGGAGAGTTTTATCATTCACTCAGGGGTTTTCTTTAGATGACCTGGGAATTAATATCCACATATTCGGCATCTTTTGGAGTAGTCAGAGGGACCTGGTAGGGGCCCTTAGAAAGAATGAATGAATGATCAGTGTGGAACCAGCTTTCAAACAAGACATCAAAATTGCTTGAGATATACAACTGTGAGACAACTCCTTGCATTAATCTTTGGATCTGAGTTCCTGGTTAAATTAATATGGCTCCTTGATTAAGCATCTCAAAACAGTATAGACAGATGGTCCTGTTTTCCGGCTATGTAGAACTAGGTTCAAAAAATGCAATACATTTTTCACAAATCCACAATCATAATTATATTAAGTCCAGTTTTTTTTTCTAACGTCAGCTTACAAATAAAGCTATTTAGAAGGCTTTCAGTGGACTAGGTTTGGGAGGGGAAATTTACATGTCACTAAAGTAACTAAGAAAATTTAAACAAAACCAGGATCTCAGTGTTCTCTGACCTCAAGATTCTGAGGTCAGAAACTAGAGTTTCTCAAAAATTGAGAATAAACCAAAAGACCAAATCAACTCAATAATTATCACCAATTTTAACCTATAAGTTTCCTTGTATCCTAGTAACCTATTCTCTCAATTGTCCATTTAACTAGCACATTTTGAACCTAAGATGTCTCATCCGGTCAATAGATACCTTTTCTTGGACAGTAGATTTTATTCCCAAGACACCTCTGAAGCGTACTCAGCTTCCCTGGTTCCAAACCTAGAAGTTTCTAGGTAACTGTGACTGAATTTAATTTAATCCAATCACTTAAAATAATTCTCCAATTTTTAAACTTTGGAGAATTCCAGTTTATATATCATTTGCTGTTTTCTCCTCATCTAAATTCTGTACCTGATATAAGAATTTTTTAAAAATTGAGGCAATGGAATCTTTTGCCTTTTAAAGTTGTCAGACAGATATCTTAAAAATTTGAAAATAATTTTATTTATTTTACCATTATCAATACAATTTATGTACAAAATCCTTAATCCAATTTTGAAAACTTATATACCAAAATATACTCAAAGCCAGAGTTTTCATAGTAGTTGAATTTAGAAGCCAATCATAAACACAAGCATATAGTTTTTGGAGAAAACAATCTAATTTTGTTGTTGTTTCTATAAATTTAGTATTTCATTTAATTAGAAGACTTTTATATTATATCTCTGTCTTATTACTTTGCCTAGTCATTTCCCCCTTAGGAGCATATCATCCATATATCATATTTTGACCACAAATAAAGATTAAAATTTTAAAACATTCATACTTGTTTCCTATAATAATAACTCAGAAATTTTTCCATATCGATACAGCATTTAGCAGATTTAGGATTCCACTTATGAAACTTCTTGATTATAAAAATTTGCAATAAAAGGAAAAGGAGGGCATAGTTATAATGGAGCCATATATTATAACAGGGGGAAACCCTCTTAGCTGTCCTTGATTTTAAGCAATAATAGTATCTGACAGTCAACCGTAAAGTAACAGGTTTTTAAATGCCAGACT
This sequence comes from Pseudochirops cupreus, assembly GCA_028627135.1. Classification (NCBI taxonomy): domain Eukaryota; kingdom Metazoa; phylum Chordata; class Mammalia; order Diprotodontia; family Pseudocheiridae; genus Pseudochirops; species Pseudochirops cupreus. The sequence goes on along the minus strand of CM053580.1, from coordinate 347,671,896 downwards.
CAAGATAAACAAGGTTAGGAATTTTCTTTTTAATAAAGGTAGTAGCAGAGTGGGGAAATAATGGCAGGAGGGGCCAACGTCATCCCCAAAACTTTTCCTAGGCACATACATTCACAATTAGCAGCTCCCTGATTGCAACAAATGCCATTTTCTACTATTGACTACATCATAATTCAGACCAATATCTCTATAAAAAAAACTCAAAACAAGAGCACATTATATTCCCAAGAATTCTTCACTTAAATACCAAAAATTCACTCATCACCACTTAGGACTTGAATATCTTTCCTGATGTTTCACTAACAATTAACATGTCATTAATACTTTACTTAAATATTTAAAATAACCATTTTCTGGGGCTTCAGACATACATCAAATACCTGATCATTGACTCGTCATTAATATATTTAAACTACATCTTCAAATCAGATACACTTTCATAATAGTCAAGAATTTTCAAATAAAAATTTGCTATTTTAGTGAACTTAACATTTTTAGTTTTATAAAAATTAATTCCTTTATTTATTTATTTTCAAATATCTCTTTTTATCACATCATTTTAAAAACCCAGTTCATAAACTAATACTATCCAAATTAAAAGGAAATTTTTTTTCCTCTCAGTATTTCCATAGCAGTGGTCTTTCAAATTTCACAATAGAAGATGACAAAGAAATGCAGTAATAATACAAACAATATCATGTATTTAAAACATGAAATAAAACTTCAGATTACATCCTTTGAGTCATTTACATTTCCAAATTATTCCATATTAAAGGATCACTAATCTTATTCCCTTTGGCAT
>CM053580.1:347654475-347670594 GCA_028627135.1 Pseudochirops cupreus | reverse complement strand
AAGCCAATGTTTTTTTCAAGGAGATATTTCACATTGCCTTCTATTTTTTTCATTTGTTTGGATCTGTTTAATAGTATTTTGATTTCTCATAAAGTCATTTGCTTCCATTTGCTTCACTCTAATTATGAAGGAATTATTCTTTTCAGAATGCTTTTGAGATTCTTTTTCCATCTGGCAAAGTTGACTTTTTAAGGCATTCTTCTCTTCATTGGCTTTTTGGGCCTCTTTTGCCATTTGATTTAATCTATTTTTCAAAGTGTTATTTTCTTCAGTCAGGTTGTTGACTCTCTTTTCATGATTTTCTTGCATCATTCCTATTTCTCTTCCCAATTTTTATTCCACTTCTCTCATTTGGTTTTCAAAATACTTCTTAAGCTGATCTAAGGCTTTTAGACAGTCTTAATGTTTCTTGGAAGCTTTTGGTGTGGGAGTTCTAACTGTGTTGTCTTCCTCCTGTTCCATGATTTGATCCTTCTTGTCCCCAATGAAGGAATCTCGAGTTTGGTTGCTATTCTTACTTTGCTTCCTTTGCCTGCTCATGGTTGGCCAGTCAATGATTTTTTAGTTCTGTGTAACTCTTCTTCCAGAGGGGAAATCTCTGTCCCAAATTGCTGGGGTTTTCCCAGTTGCCAGAGCTATTGGGGGGTGTTGTTTTTTTGTAGCCCCCCCCTCTTTGGCTCACTGAAAACACACCCCAGGACCACTACCCAAGACCATGATCCCGATCCTGGCCACTCACTGCAAGAGCACTTGTCCTCTGAACAATTGCTTGGCCCCCCTACAATCTGTAGACTGGGAGCTCTGAATCAGCTATATGGAGGTGGCTGTAGGACCTTTGTTTCTGCTGCTTCCTTGTCCTGGAAGCAGTTTGGCTAGACCTGCTTCTCTCTCCTACTTTTATCCGAGATCCACTGACCTGTTACTTAGTCCTTTTTTCTTATGGCTTGATAATTCTCGAAACTGCCACAGCTGCCACTGATCCACTCTCCTGAAGCTCCAGCTGTGGCTAGTCCTGGCCACCCCTCAGGGGCATGCCATGGTTTCAGGCTGGGCTGCTTTTGGCTGCCAGAGCTACAATGATCTCTTCCTGCTGAGCTGACGTCAGCAAGAGGTGTATTTGTGTGAGTTTTAGAGCTGTAAAGTTTGTTTAGAGTCATATTTTATGGATATTTGAGGTGACTATGTGGGAGCTTTGGTACCTTGCTGCTCCTATGCTGCTATCTTGGCTCTGCCCCCTGCTTTATAGTTTCTTGATTTCTCATAAAGTCATTAGCTTCCAGTTGCTCCAATATAATTTTGAAGGAGTTATTCTCTTCAGTGAGTTTTTGAAATTCCTTTTCCATCTGGCAAATTTGGCTTTTTAAAGAATTCTCCTCATTGGCTTTTTGGGCCTCTTTTGCCATTTGGCTATTCTATTTTTTAATGTCTTTTTTTTTCTTCTTCAAGGTATTTTTGAGTTCCCTTTAGCAGGCTGTTGACTTGCTTTTCATGATTTTCTTGCATCATTCTCACTTGTCTTCCCAATTTTTCCTCTACTTTTCTTACTTGATTCTCAAAATCCTTCTTAAACTTCTCCATGGCCTGTAATCAGTTCATATTTTTTCTTACAGGGTTTTGATGCTGGAGTTCTGACTTCACTTTCTTCCTCCCTCTCTGTGCCTTGATCATTTCTGTCCCACAAAGAGGATTCTATGATCTGTTTTTGCTTCTTCTGCTTCCTCATATTGTCAGCCAAACCCTTGACTTTTTAACCCTTTGCCATGGTAGAACTCTGCTTCCAGAATGGAGAGAGCTTTGTCCCAAATCACTGGGGTTTTCACAGTTGCTTGGGCTATTAGGAAAGCACCTTCTGTATAGCCCCCACAAGCTCTGGCACACTGGCCACACAGCAAAGGGCCATCAGCCAAGATCATGATCCAGATCCAACCATGATAAAGCAAGAGTGATTACGCTTTGAATGGTCCCTTTTTCCTTCCACAATCTGTAGGCCAGGAGCTCCTGAGGCAGCCACACAGTGCCTCTACCACTTCTCACCCCAGGAGTGGGGGCCAGACCTCACTCTTCTGTACCTCCTCTCCCCTGTTCCAACAGAATTCCACACTGAACTCTGACTTTATCTTTGGCATTTATGGGTTGAGATATCTGGAAACCATCACAGCTGCTGGTTATTCACTCCTCTGAAGTCTTCTCTGGCCACTGCCAGTTGGGGCCACCCTGGGGCCAAAACCATGCAGTTCATGAAGGGCTGTTTTCAGCTCCCAGCTCAGTGCAATAGACTTTTCCTGTCTGATTGCTAGGCTACCTTCAGTGGGAGATTTTTTCTCTTTGTCACTTTGTGTGTTCCATAGCTCTAAAGTTTGTTTAGAGTCATTTTTTTTTTACATGTATTGGAAGTGATTGGAGTGAGAGCTCATGTCAAGGTTGTGCTTCTGCTCCACAATCTTGTCTCTGCCTTCCAATGCTTTTTAAAGTATTCAGAAAAATAATGGAGTCATATTAAATTCTTTTTATCATTCAAATATGGTTCTGATAGCAAAACTGGAAATAGTGAAAACAGAAAAAGGAAATTATTGACCAATTTTTTTTCTGATGAAAATAGATGAAAAAAATTTAAATAAAATATTAGGAAAGAGATTTCAACAATGTCATTAGAGTAAAAGAGTATAACCAGGTAGAATTTATACCAGATATGCAGGACTGGTTCAATATTAGGAAAACTATCAGCAGAGTTGACCATATCAACAAGAAAATTGACTGAAATTATATGACTATCTCCGTATATGCAGAAAATGCTTTTGGCCAGATATGACCCATTCCTATTAAAAATCTTATTGAACATAGGAATAGAGTTTTCCTTAAAATGATAACTAGCATCCATATATGAAATGGGAATATTCTGGAAGAATTCTCAATAAATTTGAGATTGAACCAAGGATGTCCATTATCATCATTATTATTTAATATTGTATTAGAAATGTTAGCTTTCATAGCAAGGGAAGGAAAAGAAATAGAAGGAATTAGAAAAGGAAATGAATAACAAAGCAATAATTATTTTTTTATGATACAATTATGTGTGTAGAGAATCCTAGAGATAAAAAAAACTACTTGAAATCATAAACAACTTTAGCAAAGCTGCAGGATATACAATAAACTCTCATAAAACACTGGCATTTCTATATATTACTAACGAAGCCAAATATCAAGAAAAAAAGGGCAAAATTCTGTATAAAGTTATTCGAGACATCATAAAATATTTGAGAGTCTACTTACCAAGGTAAACCTAGGAGCTACATGAACACAATTACAAAACATATTTCACACAAATAAAGTCAGATGTAATTAATTGGAAAAATATGAGCTGTTCATGGGTACGCTAAGCTAGCATAATAAATATATTAGTTCTTCCTAAATTAATTTGCTTATTTGATACCATGCAAAACTATGAAAAATCATTTTATAGAGCTAGAAAAATGATAATAAAATTCATGTGGAAGAACAAAAGGTAGCAAATATCAGGGAAATTAATAAATAGAAATGCAAGCAAAAGTGGTTTAGCCAGACCAGTCTTGAACTGTATCATAAAACAGTCATCATCAAAGTCCCATGTTTAACATCATTGATCCTTCTAAAAGTGACTTACAACATCATTCATCTTAAGGATCTTTGAATGTTCTGTAGTAGAAAGCTTATTTTGGGGCTTCTCTCAATTCCTTCTTCATAAGCAACATTTAGCCTCTTTTTTTTTAAACTTTTTTTAATTCAGAATTTCAAACTGCAGTTGATTTTTCTAAAATTTCCCACAGTACTAGAGATTCCTGAAAATAAGGCAGCTGTTTTAAAGAGCAGGTAGCTGATTATATAAAGAGATTTCCATTTCTTCATTCAATGCCCACATACTTCAGGGCATCAGCCTGTAGTCAGAAAAACAGCTCTACACCAGTCTGGATGGCTCTCTTAGCAAAATACCTATGCTGTGATCACCGTGAGCCATCATAGCTTTTGCATAGCAGTTGGGATTTACTGAATGATGTGCAAAATGAATATTGTTACTCTTGCGGGTAATATTCACCACAAAACCATTATTCAAGTTAAAGAGAAAGCTGCACATCATAAACCTTTCCTGTTCTGTCTGCCTCATCCTGAGAAATATTCTCACCACAGTATTCAGAGATGAATTCATGCTTTTCACAGGATCTTTGATAAAAATTTCCCAACCTGCCACATCAGATGGTGCCAGCAGTAAAAAACTTTTTGGATCCTCTCTGAATGCTGCAGTTCTTGCAGGACACATTTTTACTCTCCCAGTGATCAGCAGCCCCATAAGTCAGACAGAGGTCTGGATCACACTCTTGGAAAGCCAGATAGCAGGGGAACTGTTTAGTGTTGCATTGTGCTTTACAATGGCACCCAGGGAAGTCATTTTGGCCCTTTTTCAGTTGTATCTTTCTGCAATGTGCAGCCCACAACTGGTGTTTCCTTTTTTTCTTCCTTGGAGACATATCAACATCCTCAGCAGGAACTGGAGCTATAATACTAGATTCCTTTACTCTAAACTCATAGACCTGTCTACATATTTTGGTCCCAATCAACCTAGCAATAGCACAAAAATTACCATAGTAAATGCCAAAAAGAACTCTAAAGATTGAGGCTTCAGCACCACTCTATTCCAAGTTCTCAAGAAGTTCAATATTTGGCTTCATTTTTATTGGTGTTTGACACCTGAAGTTTGCCTCAGAAGAGCTGGAAGTTTCATCTTTCTTTTCTTCTTCCTCTTTATCATTATTCTCTCTACCTGCTTCAGTTCCAGCTTCCCTATCACTGTTTGTACCCTTTGATGCCAGCACATTAATGGTTGGTGTGCTTGGTCTACTGCTGTTATTTGGAAGCCTTCCCCTTCAGTGACCTCCTGAGTGCTTTGGCAGAGTCTTGATCCGTTCAGCAGTGAGAGCAGCTGCAAATTCCTTTGTGTCTTCCAAATGCTGGTAACAGTATGGTCCACAAGGTTTGTTATCTAGTGCTGTTTCTGTGTTCTTCCTCTTATAAGTGTTGGGTGTTACGTGCAATGGATGTTAGAAACAGTCATATTTAAAGCAGCGCTTACAGAAGAGTGTATGAAATGAGTGCAGACTTTGTTCCCTCTGAACACACTTAGCATTTGGTCCATCTATGTTTGGTGTACATTTAGGAGGAAGAGCTCCTGGAAGTTGCTGCTCTGTTAGTTCTTTATACTTCTCCTTTAGTTCTTCTGCTGTTCCCTTATCAGGAAACATTGGGGAAATGGTTTCAAAAATCTTGTTAGAAGGAAATTTCTGAGGTGGGTGACTTTCTTTATCATCTCAGTTATCCTCTAAATCTTTCTGTTTTTCATCTATTTCATCAGGTTAATCCCCATCATTATCATCTTCATCATCACTGTACTGACCGGGACCATTCACCAACTCCACAAAAATCTCATTTATAAATCTGCATTTTCTATCTCCATGTACTTTTCCATCATAATTTTTTTTTATCAATTCTTCAATGAACCTTCAATCCTGATCAAGAATCTCATCTCCCATATAAGGAATGTTATGTAAAACTGTCTCATATTCCACCATAAAATTCTGCTGTAGAGAAGACCAAGAATAAATTATAGGTACTGAAGAAACAGCATTCAGAGTTTTTAATGAGATTACTTGTTTTGGAAAATCCAAATCACTGGTAACAGAACAAGAAGTCATGATGCGTACAGGCTGTATCCTTTGTTGTTTTTGTTCTTGGTTCAAGATTTCTGTCCTTTATAGAATCTTCTCCTGATTAGAATTAAACATACTCTTTACTTCATCAGCTCATCTGAACCTCTTGAGCTGCCTCAGTCTCATGTATTCAGATTTTACACACTTCCACCAACAAACTGGTCCTGCCTTGGATTTCTTTCCAGTCTGACTCATGATTATCTAGCTGGGTGACTGAGCAAGTCATCCCCTTCTGGGTACAGGTCTTGGCTTCCTTATCTCTGAACAGGAATCAGAAGACTCTGACTTCAGTCCCAGCTCAATTACTGACTTGCTGTGGGACTTTGGCATTCATTTCATCTCTCTGGGGCTCAATGTCCTCATCTTCTTTCTCTCTAACCAGTCCCCCCCACTCTCCACAATCTGATCCTCTGTGCCACCGCCACTGGTCTGCTGCTTCCCCATTTAGCTTTTTATATGAATACTTGCTGCATTTGGAACATTAATTGTCTCAGCTCAATATGGGAAATCTTTAACTCTATCTCATCAGCAATATTTTTAACACTTTTGCCTGTAGGAATTTACTTCTGTTTCGTATTGACACAAATCTTATATGTTTTAAAAGTGATCTTTGGGCAAAGATGGCAGAGCAAAGACAAGGAATTACCTGAACTCTTCACCAAGCCCCTCCAAATACCTTTTAAAAAGGAGTTTAAACCAATTCTAGAGCAATAGAATGCACAAAAAGACAGAGTAGAAGAAATTTTCTGTCCAAGATAAGTTGGAAGGTAGGCAGGTACACAAGGGTACCTAGCACAATGCAGATAGGGCCTAAGAACCAACCAAGAATAGGTCTCAGGGACATTGAATCAGCTATAATAATGGTGGTTTCCAAACTTCTCAGCCCACAGACACCAAAGACAATGTAAGAGGTCAACAGGAAAATCTATTGCACCTGAGGGAGAGTGGAACTCAGTCCAGGAAAGGCAGTACCAACATAGTCCTGGACAAAGCAGACCAGTAACACATCTTGTGTATGATTGAATCAGCTATAGCAGTGGTCAAAGCCCACAAACCTTTGGGGGGGGGGTTGTCAAACAACTGATGATAATGAGATTACAGGGGTTTTTATGCTAGCCCTGAGGCATCACTCTTGTTCTGTCCATGCTCAGACCTTGGTTGCAGATAATGGTGGTAGTCACAGAGCAATGAGTAGTGACAAAGCAAAGCTTACAGCAACAGTGGAAGAGGGACCCTTTTCAAAATTCCAGGGAAATAAAGCATGCTTATTTTCACTCACAGACCAGATCACAAGCCAAGAAAGGAAAAAAAAAACACCTCTCCGTAGAACTGTAAATTATACTACATTGAAAGTACTGAAAAATTACAGGTCCCTCGATGTATCTCTGAAAACAGTTGCAATAGCACCCTGAATCCTTGGACAGTGAACCCTTCACTTTGGAATAAGAGCCCTACTTTAAAAAATAACACCTTAAAAAACCAACAGGGGCAAATGGTAAAAGAGGTCAAAAAAGTCATTGAGGAGAAGAATGATATAAAAAAAAAATCACAATTCCTCAAAAGGAAAAAAAAAATAGAATGAAAGAAAAGGAAGCTAATGATTCTGTAAGATATAAAGAAACAATAAAACAAAATGAAAAGAATGAAAAAAAATTAAAGATGATGTGAAATATCTTGTGGGAAAAAGAAGTGACTTGGAAAATAGAACCAGAAGAGTTAATTTAAAAATTATCGAACTACCTAAGAGTCATGATAGAAGAAAAGGAGTCTAGACATTATCTTTTAAGAAATTATCAAGGAAAAGTGCTTGGATATTGTACAATCAGAAGGTAAAATAGAAATTGAAAGAATCCACCAAGTAGCTCCTGAAAGGGTTTCTAAAATGAAAAACCCCAAGAATACTATAGCCAAACCCCAGAGTTCCTAGGTCAAGGAGAAAATTTTGCAAGCAAAAGCAAAATAATTTAAGTACCATGGAGCCACAATGAAGATAACACAAGATTTAGCAGCTTCTATATTAAAAGATCTGAGTATTTGGAATATGATATTCTGGAGTGCAAAGGAGCTAGAATTACCACCAAGAACCACCTACACAGCAAAACTGAGTGTAATCCTTTGGGAGGAAAACAAAAGTAAGTATTCAATGAGATAAAGAACTTCCAAGAATTCTTGATGAAAAAACACAGAGCTTAATAGAAAACTTTACTTTAAAATACAAGGCCAAGAGAAGCATAAAGAACTAAACAGGAAAGGGGAATCATAAAGGACATAAGTTGTTACTATTCTTATTTGTATCTGGGAAGATAATATTTGTAACAAAAAAGACCTTTATTTTTATTAGGGTAATTAGAAAGAACATATATAGACAGAGGACATGGGTATGAATTGAACATAAAGGGACAATATTTAAGAAAATAAACTAAGGAGTGAGATAGGAATATACTGGGAGAAAAAGTAAGAGAGAGGTAGAAAGGTTTTTTTATAGTGGAGCAGAGTGGAGGGAGTTGATGGGGAGAGAGTGAACCTTTCTCTCATCAGAATCAGATCAATAAAGGAATAATATCCATACTCAATTGGGTAAAGAAATCTCTCTTACCCTACAGGAAAGTAGGAGGGAAAGGAGATAAGAGAGGAGGAATGTTAGAAAGTTGGGCAAATTTGGGGAGGTGGTAGTCAGAAGCAAAATGTTTTTGAGGAAGGACAGGGTAAAAATAGAGAAAGAATAGAAGAAATAGTATAGTGGGGAAATAGAATGGAGGGAAATAAAATTAACAATAGTTACTGAAAAAAAAATTGAAGCAGGTTTCTCTGAAAAAGGTCTCATTTCTCAAACATACAGAGAATTGGGTAAATTTTATAAAAATGAGAACCATTCCCCAAATAATATATGATTAATCATATGATCAATTTTCAGATGAAGCTACCAAAGTTATCAATAGCAATATGAAAACAATACTCTAACACTACTGATTGGATAAAAAGTGAATTAAAACAATTCTAAACTGATACCTAATACCTATTAGATTGCATAATAGAACAGAAAAGGTAAATGATAAATATGGGAAGGGATGTGGGAAAAAGGACACATTAATATACTATTTTTGGAGTTGTGAACTGATTCAACCATTCTGTGGAGCAAATTAAAATTATGCCCAAGAGCAATAAAGTCATGCATTTTCTTTGACCTCTTAATACCTCTACTAGCTCTATATCTCAAAAGAGATTTTAAAAAGCCAAAAGATTTATAGGTACAAAAAATATTTAGAGCAGCTCCTTTCTTGAGATAGGAGTATGTGTGCAAAGAATTAGAAATTGAGGGATGTCCATCAATTGGGGAATAACTGAAGAAACTGTGGCATGTGATTGTGGTAGAATACTATTTTATTATAGAAAATGATGAGCAGCATGCTCTCAGAAAAGCCTGGAAAGACGTTCCTGTTCCTGAATATAAATCAGTTATTCATTATACTGAGCCTATTATATGTTCTCATGAAGGCTTTAAATTCCTTGAATCCTCCTATTAGTAATAGTCAGTTGCTGTTCTTTTGGCATTTTTGGCTCACTAACAAATATAACATTCTCCAATTTTTGATACAGTTGATCTTTTTTGCCAACCCATCAAACATAATATAAATTTTGAAGTTGTATTAATGACTTTTGATTCACCATTTTTTGTGTATTTCATTGAAATGTTCCATTTACACCAACTTTGTTTCCAAATACACCATTCTCTACTTTTTTACCTAAACAACCACCTTTTGTAAAAGATTGAAAAAGAAAAAAAAAAGCTTAACACAATGAATTCAGTTCAGCCCACAAATATGAAACATATTTTGACAGGATTGACAATACTGTACATTCACAGTCCTCCAACTCTCCAAAAATAAAAGATATATGTTCATTTTCTCAGTCCCTTTCTTAAAGGTCAAGCTTTGCCATCAAAATTAAGCTGTTTTCAGCTACATTTTGTAGCAATTATTCCTTTCAATAGCATTGGTGTAGACATTATATACTCTGTTTTCCAAGTTCTATATATTCACTTTGTATACATATCCTTCCATACTTCCCTAAATTTTAATATCTATTGTTTCTTATGACATAGAAACATTCCGTTATATTCATGAACCATATATTTTCTTTATGTATATTCCAACAGATGGACATATATATTGTTTCTAGTTCTTGGCTATCACAAAAAAGTGGTGTTAGGAATATACATGTGTATATGGGAAACATTTTTTATGCCATATATTTTTGTCTTAATCTCTTTGTGGTAAATTCTAAGTAATGAGTTTTCTGGATCAAAAGTCATGGATTTGTTAATAACTTCTTTAGTATAATATCAAAATGATTTAAAAAATATTTGGAGCAATTCATGGGTCTTCTAACAGTGTGTTAATGCCTGCCTTCTCGCATATCCAAGAACACTGGCTATTTACTACACTTTCTATTTTCAGTTTGCCAATTACTTGGATGAGGAGTAAAATCTCAAAGTTGTTTGATATTCTTATTGCTGCTCATTAGTTTCATATGATAGTTATTAGATTGGAATATTGTTGAGTACAATTTTATGATACACAGATGTAAACTCAAAATTCAAATATGTGAGTTTGTGTATGTTTTCTCTTTATAATTGAATCCCTTTCTGAGTTATTTAATAAGCATTTATTAAGTACCTACTGTGTGCTAGGTGCTGTCCTCAGTTCTAAAAATATAAACACAAAATAAAAAGACTGAATTATCCCAATACTTAGAACACTGTCTGACTCATGGTAGGCACTTAATAAGCTCTTGCTGATAGATGCATAAGGAGCTTAAATTCTCTGATATTTTATGTGATCTTGAGTTGCCATTTAACTTCTTAAAAATTTGTTTGCTAATGTATTAATTGGAAAAAAGGGGAGTAAACTAGATGTCCTCTATTGTCCTTTTCAGCAATAGAGCTATCATCCTGTGATGCCATGTTATCTCTCTAGTTTTCCTTTCATCATAATCCCTGACCTCATTTTTGAGAGTTATGTATTCATTTTGATGATCCTTCATCACACGAGACTCCCTAGCAGCATGTGGCTCAGAGTTGAAAAGGAGTTCAGTCTTTTTTCTAGCATCCTGCATAGTTTGGAGAGGAATAACTGGGGCATGAATCCTGACCAATGGTGAGTTTTCAACGGCAAATTTGATTGTAACTCTAAACCATATACCTTGACATAGGAGTATACTAGCTTATGAGATTTCCAAGATATGTGTTGTCACTTGGTCAATTTTTTGCTTTGAATTGAGAGGCAAAATTTGAGGAATGAGCCACCACTACTTGGTGCCACAACCCCACGCCCACCCAGCACCTCAAGCCTCACTTGTTTAGTGCACATATTTACCTCACCAGTGACGAAAATTAAGTTAAGCAAAAGTGAAAAAAAAAAACATATTGTAGCAATTAAGTTCAGGGATAAAGTGTAGCACTAAGAGCGTAGCAAGTAAGTGAAGGAAAGTGACTGGAATTGCACAAAACAAAACTCTAACCTCCTCTATCTATCTCCTCCACCCTACAGCTCTGCTAGTGTCTTCTGTTAGCTCAAGTCATCTGATATCCAAGGAAAATACACACTTTATAAAACCAGTTTATTTCTTTACATTATCTTTTATTATGTTTTTATACAATATTTGTTATTTATAAACACTTTCTTATTTAAAATCACTTTAAAATATTGGGGTGGCATTTGGGGGGCTGGAATAGATTAATGGAATTTCAATTAATTTCAATGGGGAAAATTGATTTGATATATGAGCAAATTGAGTTATGAGCTCAGTAATGGAATGAATCAAACTCGTAAATCAAGGTACTACTGTAACTTCATAGCTATATGATGAGGACTAAATTCAGCAATAATTTGGCATGATTCAGATACAAATCCATTACTGGAATGGATAGACCTCATTCTAGGGCCACCAGACTTTGAAGGGCATTTGAACAATTTTGAGCCCTGAAAGCTTACATTCCTCTACTCTATCCCAGAGATCCTGGAATAATAAGACAACACTGAATACTCCCCAAAAGCTTCAAAATGGCAAAGCAGACTTCACTTCCAGAAGTGCTATAGATCTCAAACTTAATCTGAAGGAAATATATTGTAATAATGGATTTAAAAAATGCTCAAGTCAGAGATGCAAAGAAAAAAAATAACACAAAAACATTTGCTCTTCTGTAAACAAAGAATCAGAGAAAAACAGTTTGTGTACTGTGCAAACTCAAGTAGCATATCTTGAAGGATGAAGGAAAAATATTATTTTTTTATTTGGTAACTTTTTTAAATTAAAAGAGACGGTATAAGAGGAAAATAAAAAGAAAGGAGAGGTATGAAAGAAAGAAATGTAAAGGGAAAATTTATTAGAAGGAGTACAAGAAAATTGCCAATATTGTAAACTTTCTAAAAATTAGAATTGACCATATAGGTCAATGATTACACAAGATGAAAGAAATATTAAAAGAAAATCAAAAGACTAAGATGAGGATGAAAATGTAAAGTGCACTTTAAAAACAAAAAAAAAACCTGCTGGGAAATTTTTGATAGAAATAATAACAACAACAACAACAACAACAATAATAATAATATTTGAAGAGTTGAATGTCATGATCATTAAAAAAAAAGAATTTAGACATCATATTTCACAAATCTTAAAATAAAATAGCCAAAATCACAGGGTCAAATGAATTAGAAAAAAAGAATCCACTAGGCATCTACTAAAAGAAACAACAAAATGAATACTTCTAGGATCGTAATTGCTATAATCCAGAATTATCAGATGAAAGAAATAAAAGTGCTGCAAGCAACCAGAAATAATTGACATATTGAAGACATGCACATGATTTAGAAGCCACTATTATAAAGGACCAGAGAATTTGGAATAAAATATTTCAGAAAGCTAAATATATGGTTTTATAGACAATAATAACTTACTAATCATTATGCCCTGCATTATACTACAGAGCGGAAAAAGTGAATCTTTAATGAAATAAAACACTTTTAAGCATTCATGATGAAAACACCAAAATTGTATTAAAAATTAAAGTTCAAGATAGAAGTTAAGAGAAACATAAAATGTAAACTTGAATGTATAAACATAAGGGACTAAACAAAGATAAATTGCTTATATTCAAACATGAGAAGATAATATGTCCATCGTTTCAAAAACCTATCATCATCACGCCTACAAATGTTTATGATAGTTTTATTGTCTTCAGTGATGTTAGGACAAGGATGAAAATACAGAAGAACAGAAATGCACTAGAGAGGAGGACAGGAAGGAAAAGGAATGTTAGGGGAAATCATCTCACCTAATCAGGGTAGACAAGTAGAAATCTATACAAACATGGAAAAGTGGTTGGGGGAAGACCTAGCACTTGAACTTCACACTCATATTGACTGGTAAAAGGAATGAAGACTACACATGCACAGATTTGAGTACAAAAATGATTTCACTGAATAAGAAAATCAGAAAGAAGGGGAAGGAGGCAGGTAGAATTATAAGAAATGAATATTCTTGGAGGCAATAGTCTTAAGTAAAAAAAAGAAAACAAAACAAAATAAAACCCTAAGGATGTACAAAGAGATTTTTAACTTTTTTGACATAGTAAAGAACGGGAATCTGGATAATTGTCCATAATGTAATGAATGTGTAAATAAGCTACAGTGCAAAATATGACAGGATATTTGTTGTAAGAAATGATATAAAGAGGGGGCAAAGTCAATATGGCAGCATAGAAGCAGGAAAACCCCATGGATCCCTTATAACCACCTCAAATATCTATAAAATACCACTCTAAACAAATTTTAGAGCTAGAAAACCCACAAAGTGACAAAGAGAAACAGATCTCCCTCTGAAGGCAGGCCAGCATGCAGGGAGGAAGGGTCCATCACAGCATGCTGCAAGCAGAGCCCAGCCCCCTGTGAGCCCATGGTTTTAGCAGGGTAGCCCACACCAGCCATGGCTGGAGCATTCAGGAGAGTAGATCACCAGCAACTGTGGCAGTTTCCAGAATTATCAACTCATAACTGCCAAAGATAAAGTAAAAGGTCAGTGGAACTCTGCTGGATCTAGTGGGGAAGGAGTGTGGTCTGGGCTCTACTCCCAGAGCCAGAAGCAGCAGAAGCAGCAGTCCTGCAGCAGACTCCATGGGCCTGCTTCAGAGCTCCTGACATGTAGATCACAGAGGGGCCAAGCAGCCATTTAGAGGCTAAGGGCTCTTGCCTTAACCTGTCTAGATCAGGATTGTGGTCTTGGATGGTGGTCCTGAATGGTGTGGCCAGTGAGCCAAAGTTGGTGGGGGAGATAGAGATGGCAGCCTCCTAATATCTCTGGCAGCTATGAAAATTCCAGTGATTTGGGACAAATCTCTACCCTCTGGAAGCAGAGTTCTACTGTGGCAAAGAGCTCAAAAGTCAAGTAATTGACTGGCAATATGAGCAAGCAAAGGAAGCAAAGCAAACATAGCCATGCATTTTTAGATTCATTTTTTTGGAGACAAAAAGCATCAAAGAACGGAAAGGGAGGAAGACAATGAAGTCAGAATTTCTACACCAAAAGCTTCCTTGAAAAATAAAAACTGGTTACAGGCCATGGAGGAGATCAAGAAAGATTTTGAAAATTAAGTAAGAGAAGTGGAGGAACAATTGGGAAGAGAAATGAAAATGATGTAAGAAAATCATGAAAAGAATCAACAACTTGACTGAAGAAATAGACTAACTCAAATGGGAGAAGTGTTTCAAAAAGTGTTTCAAAAAGCCAGTGAGGAGAAGAATGCCTAAAAAAGGCAAATTGGCCAGATGGAAAAATAATTTCAAAAGCTCACTGAAGAGAACAATTCCTTCAAAATTAGATTGGATCAAATGAAAGCTAATGACTATGAGAAATCAAGATTCTATTAAACAGATCCAAAGAAATGAAAAATATAGTATGCAATGTGAAAGATCTCATTGGAAAAACCACTGATGTGGAAAATAGATTCAGGAGAGATCATTTCAAAATTATTGGATTACGTGAAAGCCATGATCAAAAACAGAACCTAGAAGTCATCCTTCAAGAAATTCTCAAGGAAATTTGCCCTGATATTTTAGAACCAGAGGCAAAAGTAGAAATTGAAAGAATTCACCAATCACGTCTTGAAAAAGATCCCAAAAAGAAAACTCCTAGAAATATTATAGCCAGGTTACAGAGATCCCAGACCAAGGAGATAATATTACAAGCTGTCAAGAAGAAACAATTTGAATACTGTAGAAACAAAATCAACATAACACAGGGTCTAGCAGCTTCTACATTAATGGATTGAAGTGCTTGGAATATGATATTCTGGTTATCAAAGGAACTAGGATTGGAGAAACATAAAAAGTAAACCTGAATGTATAAACATAGAGGACTAAACAAAGATAAACTGCTTATATTCAAACATGAGAAAATAATATGTCCATCCTTTCAAAAACCTATCATCATCAGGTCTACAAATGTTTATGATAGTTTTATTATCTTCAGTGATATGTTAGGACAAGGATGTAAATACAGAAGAATAGAAATACACTAGGGAGGGGGACAGAAAGAGAAAGGAATGTTAGGGGGAATCATCTCACCTTATCAGGGTAGACAAGTAGAAATCTATACAAACACAGAAAAGTGGTTGGGGGAGAAGTGAGAGCCTACCCAAGAATCACCTACCCAAGAAAACTGAGTATAATGTTTCAGGGGAAAATATGGTCATTCAGTGAGTTTGAGGGCTTTCAAGCATTCTTGATGAAAAAAGCAGAACTAGATAGTAAACTTAACATTCACATACAAGAAGAGAAGCATGAGAAGGTAAACAGGGAAAAGAAATGATAAGGAACTTACCAAATTGGAACTATGTACATGCATATATGGAAAAATGATAATTATAACTTGATGAAACTTTTCTTAGTATATATATATATATGTGTGTGTGTGTGTGTGTGAGTGTGTGTGTGTGTGTGTGTTGTTTGTGTGCATACACACATATACACATATGTATATATGTATACATACATATACATCTGTATGGGAGGGTTTATATGTGAATGAATACATATGTGAGGGTGTATATATAAACTTTATATATATAAAAACTTATATGTATATATAAACTTATATATATATTTAAACTTATATATATATATATATATATATATATATATATATATATATACATACATATGTGGATGGGAGGTCAGGTTGGGGGGGAGGGTATTTAGAAGCACACACTTTTGTAAAGGGACAGGAACAAAGTAGAAGATAGAACAAATGGGGGGTTATAGAATGGAGGGAAATATAGCCAGTCTTTCACAATATATCCATTATGGAAATGTTTTGCTTTACTACACAT
>CM053580.1:347619356-347653975 GCA_028627135.1 Pseudochirops cupreus | reverse complement strand
ACACATATGTGGATGGGAGGTCAGGTTGGGGGGGAGGGTATTTAGAAGCACACACTTTTGTAAAGGGACAGGAACAAAGTAGAAAATAGAACAAATGGGGGGTTATAGAATGGAGGGAAATATAGCCAGTCTTTCACAATATATCCATTATGGAAATGTTTTGCTTTACTACACATGTACTACCTACATTAAACTGCTTATCTACCCAGTAAGGGTGGACAATGAGTGAGGAAGGGAAAGAATCTTGAATTTAAAGTTTTAAAAGCAAATGTTTTTTTTTAAATATTACTATTATCACCATTATTATTATTTACATGCAACTGGAAATAAGATATGCATTTACTGGTATATAGAGATCCAGCTTCCCCTACAAGAAATACAGGGGGGAGATAGGGAAGGATCTAGGAGAGAGCAGATTGTGGGAGGGGGTATTCAATGAGATTGCTCTTTTGAGGTGGTGAGTAGGGGAAAGATGGGGAGAAAATTTGTAATTCACAATCTTTTGGAAATGAATGATGTAAAGTAGAAGTAAACACAAAAGTTAATTTAAAAAAAAAGAAATTATGTACGGGATGGCTTCAGAGAAACATTGAAGGAATTGTATGAATTGATGCAGAGGAAATGGAACAAAATCAGAAAACAATACAATGGCCACAATACAGTAAAACCAAACAACTTTGAAAGAATAGGCAACTATAACAGAATGATAATCTATATGATTCCATAGGAATAACTATAAAATATTTTACCAATAGAGGGGTGAAGGGCTCAGGTATCAGAATGAGGAAAATTAAGTTTTGGACATGGCCAAAGAGAAAAATTGTTTTGATTGAGAATACATATTTGTAATGGTTTTGCTTTACTTTAGTTCTCATTTGGCAGTTAAATGAAATATTGACAAGAACAATACCCTGAAGTCAGGGTAGATCTAAAAATCAAATCCAGCATCAGAAAATTAATATCTTGGTTATTCTGGGCAAAAATTTTTCACCTCTGTTCTGAAGTCTCTTGTCTTTTTGTTCTGTATTATTTCACTTGATGATCCCATCAATACTCAGGGACTCAATTATCATCTTAATGCAAATAATTCCCAGATCTTCATCTCTAGACATGTTCTTTCTTCAGAGTTCCAGTTCTGCAGCAGCAACTGAGCTTTGGACATCTTCAACTGCACATATCTAATGTCAATGGGATCTGAAAATCTTGCATGCCCCTTTGTATTTGGCAAGTAAACAGGTACTTAGCACCTTGTTTCAAGTTAATACCTTGTTAAAGCTATTTAATTAACACAGAAGTAGTTAACACATTGGAGGAAGTAACAGGAAGGTACTGAACAGGGATGAGCAATAGTGTATATAAGGAAAAACTTGCAGAGAAAGTCAGGGTTTCTCTCTGTGAGCATATGGAAGCTGGAGCTTCTGCTGAGACCTTTCTTCTGGGAACTTCTGCTGAGACTTTTCCTTTGGGAATTTCTGCTGAGAACTTCCAAGAAGCAGGCTGAGGAGTTACTGTGAGTGAGAGAGGAGGATGCCTGCTTGAGGGATCCTGTTCTATTTTGAAGATTTGAGTATGTGGGTAATCACTGCATTATCCATGCCTACCGACTTCGTGGCTACTGTAATGATTTTGGATTTCTAGTTCTGGGACTAAGTTTTCTGATATTTGAATAAAGGATTTGGTTTCATCCTCCATGTAGATAGTCTGTTACATTTTATGATTCACAACTATACCAACATATTTATCACCCCCATGGGTGTCGTGAATATTGCATTATTGTCATACCATCCCATAAAGATTTGAGACACATTTCCAAAATATGGCCCATTATATGTTTTCCCTCAAATCTTCACCTCTTATGAACTTCCTTATTTCTACTGAAGGATTCACCATTATCTCACTTTCCAAGGCTTTAAAGTTTGATGTTATCCTTCTCACCTAATTTTCACTCACCTTATATGTCCAATCTTTGCCAAATTTTAATATTTCTATGTTTATTTTCTTTAAGAATTTTTATATTCTTTCAGATATGTATTCTCCTATTTAATACTGAAATGGTTCTAGGCTGGATTTTAATATTCCTCTTCAGAACTATTACAATAATCTTCTAATTTTTCTGCATCTAGGCTTTCCCCATTCCAATCCACCCTCAATTTATCTATAAGGAGATTTATCCAAGTTGTAAAAAACATGTGCGCTCACGCACATACACACACACACACACACACACACACACAAACACGCGTGCACACATTCCCTTTAAAGAGCTCCATATCCCCCATTACTTTTTGGATTAAGTTTAAAGTACTATTTTTCACCTTTAAAGCTCTTTCTTTGCTTTACAATCTTCTTAAATTCTATCTTCTACATACTCTGTTTAATTCAGTTATACTTCTTGGCATGTTTGAAGATCTTAAAATATTATACCCTATCTCCCATATCAATACCTTTACAATGGCTATTTCTGATGCCTAAAATGTTCTATGTCCTCCTGTCTTTCTCTTAATCTCCTTGCCTTTCTTTACAATCAGCTCAAATCCCATTCTTTTGCAACAAGGGTTTTTTTTTTTTCTTCTTCCCTAGTTGCACCAGATTCAAATGTTTCTCCTCTTTCATTACCTTCCAATTACTCTGTGCATATACTGGTACTTAATAATTACCATTTTGCCTTCATTATTAGAATGAAATCTCCTGAAGTGTACAGAACTTAGTACACTGTGTACAACATAGTAATTACTTAATAAATGTGTGTTTATCGACTGACTTGACTCTCCACATACTGCTCAAAAATTAGAAGTTTCACATATCTTGGAGGAGAGGCAGCAAGAGAAAGAAAGATATTGCTTCCTCCCCAATCCAATACAGGTATTCTAGTTGTTGGCATTGCAATCTACCCAAATCTATTGCTTAGATGACATAACTTATTTTTCTTTCATTTTCATCAAACCTCCTTCCCCTTCTTGAACATGTAATTAATGATCATATTTGGTTAATTTTACTTAATATGTAAGTTATACTTCCCTTTTTGTCCACTTATATTACCACTCTCCTAGTTTAGGCATTCATTATTCATTGACTTTATTGGACTCCCTACATCTAAGGATTTTTTATTCCTAATATTTCTTTTCTCAGACAGCCAAAATTATGAGTCAAATGCATGTCTTGTCACACTATTTTCCTGCTAAAAATACCTTAAGGGATTACTCATTATTACCCTCAGGATAAAATAAAATTTCATTAGCCCAACTTTTAAGGCCTTTGTCATTCAGGTCTAAAATATGTTTCTAGGTTCATTTCACATTCATCATCATAACACAGTCTATATTCCAAAAGCCTTGATAATTCCAAAAATATTGTCCCATCTTGAGAAATCTAGATGGTGGTTCCAGTAGATATAGCAATAAAACTTGACTGAGGAAGAACTGAGTTAAAATTTGCCCTCAGACACTCATCAACTGTCTGAGCATGGGCAACTCAATTAATCTCTGTTTCCTCAGTGTCAGTGAAAGAAGGAGAAGGAGGGGGAGGAGGTAAAAAAAAACAAAGAAAAAGAAAAATTACAATAACAATTTTAATTATACTGTTGTATGGCACAATGTAAAGTTTGTTAGATTTGGAGTCAGCAGGTCTGCATTCAAAAACTACTTTTATAACTTTCAGGGTCATAGATATAGAGCTGGAAGCAATCACATAGTCAGTCAATGCAAAAGATGAGTAAACTAAGGCTCTAAACAGTTAAGTGACTTGCCAAAGTTTATGCTGGTGGTTAATGGGAATGGAAGCAATATATTTTGACTCCTAAAGCTTAACTTTCCACTATATAGTACCATTTTCTTACTACCTATATGAATTTTTATATAAACTATATAAGCTTTTCCATTCCTCAAACCCTCAATATCTCCAGCCTTTCAAAATACATATTTTAAGACTTAGTTTAGATTCTGCAGTTCTTCATTGAATGCTTCCTTCATTACAACTCCATCCACAGCTTCCTAACTCTCTTATGTTTTAACAGAGTTCTTTGGCTAGTTTTCCCATTTATCCCCATCACAACTTAGTTTATATTATTCTTATCTATATGCCAATACCTATTCCCTTAAACAATGTAAGTTTCCTGAAGTATTTTTTTTAGTGTGTACTATTTCTTTATTTATTTGTTTGTTTGCTTTTTTATAGTTCAGAAAAAAAGTTTGTTTATTTAGAGCCATCAACTAGGATCATAATAAATAATGTAATATACTAATGTAATAACAGATGTTCTCATGCAGTTAACACAGTTACACATATACAAGGAAGCTGGCTTACATTGTTGTTGGGACAAATTCAAAAGAGTATTTGGCAATACAATAAAAGTGAACAGTTACAATTATAGAACAGAATCTTTCTGTTGAACTTATTTTTATATTCTTCTCATACATCTTTGAATACATACATCATCCCCTTAGTTTCTGCCTTTCAACATGCCAGATAATTAAGCCAGAGCAAAAGACAACTGTCAAAAGACAGAGCTGATGATTTATGTTACATAGGAATATTTCTTTGTGTACCATCTGACCCACATTTGTACAAGCTACTTAGTTGAAAAGGGATTTTAGAAGAAAAAAAAACTACAAAAACTCAAACTTTTATACATTTTAGTGCTTAGGCTGAGCTATGATATGATGTAAGCCAGTATTATTTAAGTAATAAAACATGCTTGGATGAATTAAATTTACAAGCAGAGGTGAAGTTTTCAATTTTTTTTATGCACTGTAATGTAATAATATAGTTTTCAATTTTGATATCCAGTATGCAGATGCTACAGTACTGGACATTTATAATCTGCCTGTAAGGGATGGCAAATTATCCTAGCCTGCAAGTAAACATATTCTATTTAAAGCTTAGAATTAATTTTTATTGTCAATATCACAATGGCCCCAAATGATAAACTTTAACAGAAGACATTTAAAAAGAAATATAAATTAAATATATCCCAAACACTGAAAAGGTGTTTTAAAATTATTTACAATTTATCAATGATACCAGTGTATTTCTTCATTTAGCCAAAGTATAATATTTTACATGTAACTGCTATTTTCAATGCTTCTATAAGTATTTGCATGTACCATCTTCCTTTTAAACACTTGGGCAGATCAGTTTAGTGAGGGAGAACGGTCTGTGGTCCAGAGCAGTTCTATATACGGCCATTTGGTCTGTAGATAGCATTTCATGGGAATGTCATCAGTCTGAAGCATAGGATCTTCAAAGCCCTTAACAACTGCTGTGCCTTCAACATACATGATCTTTTCATTATAATTAGACTGCTTTAATCCATTGTAGTGGTATACAGTAAATGACTCTGGCACACTGGAATCCTGATCAGGAAAGAACTCCTGGAGAAAGGGACCCAGTAAGATAATTCCTACTCCTTCTGGGTCTAATTTGTTCTTCATGAGGTTGACATATTCAGGATCTGATACAAGTCCAAAGCTTTCATCACATCTTCTAGAAGTGTATTGGGTATAAATCCATTATCTTCAGGATCATATGTTTGAAAAACCCTTCTGGCTTGTTCTGAAGGAGCTTCAGGGGCAACTAAGGCCGTATCCTTGGCAAAAAAGACAGTGAGGTGAGTTTTGCTGCCAACAATCCAAATGGGGAACTTGGGCGATTTCAAGTAAGAACCAACCTTACAATATCTTAAAGATTCCATTAATGTTAACAAGCCTATAGTTGCTTGTTTATGTATGCCAAGAAGTTTCATTCCTGAGCACTCTCTATCTCCATCCCATACATTAGAAACAGCATGCCCAGTTAGTAGAAGGTTAATTAAACTTTGGCTGCCATGTCCATATACAGGATCTCTCAAAGGTTCTGTTGAATCTTCAATTTCATTTTTGATGTTTTCAATACCCTTTGTGAGTATCACAGAATACAGAAAAAGCAATACTCCAAATTTGTTTGCCCACATGGAATACTGATCCCAAATAGCTTCTTTTAGTTCAGGAAAACTTTTGAATGACCTTTTGTGAATTAACGAATGAAACTGCTCAAAGCCAAGCTCTTTGACAGCCAAGGCAGAAGTATGTTCCTCTTGACAACTAGACTCTGCAGGGCCTTCAGAAATACTTGCAGTGTCCTCGGTGGTTTTTCCTCTTATCCATGCTGCCAAGCAGTAGGACACAGAGTTGTCAGAGCAGGCAGTTTCTAAAATATCATACAGGGTATGACAAAGAAGATCCTTCCATTCCTCCTCTTGGCAGCCTCTCCAAGAAGACTTTTCAGAAGTAAACAATAGCTTCTTCAAAAGAAATGCCTGAACAGGAGCAATAACTGCAAAGGATCCACCTTCAAATTGTTCCAGTGTAGAACCTTCTGATTCACTAAACACAAAGCCTTGAGTCCAGCAGCAGAAGATGGTGTCGGAGAGGCTGGAGCTGGTCTTGGGGCCCCATACCAGCTCCATTAGCTCTTTTGTCAGTTCGGACATGATGAGGTGCCAGCGAGCGGGTTTTTGCTTCCAGGCCTCCCGCCCTGAAACATGGGGATTGGGGAGGCTGGGAAGGCTCGGGCTGAGGCAGCGGAGAAGAAGGGGAGGAGAAGAAGGAAGAAGAAGAGGAGGATGAGAAAAAGGAGAAAAAGGAGGAAGAGGAGGAAGGAAAGAAGGAGAAGGAAGACAGGGAGGAGGAGGATGGAAGGGACCCGGTACTTCTGCACAAGATCCAAAAGTGTGTACTATTTAAAAATATATACATATTTTTTAATAGCTAGTGCTTTAGTAAATATTTATTCCATCGATTGTAATTATGTAAGTTAAAACTGAAATTTTGATGGTGGGAAGGAGAGTGAGATTAAAACTGGAAATTACTGAAAAGTATAATGGAAATAAGATTTATTATTTATCATGAATCAAAAATTTTCACTGATTTTGTGTCAAACTCCTTATTGAAGTAGCATTCAGATTCAGATAGCATATATATAATTTCAAATTAAAGAGTTCTCAAAAATAAACTTAGAATTAAAAGAGGCTGTGGCATTTTAGAACTCTAAGAGGTCACAGAAACCATCTAGACTTACATTTTTTCTTTACAGATGAGCACTCTGTGCTCCAGAGTAGTTATTTATCTGAGGGCACAGAGCATGTGAGAGTGTGCATGGAGACATCTATTATTCCCTTTACAACGTGCTGGTTCTATCTTGCACTTCATTTTTCCTGTAGCAAAGCAAATCACCTAAAAAAGTTTCTTAATAAAGGACATACACATAATATCAATAAAAGGAAGGGAAAAGAGTCAATGAAGACTACAAAAAAGGACAAAACTTTTTTCCAGTGTGATATTCTAGGAAGCCTATAAGTCATAAATTGATGTCAGGTCATAGTCCTCTGTTTACTTGGAAATAAACACATACATTTCTAAAAAGCAGCATAAATATTGCTCTTAGAATTCCCTCTAATTAGAATTTTAATTAATATTGTAATTCATTCTAATTTTCATTAGCCCGTGGCATATTAGTCTACCCCATACAGCAAATTCATCAATTCATTAATCTAACTAATATGTTTATTAAGTGTCAACTCTGTTTTGAGTACAATGAAATGGACAGTGGTTGTAAATAGAAAATAAAAGAAAGAGTTCCTTATCTTAAAGACGTAGCAGTCTATTATGGCAATACATATTCCCTCTTTCTGCTTTCCTACACACCTATGCATGAACTGTACGTAATTATTTCTAGTCTCTAAAAAGTATCTCCCAGGTTTTAAAGTGGAAATTGGGTAGTGTAGCAATGTTATATAGCACCTTTCTTTCTTTACTTCTCAGATATAGTGAAGAAATCAGGGACATCTGGACAACAACAGAATGAAGAGAAGACTATAGTAAAATGTTTCCTTTAATCCAAGTTGATTAGCTGGAATACAGTATTTCAGTTAAGGAATTGAAAATCTAAACAAAACTCCTACCTCTCCTTTCCCAAGTGAGACCATTTCTGATGGGTGAAAATGATAAAGTCAAGAAACATTTATTGCATACTTATTATGTTCTTGAAAATACACTAAATGGTGAGAATATAAATAAAAGCAGAAAAAAAATGAGACCTAATCATGTAATCAATCTATGACAAATATGTGTTTATATATTTATATATAATGTATGTTTGCATTTCACATATGTATTTTATATTTACATATACATAATATGTATGCACATATATTTATATGTGTTTGGAAGAAAATTTATTTGATTTTTTAAATTATCATTTATTTTTTGCTCCCCTCTCTGCCCATCCCCAATTCCCTAGAGAGGTGGAGGAGGCAAAATGAAGGAGAAAATAAAAAAAAAAACTTTTAGCAAGAATGCATAATCAAGCTAGATCACTCCCCATAATGGCCATGTCCAAAATTGTGTGTCTCATTCGGCATATTTAATCTAATAGTTCTTTGTCAGGTGGTGGGAAGCATTCTTGATCATAGTGCTCTGGAATCGTAAGTAGTCACAGAAGAGTTCTTGAGTCTTTCAGACTTTGGATTGTTTTTACAATTTTATTGTTATATAAATTGTTCTCAGCTTTGCTCACTTTACTCATAGATTAAAACAGGTTTTCTTAAATTACTCTAAAGTGTTCTCTTTCATCATTTCTTATACCATCAAAGCAGTTCATTACATTCACTTACAGTAATTTATTCAGGCATTATCCAATTTATGAGCACTAAATTTCTAGTCTTTTTCACTACAAAAAATACTGCTCTAAATATTTTACAAATATATGACATTTTTTAGATGATTTTTGGTTACAGAGCTAGAATTTTCATTGATAGGTTGGTTAAAAGATATCAATAGTTTAGTACCTTTTTGTTCATATTTCCCAACTGGTTTTCAGAATTGCTGTACAAATTTACAGTTTTACCAACAAAAAATAGAACAATATGCCTTTTTTTGTTAATTCCTTCTAACTGCCACTTTTTTTGTCAAGTTTTCCAACATTATGAGTATGACAGAATTTTACAGTCATTTTATTTTAAAGTGTTTCAATTAATAGTGATTTGGGGGGCATTTTTCATATGACTGTTGATAGTTTATCTACTTTCCTCAAGTACTCTCTCTAATAGCCTTTAACCATTTATAGCACAATTTTATACATACAAAGATACGTGAATATATACAAATATGTGTTAGTGTTTGTATATATTATATACACACATATTTAGGTATATGCACACATATATGTGTGTATGTTGGGGTTATATATATATATATATACATTATATATACGCGTGTATGTGCATGTATATAATTATCTATCTAGATATAGAAATTTATAGACACTCCAATGGAAAATTTATCAGACAAAGTTTTTCAAAGATTTTTCTCCCAGTTAATTATATCCTTTATAAAGTTAGCTTCATTAGAGTTTTTAAGCAAAAGTGAGACTTAAATTTTTACATAATCAAAATGGCCTATTTTCCCAACTGAAATATTTCATATGCCTTGTTTGCTCATGAAATTATAGCTATTAGCATTTTCTTTTAATTTTGAGTCTATCATCTTTGAAATATGTGGCAAGAAAATCAGGTAACACTGTGTTACAAAATAGATGAAGGAAATAAAGATATGATCATTTCTCATCATGAAGAGCAATCTGGTCTCTAAATGCCAATACTGAGAATCTCTATTTTAACAGTGATAGGGTAGAATGCCAAAAAGAGTCACACTCCTTTTCTTCAGCAACTAAGCATGAAGACTGAAATTTAGTCAAAAATACTAGCTCAGATATGCAAGAATTTTAATTACCTTGCCAACATAACTCATGTTTACTTTATTTTTCTTCGCAAGAACAGATGGTGCTAAAAATTGTGCTTGCGTAGCTTTTAAGAAGTGATGTTTTATCAACAGAAAATATATAACAGATGATGTTATACTTTATTAAAAGAGCATTTAAAGAAATGGAAATAAAGGAAAACATTTTGGTTTATTCCATAAGGATGCATACATTATTGTAGATGAAACTCACTACTGACTTATACCCATCTGTAGAAATCTTGGGTTCCATGAAACGGTATAAGATTCCTGCAGGATAATATTAGTTTGGAAAATTCACTTTCAGTGGCACAAATATAAGCTACAAAAAGGAGGAAGTGTAATTTTAGCTTCTATTAAATAGTATGCTGTGTAAAGATAAGAACTTTGTATATGCAGTTTATAGATGAAAGAATTTGGTACCAGCCTTTCTATGAAAGTCAATCCAATGCAACAATCATCAGTAAGCACCTTCAATGGGTGTACTATTGTGTATGTAATGCACAATAACTATTTATTAGCTTCAATGAATAAAAATGCCAAGTTATTTTTTGTGGAAATATATTACAAAAATTTTGGTTTGTAATGATATCTTTCAATTGAGGGAGATGAGGACAATCATTCATAAGCAAATACTATATACCACACTCTGTTTTAAGTACCTTAAAATTATCATCTCATTTGATCTTTATAATAACCTGTGAGGTAGGTGATGTTATGATATCTTTTTTTTTTTACATTTGAAGAAATTAAGACAGATAGTGATTAAATTACTTGTCCAAGATAATATATTTACTGCTTGTGGCCAGATTTTTATTCAGGTCTTCCTGAGTCCAGACTCAGTGGTCTTTCCACTGGACTACTTACTGATTCTAGGAACCTACTAAACTAGTGGACTCTGAGTACCTTCTAGTTTTAAATTTGTGGATTAGGAATAATGATTTCATCATGAACCTTCCCTTCTGACAGTGATAGGTCACTTACTGATACAAATATCAGTGATATAATGAAATTGGAGTATCTGGTAGGTAGGGTACATGAGATAAGCAATTTGATTTGTAGAAACAAAACACAGCCGTAGATTGACATGAACCTGGTGCCACTCACATAAGGACTTGATTAGAAAGTGGATTATTAGCTAGCTTCCCTAAGATCCTGATAGAGAGGATGAAGCAAATTGAGATTTGCATTATCTTCTACAATTAATTGGTATCCACTATAAGAACAATTTAGTTAAACATTAGGAATTTACCTACTATTACAGTGTTTGGAATGAAAGTACATATACTTTCCATTAACCCCTCAGCCTGACATGACTTATTCCCACATTTAATCTTATAATCTCTAGCTGAGGGATGATATAGATATAGATATAGGCATATATAGAGACATAGACATAGATATAGGTATAGATATACGCACACATATGTGTATGTGTATGCATGTATGTATATATGTAAATATAAGATATATAGGTATGTGTGGGTATATATGTATATATATACACATGCACATATTTATACATATATGCATACACATAAGAACTGTATGTGTGTATATAAATGAACAGAGATCTGTATATACACACACATATAAATGTCTTTTATGTATGATTCTTTTATCTGCAAGGCTGGAAAAATAAGTGATCAATTTATGATTTGTTAACAGTGAAGTCATAATAACATAAAGATTAGTAATTAATTGCCAGATTTTAATAATAAGAAGGATTACAAAGGTATTATGTAGAGTTATTACAAAGCTTCAGTGTAAGTACAATTGACTTCACTTCTAGAAACAAAATGCCCCTGTCCAGTTCACTCAAAATACAAATAAAATATCCCAAGAATTCTCCACATATTTCTCTTCAGAATAAGGAAATGTCAATCACTCAGGAAATATTATTTTAGTCCTTTTTCCTTTGTTCCTTTTAGGCATCAGATGGAAAAATCATGAGATACATTTTGAACTGCTAGTGCTGCAGATTTTCTTTGAATTTTTTAATAAGATTTCTTTATAAAATGAATTAAGACATTTCTAACAAGAAGGAAGTTCTTTCCATCTTCTTTCCATCTATATTTTCCAAAGCCTCCTGATACACCCTCATAGATTAAAGTTAACCTCACATATATTCCCTGATCCATAAAGAGAAGCACTTTATATAATTATTTTTACACCTATAACTCCAAACTGACTTTTTCTCAGCATTTAATTGGGTTATTAAAAACACACAGTATTTGCAATACCTTTTGGTTCTCCCAGTGAAACAAGTGTTATACTACATGTAAGAAGAATGTCAATATATCAAAAAACAAAAAAATGAAAACATCAACATATAAATTAAAAAAGAGATCCAGACTCAAAGAGTTTTTAATTTACTATCAGGATACAAAAATATAGATTTGAGGGCAGGAGATAATGTCTGTTTTGGACCAATCAATTTTTACTTCCCTGCAAGACATATGCAGAAAATATTCAATAAACAATTAGCAGTACAGTTTTTGGTGTTCAGGAGAGTTATTCAAACTAGATTTGCAGATTTTGTAATCATTTAAGTAGAAAAATATATTTAGGAACAAATGAAATCACCAGTCAATTAATGAAGTATTAATGCACCAGACATTAGAACTGGAGAAATTTTACTTGTCCTTGAGGACCTTGCATTCTATCAGTGGAACAACATATACACAAATAATGTTATACAAAAGACATTCAAAAGAAATGAGGTAAAAGTTTTGGGAGGAGGAGGGTATCAGCAGCTTTGTGGGGTGTGATGGTGGAGTGAGTATAGATTAGGAATTGTTTAATATAGAAGACATCACTTGAAAAGAATTTTAAATAAATCAATATATCCAATATTGGCAGAGGTGGTCTGGGAATATCTCTTGAGCACGGAGAACAGCCAATACAAAGGAATAAAAATAAGAGAAAGAATGTGGTAAAAAGCAATGTGTTAGAGATAGCTATAAGAACCAATTATCATATTTTTAGTGTGAGTGTGTGTGAAATAAAATTGTATTGTAACAAAGGCACAGAGTTTTCTCCAGGAAAAGACATTATTTTAATAAAAGCAACATGGAAACTAGGCTTGCATTGGCACCTGATCAAACAGCATTAGTTAGCATCTTTCTCCTATCCCTTGGGTCTAAATCTATAATCAATGAGCTCAAGTGAAATCCCACGGGATTTTTAAACTTACTTGTGTCTCCCTTCAGATTGATCTGACAGTACAACATTTGGACTTCCTCTGGCAAAGGTATGGTAATCTCAATCAGCAGGTTGGCTTTCAGGTGTGGATGATCACACTCCTCTCTGACAATTAAGGAGTGTTAGCTGCTTGATGTCTGTCAACTGTCTTTAGTAATCTTGTCTAGAAAAAAAAAGCACCCGAACCAATCTTTCTCCTGGAGAGCAAGTCACTCCTGTTTTTGAAAAGAGGAAGCAGGGGAAACAGTGATATCCCACAGAGGGTCTAGCCCAAACTGGCTATGTGTTCACAGGGTGAATAGAAGGGTGGGAGTTGCACTTTAAGCAAGTTAATAAGAAAATGTCCCAGAGGATAGGAGTAATTATATTTTTCAACCACTGTGTAGTTTAGATCTCCTTTTGAATTTGACTAAGAGAGAGGTTTTTAATAAAATGGGGGAAAGGATGAATTTTAGAGTAACATTATTTATTGAATGATGCAGCATAACATTAATTTTTTTCAGCATTTGCATCTAAGAAATTGTCAAACACTGCAAAGAAGGGCATGGTTTATTATTTTGTTGATTGTCTATACTTAAGAAAGTATTAATATGTATTAAACTTAAGAAGCATGTTATAGGTCTTTTCCCCCACAGTTGTGAAACTTTTACCAGCACACTTCTGGTTTTATGTAAGGAAAAAAGGGCCCTTCTGAATCACTGCCTTGTCATTATGGAGGTATTGAAGTGATTAAATTTGGTAGAGAGAAAGCCTGAAGACCTATTAACATAAGTCTGTAAAATTGTATAAGAGACAGCAACAAAGACAACAACAATAAAAAAAAAATCAAAGAAAAAGGAGACCAAGAAAGCAAAATGCCTCTTTGATAAGGTACAACAATAGCTGATGAAATAAGGAAAGGGAATTAATTAAACTAGAATTTTAAAAATAATTTAAAATTTCAGAGAACAGCAAGGAGAAAAGAGATTTCCTTAAATGAGCAATGTAAAGAAATAAGAGAAAACAATAGAATGGGAAAGAGGAGAATTTTTCAAGGAAATTAGATATGTCAAGGGAACATTCCATGCAAAAAAAGAGCATGATAAAAGATAAAAATGGTAGAGACTTAACAGAAGCAGATAATATTAAGAGGAGGTGGCAGGAATAGACAAAAGAATTGTACAAGAAAGATCTTAACCTCACAGAAAACCATAATAATGTGGTTACTAATATCTAGAGACAAACATGTTGAAGAATGAAATCAGCCTTAGAAAACATTGCTAACAAAAAGGCCAGTGGAAGTGATGGAATTCCAGCTGAGCTATTTAAAATCCTAAAAGATGATGCTGTTAAAGTGCTATACTCAATATGCCAGAAAATTTGGAAAATTCAACAATGGGCATTGGAAAAATCAATTTATATTCCAATTTCAAAATAGGACAATGATAAGGAAAGTTCAAGTTACTGAATAAATTGTGCTCTTTTCACATGCTAACAAAGTTACACTTAAGATTCTGCAAGCTAGGCTTTAGCAATACACAAATCAAGAAGTATCAAAAGAAAAATTCATTTTTGAAGAAGCAGAGGAACTAGAGACCAAATTTCCAATATCATTTAGATTATGGAAAAAAGCAAGGGAGTTCCACACACACACACACACACACACACACACACACACACACACACACACACACACACACACACACAAATCTACTTCTGCTTTAGTGCCTACACTAAAGTCTTTGTGTGGATCAAAAGAAAATGTGTCAAGTACTCAAAGAGATGGGAGTACCATGGGACAACTGACTGGTTTAAGATTGAAAAGGGAATAAGAAAAGATGTCATATTGTCAATTTATTTATTTAACTTATATGCAGAGTACATCATGCAAAATGCCATTCTGTTTGAATCAAAAGCTGGAATTAAGGTTACTAGTAGAAATATAAAAAAATCTCAGATATGTACATGATACCATTCTGATTGCAGAAAATAAAGAGGAATTAAGAAGCTACTTAATAAGGGTGAAGGAAGAATCTAGGACCTTAACAAAACAATAAGATCTTGGCAACTGGTTCTATCACTTCGTGGCAAATAAAAGGAGAAGAAATCGAAGTAGTGTTGCATTTAATATTCTTAGACTCAAAGAACACTACTGAATGTAACAGCAGTCATGAAGTTAAATAGCACTTTTTGAAAGGAAAGCTATTTGGACAGTATACTAAAATCTGACAAAAGTCCGTATATTCAAATTGATGTGTTGTTTGTTTGTTATATTTTTTTTCCTCAGTAGCACTGTAGGGCTGTGGGAGATGTACTATCAATGAAACTGGGTGTAGTAGACTAGATGCTTTAAAAATGTGCTGGTAAAGACTTTTGAGATTCTCTTGGGCAGGATGGTGGTCAAATCAGTCAATACTTAAAGTAAGTAATTGAGGCTATTCACTAGAAGATCGAATGCTGAAGCTGAAACTTAAATAATTTGATTATATATTAAGAATTTTGGACTCAGACAAAATGTTGGGAAAGACTGAAAGCCAAAGGAGAAGAGAAAAATAGAGGATGAGATTGATGGATAGTATTATGAAAATAACGAACATGAACTCTGACAGATAGAGTAGGATTGGAGGGCCTGGAAAGCTATGTTTCATGGGGTCACAAGGAGTCAGACATGACTAATGACTGAAAAAACAAGAAGAACACAGGAAAGGCTATGAGAGGGAAAAGGACTTACAAGAGAACACCAGAAACCCTCTGTTAAGGAGGAAATGGTTGCTAATCAAACAAAAATGACAGAAAAGAAAACATCTGAACTGCCATAGAACATAAAGAAATGAATCAATGAAGGCAAAAGAAAAGAGATTATTCCACAGAAAAAAGTACTAAACAATATCTAAGGATTTTGAGAGGTCAAGGAGTCAAAGTGCCCTGAGATTTGACAATTACCAGATCATAACTTTGGTGAAATCACTTTCAGTCAAGTAGTAGATTCAGAAGACATAGCAGATTGAAAAATGAGTGAGTGGTGAAGAAATAGTGGTGGCTATTGTGATTATTTCTTCAAATTTGGAAACAAATGAAGGAGAGTTATAGGATGGAATCATATTTATATAACTATATAACCATGAAACTAAATCTATGTCTATGCATATATCTATAACTATAATCTATATATCTATCTCTAAATACAGATAGTGAGAAAAATTCAGATAGAGACTTTGAATTAATGATGTGGAAATTTTTCCAGTATTCATGAGTAATGAGATAAAAGATACAAAGCTAATTAAAAGAGAATGGCCTAGGGAAAAGGAAGAGAGGCTGAATAAGAATGTATGGAGAGAAGTAAAAGTGTGGAATTAAGAGAACAGATGATGATGCTCCCAATTTTCTCAGTGAAGCAGAAGATAATGCTATCTGTTGGGAGAGTTGATTGAGGATAGATTCAAAATCTTGAGAAGAGATGCATTGGACCAGTCACTGAGAGAAGGCTGTTAGAGTAAATCAAGGAGAAATAAAAGATTAGTTTGTAAGGTTCAGGATCCAGCTCATAATAAAAACTTCTTGTGTACACAGGTTTCACCGTAATGGACCTGGCTCTGCTTGTATTCATCAGGCAGAGAGTATGAAAAGAGAAGGCTGTGGGTGGAGGTTCAATTAAAGTTTGAGAACTCTGAGGGTGTGAATAGCAAAAAGGACAAGGGAAAAAGAAGTCAAACGTAAATTAAAATGTAAAAGTAAATAGTATATTATGTTATCAAAAATTTAACCATTCCTACTTGAGAACTCAAGTAATATCTAATAAGAAAACAAAAAAGAACACTTTCTTTTGAATGTATAAATTATTACTGAGAAAACGGTCAAAATTTTTTCAGTATTTGATAAAATTTCTCTCAATGTCTCCTTAGACTCTATTAAGTTAATTAATTAATTTATTCAATATTAAATTAATAAATATATATTAATTTAATTAATTAATATATCTTTGCATTTTTCCCTTTAGCCCATTTCTCCACCAAATTTTCCCATTTTTTATGATGCTGCCTTTCTCCCAGTCTCCAGTTTTCTTAAAGTTACCATTATACTTAGCTACTTACTTTCCCTCACCAAAAGCATTCATTCAATTTGCAAAATATATTTTTAAAAAATTTTTCTCTCTCCAGATTTTAGGATAATCTTTCAGCATCTGTATCCCAACACTCATTTCTACTGACATGTAGGTTTCATAGAGTTTAGCAAAATTCCCCAAATAAAAGTCAATGTATGGCCCTGAGGAAGTGGAAGTCATTTTCCAATTTCATAGACTAAAGCTCCCAAGAATGAATTTTTGCTCAAGATTATAATATAAGAATCAATTTAGGAGGGCAGACTAAGATGTTTGAGTTAAAGCAGGGCTTTGCTTCAACTCTCCCCCAAACAAATACAAACACTTGTAAAATTACTAAACAAATTCTAGAGCATCAGAACCCACAAAGTGATGGAATGAAATAGGTTTCCAGGCCAAGATAACCTGGAAGGTCAACAGGAAAGGTCTGTTGCACAAGTCTGACAAAAGAGTGGAGTCTGGGCTTTGCCAGAACAGAATACAACCTAGCAAACCTGGAGCACGCCTTATGGCACTGAATCATTGGCAGCTGTGGTAGTTTCCAGACTTCTTAACCCAGAGAATTCAAAGACAACTTAGAAGGTAAGTGAGAAACACCTGGGTGAGAGAGAAGTGCTATCTGGTCCCAGTCTGAGGGTGGTAGAAGAGGTGATGACAGCAATATCGACTGCTTCCTGAGCACAGACAGTGGGGGGTGGTGCCACAGCAAGATTTTCTTGATTTTCCTGGTCTTCAATGTGGGTGACAGCCCTGGGTGGCAGTTCTGTGGTGAAACAGGGTTCTGGTGTGGCACAGCAGTGGAGAATGAACCTTCCTAATAGTCCTGAGGCAGAAAAATGATGCTCCTGGACACTCACATACCACAGTGCAGGCAAAGAGAAGAGTAAACAACTCTCTTTTGATCATACCACCATGGAAGAACTGAAAATTTGCAGATACCTTAAAAAAATATCTTTGAAAAGAGCTGCACAAAACTGCTAAAGCTTGGGACATTACACCCTCCACAAAAGAAGCAGAGTCCTACCTTAACAAAGAGTTTAAAAACTCAATATATTGGCTGGGAAAATGAGGAAAGAGTGGGAAAAATAAGACTATAGAATCTCACTTTGCTGGCAAGGAAGATGAAAACATATAACTAGAAGAAGAGAAAATGAAGTCAAAGCTCCTACATCCAAAGTTTCCAAGCGAAAAATATTAGTTGGTCACAGGACCCAGAACATATCAGAAAAAGATTTTGAAAATGTAGTAAGAAAAGAAGAGGAAAAACTGTGAAGAACAATGAGAGTGATACAAGAAAATAAGGAAGAAGTCAACAGTTTGCTAAAGGAGACCCAAATATACTGAAGAAAATAACAGGTTAAAAAATAGACTGGAATGGCAGTTGTAAAGCCAAGCATGTGCAGCTTTCCAGAGGGCTGCTGCTGTGAATAGCTTCAAGCTGCTGATTACACAGTATAGTGAACTCTGTATTTATTCAGTAACTAAGACAAAACATTCACAGCAATCAAAATACAACATTCACAATGTTACAGCATAGCAAGTTATCACTAAAGTGGGCACATGGTTTTCACCAAAGTGGTCATCTAGTTTTAAACAAAGTACATTCATTCAGTATGCCAATCATTTAGTAAGTCCTTAATCCAATCATCCTTAAGGAGGCAAGTCTCCTTAATGGACATAAAGTATGCAGGTCAAAGTTCTCCACCCCTAGGTCACATAGTCTTAATCTCATCAATCAAAAAGTCTTCTGTCTTCTTAATTGGAGATTACTTTCCAATCATCATTAATTCTCTCATCCTGAAAAGGTACAGGATACAGAATACAGAGTTTTCCAACCTTGGGCCATATTAAATTATTATCTCCTCAGTTTGCATTAATTATTCAGGGAA
Source organism: Pseudochirops cupreus (assembly GCA_028627135.1). Lineage (NCBI taxonomy): Eukaryota > Metazoa > Chordata > Mammalia > Diprotodontia > Pseudocheiridae > Pseudochirops > Pseudochirops cupreus. The sequence goes on along the minus strand of CM053580.1, from coordinate 347,635,034 downwards.
AAGTCTTTTCATTTTGACTCAGGGAAGGCTCTCAGCTTTCATGGTTCTTCTTCCATGGTCCCAGGGCGTTCCTGAATCTATCCAACTGTTATCTGAGTTCAAAGGCGGGCAGTTCACAGTTTCATTTCCAGCTCCTTGTGTAGTTTCTGTTCCATATTGAAGCTCACAGTGTGTAATCCACCTGAAGTCCTTCACAGTTTCTGTTCCTGGGAAGACAAATCTTAACAAAGTCACAATAGCATACATTCGCATTGCTGGCATACTCATCAATTCACTTTCTGCCTGTGAAATGAACACAGACCCAACACAAGTCTGAAAAATCAACACAAATCATCAATATAGTCCCAGGACCTCAGAAAACTTCAGTAAAACCCTCCTCCAGGACTTCTGTGAACATACAAAAAGAAAATCCTCTTTCAGGACTTCTGAACCAGCAGTAAGGTCTCAGGGCTTCCTAACAACAGCAACGTCCTCTATCAACAGATGAATTTGACAAAGTAACATCAAAACAAACAGAAAAGGTATTGCCACCACAGTCATGCTTCCTCTCAGTTCTCCTCTCTTCTCATTTGTCATTTCTTTTCACTTCTCAGTTCAGTTCTCAGTTCTTAGTTCTCTTCTCTCTCTCTAGCAGTAGCTGCCCACCTACCAGGATGCTCACTCCCTGCAGTTCTGGTTCCCAGCACTTCTAGTTCTCAGCAGTTCTGGCTGGCTCTCAGAAGTTCTCAGCAACTCTGGATGGTTCTCAGAAGTTCTCAGCAGTTCTGGATGCCGCTTAGAAGTTCTCATTTTGGTTCTCAGAAGAAGCTTTCAGGTCTCAGTTCTCTTTTCTGCCACCACAAGTTCTGTTTTCCATTCTCTTTTCAATTTGTAGCAGTTCTCAGAAGTTCTTAGGATACTAGCTATTCTCTCTCTCTCTCTCTCTCTCTCTCACTCTCTCTCTCTTGTTCTATCTCTCTCTCTCTCATCAATTCTGGGCCTCTAGTTTGGGCTTTTTTCTTATGTATGGTATTAGGTCCTCCCTATTCTGCTCCTTCCTGTTACATTAACTTCTTCCCACTGTGGAATTCACAAGTTCTGGATCTTAATACTTGACACAATCACAAACTTGAAACAAGGTGCTAAGTACTTGTTTGATTGCCAATATAAGGGGCAGGGAAGATTCTCAAATCCCCACTACAATTACAGCAGTCAATTGGCAAAGATATGGCAAAAGAGATCCAAAAAGTCAGTGATTAGAAGAAAGCCTCAAAAAGCAGAATTGAATGAATGGAAAAGAAAGTCCAAAAGCTCACTGAAAAAAAAAATTCTTAAAAATTTCAATGGAGCAAATGTAAATGAATGACTTTTGGAGAAATCAAGAAACAAAATAAAACCAAAAGAATGAAAAAAAAAAACCATGTGAAATATCTCATTGGAGAAACAATGGGGCTGGAGAATAGGTCAAAGAGTGAAAATTTAAAAATTATTGGACTACCTGAAAGCCATGGCCAAAGAAAAAGCCTAGAAATCATCTCTCAAGAAATTATCAAGGAAAACTGTCCTGGTATTCTAGAAACAGAGAGGAAAATAGAAATTGAAAGAATCCACTGAGAATCTCCTGAAAAAGATCCCAAAAGGAAAATTAGTAGGAATAGTGCAACCAAATTTCAACATCCTGAGGTCAAGGGGAAAATATTGTAAGCACCCAGAAAGAAAGAAAAAAATTAAGTATTGTGGAAATGCAATCAAGGTAACACAAGATTTAGCAGCTTCTACCTCGAGGGATCAGAGGATTTGCAAAATAATATTAAAGAGGTTAAAAGAACTAGGATTAACACCAAGAATCATCTACCCATCAAAATTGAGTTAAATCCTACTGGTGAAAAATTGTATATTCAATGAAATAGAAGACATTCAATCAATCTTGAAAAGATCATAGCTGAATAGAAAATTTTATTTTCAAATATTATATGAGGAGGGAGTTAAGAGGGAATGAGTGAACCTTTCATCAGATTTGGATTTAAGGGGGAATAACATACACACTCAATTGGGTATGAAAATCTAACTTGCCCTATGGGAAATAGGGGTGAAGGATAAAAGGGGGGCACAATAGAAGAAAAGGCAAATGGGCAGAGGGGTAATCAGAAACAAAGAATTTTGAAGAAGGACAGCAAGGAGAGAATAGAATATATGGGAAGTGGGATAGGATGGAGGGAAATACAGCTAGTCTTTCACAACATGACTGTTATCAAAGTGTTTTGTGTGACTATACATGTATAATATATATTGAATTAATTGCCTTTTCAATGAGGGTGAATGGAGAGAGAGAAAGGAGGAGAATTTGGAAATTCATCTTTTAAAACTGAATGTTAAAAATTATTTTTAATAGAAATTGGAAAATAAGACATATAGGCAATGGAAATAGATATCTATTTTGCCAGTATGGCTGCTCCCACACAGCCACCTCAAATACCCATAAAATATGACTCCAAACAAACTTTAGGGCTCTAAAACGCATACAAATATATATTTCCACTGAAGGCAGCTCTGCTAGGAGGGACCATCTCAGCACTGGGAGCTGAAACCAGCCCAGCATGAAACCACGGTGTGGCCCCAGGGGTAGCTGGACAAACCAAGTCAAGCTACAGCTGGAGCTTCAGGTGAGTGGATCAACTGCAGCTGTGGCAGTTTCCAGAATTATCAAGCCATAAGAAACAAGGAATGAGGGAAAGGTCAGTGGAATTTGGCTAAAATTGGGGGAGAAAAGCAGGTCTGGCCAAACTGCCTCCAGGGCAAGGAAGTGGCAGAAGCAGAGGCCCTGAAGCCACCTCCATGTAGCTGCTGCAGAGCTCACAGCCTGCAGACTGTAGGAGGGCCAAGCAATCGTACAGAGGCCAAGTGATGTTGCATTGAGTGGCCTGGATCCGGATCATGGTCTTGGGCAGTGGTCCTGGGGTGCGTTTACAGTGAGCCAAAGCTGGTGGGAGCTGCCAAAAAAAATGGCAGGCCCCTAATATCTCAAGCAGCTGGGAAAACCGCAGCAATTTAGGACAGCTGTTTCCCCTCTGGAAGCAGAGTTCCAAAGAGCTAAAAAATCATTGACTGGCCATCATGAACAGGCAAAGGAAGCAAAGTAAGAACGGCAACAAAACTCTAGATTCTTTCTTTGGGGATAAGAAAGATCAAAACATGGAATGGGAGTAAGACAACACAGTCAGAACTCCCGCATGAAATGCTTCCAAGAAACATGAAGACTGCCTAAAAGCCATAGATGAGCTTAAGAAGGATTTTGAAAACCAAATGAGAGAAGTGGAGGAAAAATTGGGAAGAGAAATAAGAATGCTACAAGAAAATCATTAAAAGAGAGTCAACAACGTGACTGAAAAAAATAACACCTTAAAAAATAGATTAACTCAAATGACAAAAGAGGCCCAAAAAGCCAATGAGGAGAAGAATGCTTTAAAAAGTCTAATTTGCCAGATGGAAAAAGAATCTCAAAAGCTTTCTGAAGAGAATAATTCTTCAGAATTAGAGTGGAGCAAATGGAAGCAAATGACTTTATGAGAAATCAAGATACTGTTAAACAGATCCAAACAAATATAAAAATAGAAGGCAATGTGAAATATCTCCTTGAAAAAAAAAAACACTGACCTGGAAAACAGATCCAGGAGAGATAATTTAAAAATTATATGACTACCTGAAAGGCGTGATCAAAAAAAGAACTGAGAAACCATCTTCCAAGAAGTTCTCAAGGAAAATTGCCCTGATATTCTAGAACTAGAGGACAAAATAGAACTTGAAAGAATTCACTGATCACCTCTTGAAGAAGTTCCCCAAAAGAAAACTCCTAAGAATATTATAGTCAGTTTCCAGAGTCCCCAGATAGAGGAGAAAATATTACAAGCTGCCAAGAAGAAACAATTTGAATACTGTGGAAACACAATTACGATAACCCAGCATCTAATAGCTTCTACACTAAGGGATCAAAGGGCCTGGAATATGATATTCTGGATATCAAGGGAGCTAGGATTAAAACCGAGAATTACCTACCCAGCAAAATTGAGCATTGTGTTCCAGGGGAAAATATGGTCATTCAGTGATGTGGAGGACTTTTAAACATTCTTGCTGAAAAACCCAGAACTGAAAGGAAAGTTTGATACTCAAAAACAAGAAGCATGAGAAGGTAAACATGGAAAAGAAATCATAAGGAACTTATCAAAGTTTAACTATTTACATGCCAACATGGAAAAGTGATAATTGTAACTTATGAAACTTTTCTCAGTATGAGGATAGATGAAGAGAATACAAATGTGTGTGTGTGTGTGTGTATGTACACACATACACATATGTCTACACAGGAGGGTTTATATATGCATACAAACTCATAACTGAATATGTGTATATATGAATACACAGAGGGCACAAGATCCGTTGAATAGGAAGGGGCAATACCCTAAATGATGAAATTCTGAGGTGGGAGATGATTAGAATTAGAAGAGACAGGGAGAGACAAAATGGGGTTAATGATCTCATAGAAGAGGCAAAGGATAGTTGATACAATGGAGGGGAAGAACAGGAAGGCAAAAGGGAAAGGGTCAACGTAACTCTCATTGAACTTGGCTTAGGGAAGGAATGACATAAACTCTAAACTGGGTATCTTACCACGCAAGAGAGGAGGGGGCATGGGGAAGAGAGGTGGGATGATAGAGGGGAGGGCAGGGTTGGGGGAGAGGGTTGATGGAAGTACACACTACCTTAAAGGGACAGGGACAGGGTTAGGGTAGTGAATAGAATGGGGGTTGGAGGGGTGGGATGGGAAGGAGGGACATATAATCAATCTCTCACAATATGCCCACTGTGGAGAGGTTCTGCGTAATTACATGTGTACAGCCTGTATTTAATTACTTGTCCTTCCAGTGGGGGTGGGTGATGAGGGAGGAAGGGAAAGAATCTAGAATTTAAAGTTATATAATCAAATGTTAAATATATACATATAATTATTATTATTGACTACATCCAACTGGGAATTAAGATATACAGGTACTGTGGTAGGGAGATCCATACTGCCCTACCAGAAAGTCAGAGGGGCCAGGGAGAGGCCATAGTAGAGAACAGATTGGGGGAGGGGTTATACAGTGGAATGGCTGTTTGAGGTGTTAGGTAGGGGAAAGACGGGGAGAAAATTTGTAACTCAAAATCTCATGGAAATAAATGATGTAAACTAGAAAATAAATAAATTAATTTTAATAAATCTATCTTGCCCTATAGGAAAATATATGGGAAAGAGGTAAGAGAAGAGAGTGTGACAGAAGTGGGGAGATATCAGAAGCAGGGGCAATCATAATGCATGCCATCTTGTCATGGGGATAGGGAGAGATGGGAAGAAAATTTGTAACTCAAAATCATGTAGTAGTTTATGTTGAAAATTAAAAATAAATTAATTAATATTTAAAAAAGAATCAATTTAGTCAGTCATCTTCAAGAAGCTTTTAGAAGGAGGCATCTAACAGTAATAATAATTGGTACAAACTATCCCCACAAACGTTATGACATAATATCCCAGCAGTACATATAATCCAGAGGAAAAGTATACATAAACATACAGAGCAAATTTGGCAAAGTAGTTACTCATATCTCTTTCTTGATGGGGAAAAAAATTATACTTGAGAATAGTGTCATTTTTATGCTTGGCTCTTTTGTGGAACCATGAATCTGTGCCATTCTTCCTTGACTCCCAATGTCAATTGATCAAGAGATACTGTAGGATACACATGGGAGAATAGGAAGCTCAATATCTTCTGCACATGAGAAGTTGTACTGGGCCCTGTAATGTCATGCACCAGCAGATTCCTAAAAGAATGCTACTGTGAACAGCTTTTAGGGTTCAAATTACACAATATAGTGAATACCCTGTTTATTCCATTACAAATCAAGGCAAACATTCACAAAATAGCATTCACAACATTACATCTTATCACAGAAAATAGCCACACAGTTTTCACTACAGTGGCCACAATATTTGGAACAAAACATTCAATCAATTCATAATGCGGTAATCAATACTTCCACTCATGGAGCAACTCAATACTTAATCTTTCAATCAATTCACAATAGAATAATCAAACTTCCAATGATGAGGCAATTCAATACTTAATCATTCAATAAATTCACAATAGAATAATCAAACTTCCACTCATGAGGCAACCATTAACTTAATCAGTTACTATTCTAGCATCACAATTACTAAATATCATTAATCACAAATACAGTCATTAGAAAACCACACAAACCCTCCACCCCTCGGGGTGCAGCAAACCTCAATTATATCCAAGAGGAGGCCTTTTCTTCATCTTGACTCTGGGTGGTCTCTCTGATTCCCTGGATCCCCTTCCATGGTCCTGGCTCCCTCCTGAATCCACCAGTCACCTGGATTCAGAGGCAGATAGATCCCAGGTCCTCATCCAGTCCTCAGAGGTAGACAGCTCCCAGGTCATTGTCCAGTCCTCAGGTCAGTCCCTGGCACAAACTGCAGTTCACAGGGTCCAGCACATCTCAAACTTTTCACCAGTTTTCTCTCTTGGAACTCAAGGATCATGAACAAACAAAGTCTTCTCCTGGTCATGCTTCTTCAGTCCTCCAGCACTTCAGCTGGACCTGGGACCCAGAAGGAATATTGGCCTTCCAGGAGGCCTTCCAGGCAAGCCCTCTCAGCCTTCCAGGTTGTTTCACCAGATTCTGGTCTCAGGAAAACTCCATCTCAGTTCTCAGTCAGCTTCCAGATGCTGGGAGAGAAACTCTGTCTGTCTGTCTGTCTGTCTGTCTGTCTGTCTCTCTCTCTCTGTCTCTCTCTCTCTGTCTCTCTCTCTTTGTCTCTCTCTCTCTCTGAGCCGGCTTCAGTCTCCATGATTCTTCCTTCACCAGGAACAACATTCCAATTTTGTCTCTCTGTTTCTGGAATTCTTCCTTATATACAAACACTGGCCTTATGTCTCATCCAATCCCCTTCTTCCAAGGCAACGGGGCAGTTCACATCTTCTCAATAGTGGGACAAGATTTCAAACCTTCCATAGTTAGCCCCAAGGTACTAAGTGCTAAATATCTGCTAGACTGATTGCTATTACAGGCCCCGTGTCACCTTCCATCTTGTTCCATTTTGTGTTCCCTTTTTCATGGAAGTGAAAGTTCTGTATATTTCTGGGAAACTGCCCAAGACACAGTCTCCCATCCTGTTCTGGGAAATCCAAACTTAACTATAGTCCATATTCCATATAAGTTCCTAAACTGAATTGTAACCAATTGCATTCCTCTGCTTCTGTAAGTTTCTGCTTTCATATAGATCAGACCATTACTTTGTGGTTTTTGCCTTCAAATATTCTGGCTCTGCCCCTGCTCTGGGCTGTTTGATTTGAGTCTACTCTCTGAGTTGTCATGTGCTTCAATAAACCCCCATTAAATTTATAACTAGGTCTCACCTCACTATTTTCTACACAACAGAATTTGCAAGCTTTTCCTTCATTCACAAAGGTAAGCAGGGGGTAAGAATCAGTAGAAAGAACCCTGGCCAAAGTCAAAACCAATTCCCTTCCTTCCCCTGCCCCCCACCAATGTGATTTCTTCTCAGGGATGTGTTGAAAAAGCACTGGTTCTAATTTCCACATTTTCAAACATTTTTTAGAATAGTTTAAGGCTTCTGATTGAAATTTGTTGATTAGGAACCCTTTGTGGCTGATCATGAATGATTGCTATTTATAGTGTTTTCTTGGCAAAAAAAATGGAGTGTTTTGCTGTATGTTTCTACATAGGATTAAGAGAAACAAAGTCTAGGTGATCTGTCAATGGTTACACAGCATGTGGCTGGGTCTTGATTTAAACTCAGATCTTCCTGACATTAGAACCAGTACTCTAAACAATCAGCTACCTGCCTGCATCCAAACCCACCAAGTTGCCTCTTATTATTACTTCAAGGATGATATTGTTTTATGAATTCACTCAACATAGGTTTATATTTTCACATATACAACTGTCCCTATTTTATTATTATCATAGCTTGGTCTTAGTCCACTTACCCAAGACTTCTGCTCTGGATATTCAATGATCTCCAAATTGTCCTCCAACTCTAAACTGTCTCCTGGTTCCAATTCACACAATAGACACAAAAGGAATTTTCTTTCTGCACAACTCTGAGCATTTAAATGTTATTGGCCTTAAGATAAACTAACATTTCTGTGAATTATTGAAGATTTCATTTTAGGCTTCAATGGCAAAACAGAAAAACGGAAACAGAGAAAAGAAACAAAAACTTATATAGCAGCTTCTACACAAAGGGATTGAAGGGCCTTGAATAAGATATTCCAGAAATCAAGGGACCTAGGATTGAAACAATGAATCACCTACACAGCAAAATTGAGTATAGTGTTCCAGGGGAAAATATGGTCATTCAGTGAGGTGTAGGATTTTCATTCTTGCTGAAAAATCCAGAACTGAAAACAAAGTTTGACGCTCCAACACAAGAAGTATGAAAAGATAAACATGGAAAAGGAATCATAAGGAACTTATCAAAGTTGAACTATCTACATACCAACATGGAAAAGTGACAATTGTAACTGACGAAACTTTTCTCAGTATGAGGATAGGTGAAGGGAATACAAATTTATATATATGTATACATATACATATATCAATCTATATAAGAGGGTTTATCTATACATACAAGCACATATCTGAGTATGCGTATATATGAATATATAGAGGGCATAAGATCAATTGAATAGGAAGGGACAATATTCTAAAAGGTGAAATCCTGAGGTGAGAGAGGATTAGATTGAGAGGAGAAAAGGAGAGATAGAATGGGGTTGAACATCTCATGGAAGAGGCAGAGGATAATTGTTATAACAGAGGGGAAGAACAGGAAGGCAAAAGGGAAAGTGTCAATCTTACTCTCACTGAATTTGGCTTAGGGAAGGAATGACATAAATTCTAAACTGGGCATCTTGCCACACAGGAGAATAGGGGGAATGGGGATGAGAGGTAGGATGATGGAGGGGAGGGCAGGATGGGGGGGAGGGTTGATGGAAGTGTACACTTCTGTAGCGGGACAGGTACAGGGACAGGGTAGAGAGTGGAACGGGGTGGGGCAGATAGGAAGGAGGGACATGTAATCAGTCTCTCACATTGTGCCCACTGTGGAGAGGTTCTGCGTAATTACACATGTACAGCGTGTATTTGATTGCTTGTTCTTCCAGTAGGGGTGGCTGACAAGGGAGGAAGAGCAGGAATGTAGAATTTAAAGTTGTATAATCAAATGTTAAAAATATATATGTGTAGATATATATATATATATATGTATATATATGTATGTATGTGTATATATATGTATGTGTATATGTATATATATATATATATACACATATATATACAATTATTATTACTATTATTATTAACTACATCCAATTGGAACTTAAGATACACAGGCACTTTTTCCTGCCCTACAGGAAAGTTAGAGGAGTGATGGGGGAGGACATAGGAGAGATTAGATTGGGGGAGGGGTTATACAAGATTGCTATTTTGAGGCGGGGGTAGGGGAAAGCTGGGGAGAAAATCTGTAACTCAAAATCTCGTGGAAATGAATGATGTAAACTAAAATGAATAAAATAAAAATCATTTATATATATTTTTAAAAAAAGGAAATTTGACCTTCAAATCCAAGAAGCAAGAGAAACATGAGAAAGTAAACAGGGAAAAGAAATCATAAGGAACTTATCAAAGTTGAACTATTTACATGGCTACATGGAAAAATGATAATTTAGCCTTATGAAACTTCTCAGCATGAGGATAGTTGAAGGTTTTATATGTATGTGTATATATATATATATATATATATATATATACACACACATATATATGTATGTATATATGTATATACACACACATGCATATATGTGTGTATATATATATATATATATACACAATACATATATACATATATATATACACACATTGTATATGTCTATATAGGAAGGTATATGTGCATTTGAATACTTATATGAATGTGTGTATATATGTGTTCAGATACAGACAGAGGGCACAGGATCAATTAAATAAGAAGGGATGATGTTTTAAAAATAAACTTAAGAAGATAGAGAGGGATATAATGAGAGGAGATAGGGAGAGACAGAATAGAGTAAATTATCCCATATAAAAGAGGCAAGGGAAAACTGTTACAATGGAGGGGAAGAATGAGAAGGGAAAAGATAGTGGGGCCAATCTTACTCTCATTGAATTTGGCTTAAGGAGGAAATAACATACACACTAAATTGTGTACTTATCCTACAGGAAAGAAAGGGCATGAGAGGGGTGATGTTAGAAGGGAGGCACATTGGGTTGGAGGGTAGTTAGAAACCCCCACTTTTGAAAAGGGACTGGGTCAAAGTAGAAAATAGAAGAAGTGAAGGGTGGGATAGGATGGAGGGAAATATAGTTAGTGTTTCACAATATAACTGCTATGGAAATGATTTGGTTAAGTATTCATCTACTACCTATGTTGAATTGTTTATCTTCCCAATAAGGGTGTTTGATGAGAGAAGAAAGGAAAGAACCTGGAATTAAAAGTTTTTAAATCAAATGCTTAAAACTTATTATTATTATCATATTTGTCATCATAATCATTATTATTATTATTTCTATTATTTTGAATGCACTTGTGTCATAATTTTCCAACACCTTTGCCAGCATTTATTATTTTTTTTTTTGCTTTTTTATCATATTAGACAATCTGATCGGTGTGAATCAGTAACTAAGCATTGTTTTAACTTACATTACTCTAATCAATAATGACTTAGTACATTTTTCATATGACTATGGATAACTGTAATTTTTTCATCTGAAAACTGCCCATTCATATTTTTACCCATTCATCAACAGGAAAATGATTTCTATTTTTTTTTTTTTACAAATTTGATTCAGTTCTCAATACATTTTAGAATGAGGCCTTTAACAGAGCAACCGGTTGTGAAAAATGTTTTCCAGTTTTCTGGTTCTGTTTTAATCTTGACATACATTGACTTTCTTTGTGCAAAAACTTTTTTTTAATTTGAAGTAATCAAAATTATCTATTTTGCATTTTAAAATGTTCTCTGTCTTGGCCATGAATTCTTTTATTCTCCATAGTTTTGACTGATGAATTATTCCATGATCTCCTAATTTGCTTATGGTGTCTTCCCTTATGTCTAAATCATATACTCATGTTGACCTCATCTTGGCATATAGTGTAAGATGTCAGTTTATGTCTCGTTTATTCCATAACTTTTTCAAATAGTGAGTTCTCACAGATTCTGAAATCTTTGGGTTTCTCAAACAATGGATTATTATAGTCATCAACTACTGTGTCTTGTACATGGAATCTAGTCCACTGACCCACCACTCTTTTACTTAGTGAGTAGATGATTTCTGCTTTATAATACAGTTTTAGATCTGTATTTCTTTACATTAATTCCATTAATATTCTGGACCTTTGAAAATCCATTTGGCCAATAAATTTTTTTACATCATTGTTTGCTTCAGTCAATTCTTGTTCTTCCTTTTCAAGATGTTGACTGTCCTTTACATAATGTTCTCTTCTTTTTCCCAGTTTTTTCTTATACCTCTCCTTTTTGGCATTTTGTTTCTTTTTTTAGCTATTGCAAGAATTCTTTTTGATGTTGATACCAATGCATATTCCCCTTTGATGTTTCAGATATAAGTATATTTACAATGATGTTAGCTTCTGAGTTTGTTTTAGTTCTTCCCTAAACCTGTAATAACTTTTTGTTTTCATTGTTCATTTTTGCTTCTTGCTCCTTTTTATTGGTTTGTTTTATTTTGGTTTGTTTTTGCCTATTTCATAAATTTTAAAATTGAGCTCAATTCCTGCACCTTAGGGAGCTCTGCCTTAAGCTTCTTGTAATGGGGTCCAAGGGCCTGGTTACTGGCTTTGTGTGCTGAAGCTTCAGGTTCTGGGAGCTGGAGGCTGTAGAGGTCGGGTAGTTTACCTGCTGTTGAGCTCTGGTCCTAGTCTTAATATATGGCAGGTTATGAGGTCTTTGGGGATTTTCTGCATTTCCCCAGGGATACACTGAAACATAGGGAGGTCTGGCTGCTGGAGGATGCTTTTTTTTTTTTTGTCCTTGGCTTTTTTTAAGTCATATCATGATGAAGTCTACCCCTTTCTTATGACTAATAACAATCTTAGACATACATTTTATATTTTACATGCATAAAAGGTAAACTGCCTGCCCTTATTGAGTCCCTTATAATTGGTCTTTGCTGCTTATCTTATATTTCTTTTGCCTTTTGTATGTCAAATCTGTTAAGTTCGGTTATTTTTCTTCCAAAGTTCTGAAAGTCTGATAATTAATTAAATATAATTTCCCCTTTTCATTCAGAATTATCCTTAACCTTGCTAGGCATGATATTTTAATCCAAAAGCCCAGTTCTTCTTCTCTTTAATATACAGTGTTTTAAGACCTGTTGTCTTTTAGTGTTGGACTACTAGGTTTTGTGTAAATCTAATTGTGTCACTGTCATATATAAATTGGTTTTTACTTGTGCTCATGATATTTTATTCTTCATCTGGGGGTTTCACAATTTGACTTTAATATTAATGTGGGTTTTCCTCATAGGATGTCTTTGAGGTAGTAAGAGGTGGATTTTTTCTTTTATTTCTAATTTTCCCTCTTTTTTTTTTTTTTAAGATTCAGGACAATTTTATTTAATTATTCCTATTATTATTTTATCAAGATGTTTTTTTCCTCATAGCTTTCAGGTAGTCAGAGTATTCTTATATTTTCATTTCTTCATCTGTTCTCCAAATTACTTCCTTTTTTTTTTACACTTTCTTTTAATATTTCTTCATCTCTTATAACTTTGCTGACTTCACGTTGTGTAATTCTGAGTTTAAAGGAGTCATTTCCTTCCTTAGGATTCTGGTTCTCCTTTTATAATTGGTTGACTTTTCGTAATGGTTTTTCTCTTTCTTGGAGTGTTGTTATTAAAAAAAAATCCTCAATATCTCTCATTTGTTTTTTAAAGTCTTTTTTAAATATTCTAATTCTTCCTCCCCCCCAGGGCACTGTTGACATTTCTTTTCTGGGGAGGAGAGGATTTCTTTACTTCAATATCTTCTTCTGAATATGAATCCTGGTCTTCTTTATTCTTATAGTAATTCTCTCTGATTGTAATTTTCTTCTTTGCCAGAGATTTTTTTTTTTGGTAACAGTTTAGGTTTTATAACCATCTTTAGTCACCAGGTAGGGGGCACAGTGCCTTTGGCTTCAGATATTCCTTCAGTTCTGCACTCTGACCTTGAACCCAAACCAAGACTTCCAGCCTTCTGCAAGTGCCATTGCCATCCGCAGCCCAAACCCACTTCTTCTGTACTCACAGGACATGTCCTGGTTCCTTCTCACCCCTGTCCAGTTCTCTGAAACACAATAGGGTCTGATTCTCCTTGTCATCATAGGTCCCATTAGTCTTCCTTGGATCAGATGCCAACTCCCCTTACTATCCTGGTGGTAATAGTTCCTGTGGCTAGGGTCAAGGCAACCACCCAGCACAACTAACCCCAGGGTTTGTAATTTAACTTGTTGTTTAAGGGGTCCCTGGACTGGACATGTTATTCATTTTGAGGAGGAAAATCATGAGATCTTGCAATTTTCTGACAACCTTTGTGATCTTCCCAGAATATTCTTCTACCTTTTCTTTCCTCTTTCTTTTCTACCTCTGCATTCCCTTCTTCCCTACTTTCTGTCATCCCACTTTTCTTTTCCTTTTTTTTTTATGTTGTGTTCCAAGACTTATGGTCCTCTAATGTCTCTGCTACTAGGTCTTATGTAATTCTAATTGTGGCATGATCATATTTAAATTGCTTTAATCTTGATGCTTTTAATATTTTTTCCTTCAACTGGGTGTTTCAGAATTTGACTATGATATTCCTATGAGTTTTCTTTATAGGATCTTTTTTTTTTAATTTTATTTTTAGATCAATGAATTGAGCATGCAAATAAAAATGCTACAAAAAGAATAAATTGAAAATCCCAAGTTAAATTTTAAAGTATAAATACTGAAAACAAAAGGAAAGATTAAAAAAAACTGATATTTTTTTGTTTGTTTGTTTTGCAGGTGGAAGGCAGAACAATTGGGGTTAAGTCACTTGCCCAAGGTCACACGGCTAGTAAGTGTCAAGTGTCTGAGGTCAGATTTGAACTCAGGTCCTCTTGACTCCAGGACTCTATTTAATAAAAATGAAATTAAGAAAACTATTGAACTAATAAATAAAATGAGGAGCTGGTTTTATGAAAAGAAGAACAATAAAATTGATAGCCCTTTAGTTAATTTGATTTAGAAAAAGAAAGAAGAAAACCAAATTACCAGTATAATAAATGAAAAGGATGAATTAACCTCTAATGATGAGGAAATTAAAAATAATTATTGGGAATTATTTCTGCCCTATTATATGCCAATGGATTTCAAAATCTTAGTAAAATGGGGGAATATTTACAAAAATATAAATTGCCCAAATTAGCTAAAGAGGAATTAAAATATCTAAATAATCCCATTTCAGAAATTGAAATTGAATAAGTCTCTGATGAATTTCCTAGGAAAATATCTCCAGAGTTATATGGATTTACAAATTAATTCAACAATCTATTTAACAAACAATTAATTCTAACACCTTGTAGAGTATTTGGAAAAATCAGTGAAGAAAGAGCTCTACCAGATTCTTTTTATGACACAAATATGGTGCTGATACTTAAATTGAGAAGATTTAAAACAGAGAAGGAAAATTATTAACCAATTTCCTTCATGAAGATAGATGTAAAAATTTTAAATATAATATTATTTAAAAAGATTACAGCAACTTATCATGATAACAATACACTTTGATCAGGTAGGGTTTATTCCAAGAATTCAAGACTGGTTCAACATGCACTGGCAGATGTCTTGGTTCTCTGAACTAGAGTCTTCTGGTTTCCTGGTTATGCTGAGGCTTATGGAGGGTCCTGGTATTGGCATTTGCATCTTCCAAAAATCTGGGACTCAGGATCTCCTGATGGTTTGCTGAGGTGGAGTTTCCTGCTATCTTGTTATGATGCCTCCCATACTGGACTGCTTTCCCTACAGATATGGGATTTTTTTTATTTTGTTTTGTTTTTTTTTTTTTGCTGATCTTAAAAGTCTTGTTGATTGACCAACTTCCTCCACCCTGTCTTTCCATTGACTGCACTATTCAAGCATCTATTTGTAATTTCATGCATCAGCAGATTCCCAAAAAAATGCTACTGTGAACAGCTTTTAAGGTTTGGATTACACAGTATAGTGCACACTCCATTTATTACATTTCAAATCAAGACAAACATTCACAATACATCACAATATAGTATTCACAATAAATCAAGGTTCAGTACAATATTCACAACAGCTTAACATTAGAATGGCCACACAGTTTTCACTACAGTGACCACAATATTTAGAACAAAGCATTCAATCAATGCATAATACAGTAATCAATAGTCAATCATTCAATCAATTCATAATAAAATAATCAATCTTCCACTCTTGGGACAAATCAACTCAATCAGTCATTAAATACAATCATTAGAAAACCACACAAACCCTCCCTCCCTTGGTGTCCAGCAAACCTCAATTTCATCCAAGGGGAGG
>CM053580.1:347600283-347618856 GCA_028627135.1 Pseudochirops cupreus | reverse complement strand
ATATGGGTCTATGATTATCTCTATGTATTTGCCATGTTCTCAAATGGTTTCTTGTTTGTAAGTGGTTAACCCAAAGGAAAATTTCAAGAAACTAGAATAAAAGCTTTTGTTTTTACTTTTGTTAAACTCACATCTATTCATCTCTCTCTCTCTCTCTCTCTCTCTCTCTCTCTCTCTCTCTCTCATTGGTAAGCCTAAAGAAGAGATGAGGAAATTTATGTCTTCACTTTGTATGTATCTTATATAAATAGTATTCATGTATGATGTCTATTCCATTCATATTTACTTTTTGAGAATGACCAATTCTTTTTTTTTCCCTTTATATCTCTAGCAACTGAAGGAGTCTCTATCATACAATGTAAAATTAATATATTTTAACAGTTTCTTTTTAGAAAATGCAGAATATGAGCATGGGATAGTATAGATACCTTCAGATTTTGCTAATACATGAGTTCATTTTACTGAACAGCTTCTCTTCTTTCTTTTTTAATTATCTCTTGGCCACTTGATGCATATGGCTCTAAGGGAGAAAGTGAGGCTGGTGATTTTGTATTGCCATCACTCATTCAGTTTTAATTCAATTGCAAGTCATGTCATCATCTCAGTGAGGTCATGGTATTCTTTGACAACAATGGACCAACCACACAATGCACAGCATGATTTGTTAAAATTGCCAGTGGAGTCAAGATGGCAGAGTGAAAGCAAGAACTTGAACTTGAGCTCCAAACACCTCCAACACCTGTAAAAATGACTCTATGCAAAGTTTAGTGCTACAGGACCCACAAAGTGACAGACAGAAACAACTCTCCTGCTGATGGCAGCTGGACTGGCCAACAGGAAGTGTTTATTGCACTGGACTGGGAGCAGAGGTCAGTCCCACATGGGGAGTGCTAACATAGACCAGCAGAACAAACCGGCCAGAGTGGAAATCAGGGGACTGAGTCCATGGCAGCTTTGGCAGTTTTCAGACTTTTTAACCCATAAAGGCCAAAAAGAAAGTAAAAAATCAATGGGGAAACTCTTTTGATCCTGGGTGATTGAAGAGGCTTGTGCAGCCCTTGGCCCCAGGGCGGCAGAAGTGGTGCTAGCTATAGCTGCTGCCTCTGCAGCTGCCTGCTGAGCTACAGACCCATAGATCATGGGAGGGCCAAGTGAATAACCAGAGGGCAATTGCAGGGATTTCTTTGCTGACACTGAGGCAGGATTATCTTGCTTTTCCCGGCTTGGATATGCATCACAGTCTTGGGTGGCAGTCCTGTGGTGAGGATTGCTAGTGTGGCAGAGCTTGCTCAGGCTGTCGAGAGCCAGTTCTCCTCACAGTTCTGATGTAGGTGCCTAGAAGAAGCTTGTATGATACCTGCACAAAACACCAGAAATTTGAGACACAGCACTCTCCACTCTGGAAGTAGAGTTCTACCTGGGCAAAGAGCTCAGAAGTGAAGTAATTGGTTGGCAAGATGAGCAAATAGAGGAAGAGGAATCAAACTATAGAATTGTGTTTTGGTGACACAGATGATCAAAACAAAGAACAAGAAGAAAACAAGTCAAAACTCCTGCATCATAAGTATCCAAGTAAAATATGAATTGGTCTCAGTCCATAGAGTAGCTCAAGAAGGATTTTGATAATCAGGTAAGAGTAGAGGAAAAATTGGGAAGAGAACAGAGAACAATGCAAGAAAATAATGAAAAACACGTCAACAGCCTGCTAAGGGAGACCCCCCCAAAACACGGAAGAAAATAACAAGTTAAAATAGGTTAACTCAAATGGGAAAAAAAGAATTTCAAAAGCCAATGAGGAGAAGAATTCCTTAAAAAGGACAAATGGTCAAATGGAAAAGGAAGTCCAAAAGCTCACTGAGGGAAATGATTCCTTCAAAATTAGATTGGAGCAAATGGAACTTAATTACTTTATGACAAATCAAGATACTATAAAACAGGTCCAACAGAACTGGAAGAAAAAAGACAATATGAAATTTCTCATCAGAAAAACCACTTACATAGAAAATAGATGCAAGAGAAAGAAATTAAAAATTATTGGACTAGCTGAAAACCATGATTAAAAAAAAGAGCCAAAGCATCTTCTTACAAGAAATTATCAAGGCAAACTGCCCTGATATTCTAAAACCAGGAGACAAAAAAGAAATTGAAAGAATTTGCCAATTGTCTCTTGAAAAATGATCCCCAAAAGAAAACTCCTAGTAGTATTACAGCCAAATTCCAGAGTTCCCAGGTCAAGAAGAAAATATTGCAATTTGTGGAAATACAACCAAGAAAACAGAAGATCTAGCAGCTTCTACATTAAGGGATCAAAGGGCTTGGAATATGATATTCTGGAGGTCGAAGGAGGTAGGATTAAAACCAAGAATAAATTACCCAGCAAAGCTGAGTATAATACTTCAGGGGAAAATATGGATTTTCAGTAAAATAGAGGACTTTCAAGCATTCTTGATGAAAAGACCAGAGCTGAACATAAAATTTGACTTTCAAATATAAGAAGCAAGAGAACCATGAAAAGATCAACAGGAAAGAGAAATAATAAGGAATTTATTAAAGTTGAACTACTTGCATTTCTACAAGGAAAGACAGTATTCATAACTCATGAGACTTTTCTCAGTGTGAGGATAATGAAAGAGAATGCATATGCATATGCATATGTTTGTATGCACACATATATGCGTATATATATGTATAGGTGGTTGTGTGCATGCATGTGTGCATTTGTGCATGTGTGTGTGTGTGTGTGTGTGTGTGTGTGTGTGTGTGTGTGCATATGTATACATAGACAGAGGGCCCAGGGTGAGTTGAATATGAAGGGATGACATCTCAAAATAAACTTAAGAGCTGAGAAAGCAGTATATTGGGAGAAGGAGAAACGGAGAGGCAGAATAGGCTACATTATCTCATATAAAAGAGGCAAGAGAAAGCTGTTATAATGCAAGGGAAGAGCAGGAAGATGAAAGGGAATGAGTCAACCTTACTCACTGGATTTGATTGAAGGAGGGAATAATATACACTTCAAATGGTTATCTTATCCTACAGGAAAGTAAGGGCAAAGGGGATAAGAGGGGGTTGACTGAAGGTAGGGCAGCTTGGGGGGAGAGGGTAGTTAGAAGCAAACTATTTTTAAAAGGAACAGAATCAAAGGAGAATATAGAATAAGTGGGGGGGGGTAGGATGGAGGGAAGTACAGTTAGTCTTTCAACAAATGACTATCATGGAAATGTTTTGCATAACAACACATGTACAACCTTTATTGAATTGCTTGTCTTCCCAGTGGGGTTGGGTGAGGAGGGGAGAAGGGAGGGGATCTGCTCCTCACAGTTCAATTTATTTTTAAAACAAACATGAAAAATAAAAAAAAAATGGTTTTACATGCCAAAGAAATGAGACATTACAATTAGGAGGGGAGGAAGAAGAATGAATTCAAGAAAAAAAAATAAGCAAATAAAAAAATCCTTGTTACCCAGAGTGAAATACAGTCCTCTAGTTGTCATCTGTAAAGGGCCAAATATGATGGGCTATCACTTCACAATTCCTGGTATTTCTGTCTTAATATAACTTGAGTCCAAGTTATCCCTTTAATTACCATTTCTCACTGTTGAAAGATAGTAGCTTGTTCTACAAAAACACTGCAGGTAATTTTTAAGGTGCTAAATGAAAAACAAACACACAAACAATACCAAAATCTTGCTAACATTGTCAATACATAAACAAGGACAAATATACATGCTTATTCCTCAAGACTAAACTTCTCTTTTCTTTTAAAGTGCCCCTAAGTGAATATTCTAGATGTATTACTGAATATTATTTTGGAAAAGAAATTCTTGAGATAAATCTCACTTGTGGTCTAGTTTATTTTTTTGTGTTTTTTTTGTTTAGTGTTTTTCACTCATTTCTGATTCTTTTAAATCCTTTTTGGAGTCATTTTTTTCTATTCAAGATTATTCTTAACCTTTCTGGGTATGATACTTTTGACGAAAGCCCCAGTTCTTTTGCATTTCAATATATACTTTTCCAAGACCTCCATTCCTTTAATGCCTCTCTTGCTAGGTCTTGCATGATTCTAGTTGTGGGAGCATCATATTTATGTTGTGTTTTTCTTGTTGCTTTTAGTATTTTATCATTGAGCTGGGAGATTTGGAATTTGCCTATAATATTCCTGTAAGATGTCCCCATAGGATCTCTTTTGAGTGGTGATCGATTGATTGCTTTCTATTTCTACTCCCCCCCACACACCTTGTTCTAATACTTCAAGACAATTTTCTTTAATTATTTTTCTTTTTTATTGTAGGAAGATTTTTCATTTGATAATCATTTTCCTTTAGTCCACTTGTTTTTACTTTGTCTTCTTGATCCATTTTCCAGATCAGTTTTTTTAATAAGATATTTCACTTTCTCTTCTATTTAATCATTATTTATACTTTGTTTAAATATTTCTTAATCTCTTAAAATTTCATTGGCTTCACCTTGCCCAATGCAAATTCCCATTGTGTTATTTTCTTCCTTAAGCTTCTGGATGCACTGAGGTGGAGCAAAGATGGTGGAGTAAAGGCAGAAATTTGCTTTAACTTTCCCCCAAGCCTCTCTAAATACTTATAAAAATGCCTCTAAACAAATTGTAAAGTAGCAGAACCCAAAAAATGACAGAATGAAACAAATTTCCAGCCCAATACAACCTGTAAGGTCTACAGGAAATGTCTGTTGCACTATTCTGAGAGAATAGCACTCTCCAGTGGGGGCCGCACTGGCACAAGCAGGGTCAGAACAAGACTACAGGGACTGAATCACTGGCAGTTGTGATAGTTTCCAGACTTCTCAACTCTAAAACTCTAAGAACAGCTTGAAAGGCCAGTAGGAAAAATCTCTTGAACCTTTGTGAGAGAGGAGCAGTTTCAGGATAGTGGTAGTGGTGGGTAGAAGCTGTAGCCATGGCTACTTTTGAAGGTCTTGGCCCATAGATGGTGAGGGGATCAAATAGCTTATCATAGGTGGATTGCAGGGATCTCTTTTCTGGTGCAGAGACAAGATTTTCTTGCTTTGCCCATGGTTCAATCTGGGTTCCAGACCTGCATGGTGCTCCTGGGGAGAGGAGGAACTCTGGCATGTTGGAATTTGTGACAGCAGTGAAGATGGAATCATCTTCATAGTTCCAATGCATAAAAGAGTGCTTGTAGTCATTCACAGACCACAGCAGAGACCAGGAGAAGAGTAAACACTTCTCCTTTGATCAAACAACCTTGGGAGAACTAAAAATTTATAGGTCCCTAGAATTAGCTCCGAAAACAGTTGCACAAAACCCCTGATGCTTGGGACAGTACACCTTCTATACTTGAAGCAGACAGCATGAAAAAGTTCCAAAAAGTCAGGTAATTGACTGGGAAAATGAGCAAACAGTGGAGAAACATTCAGACTATAGAATTTTATTTTGTTGATAAGGAAGATCACAACAAACAGCCAGAAGAAGAAAATAAAGTTAAAGTATCTACATCCAAAGCCTCCAAGAAAATTATGAGTTCGTCACTGGTCATGGAGGAGCTCAAAAAGGATTTTGAAAATTAAGTGAAGGAAATAGAGAAGGAATTGGGGAGAGAAATGAGAGTGATGAAGAAAATCATGAAAAACAAGTCAACAGTTTGCTTAAGGAGACCCCAAAAGGCTGGAGAAAATAACACCATAAAAACAGACTAACCCAAATAGTAAAAGAGGTTTAAAAAAATCAATAAGAAGAAGAATGCCTTAAAAAGCAGAACTGGCCAGATTGAAAAGGAAGTTCAGAAGCTCACTGAAGAATATAATTCCTTCAAAATTATATGGGAACAAATGGAACCTAATGACTTTATGAGAAATCAAGAAATAATGAAACAAAACCTGAAAGAATGAAAGAATGAAAAAAATAGAAGACAATGTGAGATATCTCATTGGGAAAAAACACTGACCAGGAAAACAGATCCAGCAGAGATCATTTAAAAATTTTTGGAGTAATTGAAAGCCATAATCAAAGCTAGGGCCTAGACATGATCATTTAAGAAATTGTTAAGGAAAACTGCCCTGATATTCTAGAACAAGAGGGGGAAAATAAATATTGAAAAATTAAAGAGATTTCAGAAGTAAAATTCTAGGAATATTGTAACCAAAATCCCAAGTTCACTCACTGAGGAGAGAATTTTGCAAGCACCCATAAAGAAGTAAGTCAAGAGACAAGGATAGCTTTTACAATGAAGAAGAGGCAGGTGCTGAGAGGGAATGAGTGAACCTTACTCTTATTGGATTTGGTTTAGGGAGGGAAAAACATACACACTCAATTGAATATGAAAATCTATCTTACACAAAGGAAAGTATTGGGGAAGGGAATAAGAGAGAGGGGGCTGATAGAAAAGAGGGCAATGGGAGGAGAGTGTAAACAGATACAAATACTTTTGAGGAGGGAGAAGGTCAAATGAGAGAACAGAATACATAGGATAGCATGTAGGAAAATATAGTTAGTCTTTCACAATATGAGTGTTATGGAAGTGTTTTGCATGTATATCTTGTATTGAATTACTTGCCTTCTCAATAGGGGTGAGTGGGGAGGGAGGGAGGTTGGAACTGAGTTTTTTAAAAAAAAGTTAAAATATTTTTTATATGCAACTGGGAAATAAGATATACAGGCAATAGGGTATAGAAATCAATCTTGCTCTACGAGAAGGTAAGGAGGAAGGGGATAAGGGGATGGAAGGTGATAGAAGGGATGGTGTAATCAGAATGTACACTTATTTGGGGTGGGGAGACGGAAAAATTAGGAGGAAATTTGGAACTCAAAATCTTGTTGAAATGAATATTGAAAATTAAACTAAATTGATTCATAAAAAAATAAAACCCAGAAAGATTCTGGACATCCTTTTCAAATTGGTTGGCTTTGCTTTCATAATTTTATTTTTCTTGGATTGTTCTTATTTATTCATTTTTATGTTTCTCCTATCTCTGTCATTTTATTTTTAAAGTCTTTTTTTAAGGATCTTTTATGAATTCTTTTTGGGCAGGTGACCATTTGACATTACTCTTTGGGAGTAGAACAAGATTTCTTTGCTTCAATATCCTCCTTTGAAGATGAACCCTGGTCTTCCTACTGCCATAATAGCTTTCTTTGCTTGGGTTCTTTCTCCTTTGCCTGTGAATTTTTTGATAGTTATAGCTTAACTTTTGTAATCACAACTAGCCCTCGAGTATGGGGGATGGTGCCCTTTGTCCAAATCTTCAGTTCTCCCCTCTAACCTGCAAACAAAGCCAAACCTCCAGCCTCCCATAATTGTCCATAGCAAAGGGAATTCTGTATATTTAAGACTAGTGTGCTCTTTTCTTCTGGCCCCTGTTGATCTCTACAGAAGAGCTAGGTCTGGGATTTCTTGTCAGCAGAAGTTTTCTCAACCTTCCCTACCTCAGACACCCAAGTCCCCTCACAACCTTGGGAGTTAAAGTTCCTATGCCTGGTCAGGGGACTCCTACCAAACTAACTAACCCCAGGGTTTATGGCTTATTGTTAAAGCAAACTCTAGCCTGGAGGTGTTTACTCTTTACAGGGACCAAATCTTGTACTAAGATTTTTCTTCTGATGTTCTCAAATTGTCTCGGGAAGACCCTATTGTGCCTCCATATTTATTTATTTTTAGTCACACTTTTTTTTTCCCCAAAGGTGCTATTTTATCTCTTTTGTAGGCTAATTCTTGAGAGCTTGGAATTTGCTGACCTACTTCACATTTTTTCCATATTATTCTCAAGATATAGATTATTTTCCTTTTTAAAAAAATCTCTTTTGGGATACAGACCTAGTTGTTGTATTGCTTGATCAGAAGGTATGTGTGGTTTTAAAGTCCATCAGGCATAGTTCCAAACTGTCCTAGCGGTTGGTTGAATTAGTTCACAACTCCAACAGTGCATTCATTAATGTCTTATTTTTCCCCAAATTCCCTCCAACATTTGTCATTGTCATTGTCCTTTTCTGTCCTGTTAGTCAATCTAATATGTATGAAGTAATACCTTTGAATTATTTGCTTTTCTCCAATTAATAGTAAAATGGAAAAAAAATTGTCATATGCCTATAGATAGCTTTGATTATTTCTTATGAAAATTGTTCAGAACTTTTGATCATTTATCAATTAAGAAATGGCTCTTATTTATTTATTTAATTATTTTACAAATTTGGCTAAGTGGTCTACATTTTTGGGATATGAGGCTTTAATCAGAGAAACATGCTCCAATTTTTTAAACAATTATTATTTCTACCCCCCCTCCATTCTGCCCATTTATTCTATTCTCACTCTTTTCACCTTGTTCCTCCTCAAAAATATTTTGCTTCTGACTGCTTACTGACTCAATCTGCCCTCCCTTCTATCACTCCCTCTCCCTTTTCTTATCCTCCCCTCCTCCTTTCTTGAAGCTTAAGATAGATTGCTGTACCCAACTGTGTTTGTTATTCCCTCTTTGAAGCAGTTCTGATGAGAGTACGGTTCACTCATTTCTCGTTTTTGGCTGTGGGCTCCCTCTCCACAATGATTTCTTCCATCAATAATGGACACAAGAATGGGCTGGTAGATTTGGGCCATGATTATTCCAAAGATGCTTAGGATGAGGTCCCTGGGCTATCTTTATTATGAACTTAAGGAGGAGATGGTAGACTAGGTGGTGGTGGTTTGCTTGCCTGGAACATACTGCTTCCTCTCAGGGTGTCTGAATGCTTTGTGGTGGCAATCTCTATTACAGGAGCAACATTCTACCTAGAACTTAATTTTCTTAATTCCAGTTCCATAGTTCCTATGACTCTATCAGGCTGAATCTTTTCTTGGGAGGGTCTAAAAAAATCTGCACATGTATATATGGGAAATAACTTCTGTTTTTTTTTAATTCTTAGAGGATCCTTGAAAGCAAATGTAACCATAAAGAATGTGTATACATTAGAATAAAGGTTTAATGCAAACTTTTTTTGCTCCTTTTTAAAGAACAAAATTTACTTTTAAGTCATGTCATGATAGCACATAGATATGATTTTTAAAATTACCTTTTCTCAGTGAAATTGAATATAATTTTGTTTTCTGTTGCTATAGTATTGTCAATAATAGTCATAACTAAAATAGTTGTATGACAGGTGAATATCTATATATGAGTCTGTATTTGGTCAAAATACTCCCAAATTGACTCTTTTCTAAGCATTATCAAGTACAGATTGAGATTAATTTCAGAAATGCTAATATGTATAATTTGAAGAAAAACCTGAAATCAAATTACTTACCATTGACTTGTACTATATTGTGCAAAAGCTTCTTAAACTAGGAGAAAGTAGAATTAAGTACTACATAATATTGAAATGTATAAGTTAATTCTTTCCTGCTGTGGTAAGTAAAGATTTTGGCATGACATGATTAGTTCCTGTATTAAAGTACTAGTACAATTACTGGGGGAGAGATTTAAGTGAGCAAAGAAGGATTAGTTCAGGAAATAGATAATAACAGTAACTGGGGTGCTTTTTAATAAGGCTCGGTAGTAAGCATACATAAAAAGGAGCTATTCATTGGTGCTATTTCCTGTGTTTATGGGTGTTTGTTATTCTCTTTTAGGTAGTAATTACATCTACCTGCTTTTTTAAAGGATGGAAGAAAGTATGATGTTTCTTTCACCTGAACAATTGTATAATGGGGGAATAGTATTGATTTGATTTTAGCCAAGCCATCCCCCCACTTTGTTTCATAATTATTTTCTTCATTCAAGTCTCCATTGAGGCCTGAATGAAGACTTCTCCAAGAAGGAGAAGGAGGGCTTCAAAGAAATGATTAAAGGAAGATTTCTCCAGAAAGCTTCAGTCTTCACCTACTTATTAAAATTTTCTTTCCTCAATATGCCTATCTTGTTGTTGTTGCTCACTTGTTACAGTATTGTATAACTCTTTGTGATCTCATTTTGTGTTTTCTTGGCAAAGGAAATAAAGGTTTGTCATTTCCTTTTCCAACTCACTTTACAGATGAAGAACCAAGGTAAACATCCCCAAGCCATCCCCCCCCCCTCTATTAAAATATTTTTAATGAAAAATGAATTCAAATATACTTTAGGTCTTCAATGTTTTATTACTTTAACTACTTTGCATAATTCATATCAGATTTTACCTGTCTATGCTACTGAGATCTTATTTTTTTTCCAGTTTGATTTAGTGATATAGCATGATACTAGCTCTTTATCTCATAAACTTTAGTAGGGAGCCATGATAATTCACTCCTTTAAAAATTGACATAAAACTATTAATGACTAAGCCTTGGTTTGATCCATCCATTTAGTACTAAATTCATCTAATACTACTGTCATATAAATGACATCTTTCCATCTTTTAATAAAAAATAATGTAATATTTATCACATCTTTTTTAAAATCCAAGCAAACTAAGTAAGCTTAATTTATTTTAATTTGCATCTATTAAGCTTGGTCAAAAAAAGGAAATGTGGGTAGGGTAGCAGGACCTTCTTTCCCTTTTAGACATTCAATAAAGTCAATAAGATATGCCTCTATGAGTTCCAATCTGGCTT
Organism: Pseudochirops cupreus; assembly: GCA_028627135.1. NCBI lineage: Eukaryota > Metazoa > Chordata > Mammalia > Diprotodontia > Pseudocheiridae > Pseudochirops > Pseudochirops cupreus. Next base: position 347,608,312 of record CM053580.1, on the reverse strand, counting down.
CAGATGCTTTTTTACCTGTATTAACCTGGACAAATACCTTAATCCTATTTACTTTGGTAAAGTTCTGGAGATCTAAAATTTGTTTAGAGTCATATTTTATAGGTGTTTGAGGAGGAGCTTTGGAGTTCCCCTGCTTCTACGCTGCCATCTTGACTGCACCCTCAATTTTCTGTCCAATTCTATTTTTTAAGGAAACTTTTTTCTTCATTGATTTTTTGTGGTTCTCTTCATATTCAGTCAATTCTGCTTTTTAAGACATTTTTCTCCTTGTTGGCTTTTTGCACTTCTTTTATCATTTGACTTAGTCTGTTAATTAAGGTGCTATTTTTTCAGTATTTGTGTGTGTGTGTGTGTGTGTGTGTGTGTGTGTATGTCTCCTTTGCCAAGATTTTGACTCATTTTTTCATGATTTTCTTTCATCACTCTTATTTCTCCTACCAATTTTTCCTCTACCTCTTTTACTTGATGTTTAAAATCCTTTTGGAGCTCTTTAATAACCTGAGCTCAATTCATATTTTTCTCAGAGACTTTGCATGTAAGACCTTTGACTTTGTTATCTTCTTGTAAATACATGTTTTAATCTTCCTTTTCACCATAGCAATTTTCTATGGTCAGAATGTTTTTGTTTTTTTTTGTTTTTGTTTTTGTTTTGCTTTTTGGAGAGGGGAAGGTAGGGCATTTGGGGTTGTGACTTGCCCAAGATCACACGGCAAGTTTTTTTGTGTTAAGTGTCTAATGCTGGATTTGAACTCAGGTCTTCCTGACTCCAGAGCCAGTGCTCTATTCACTGTGCTACCTAGCTGTCCCCTGTGGTCAGAATTTTTGCCCATTGTTTGCTAATTTTCCCACACTATTATTTGATTTTTAACTCTTTGTCAAAGTTTTGCTCTACTTCCAGGAAGGTGGGTGCACTGTCCCAAACTTCAAGGATTTTGTGCAGCTGTTTTCAGAGATACTTCTACGGACCTATGGTTTTTGAGCTGTGGTATGATCTAAGGTGGTATGATCTAAGGAGAAGTGTTTTCTACTCTCCTGGCTTGTGTTCTGGTGTATGAGTGAGCAAAAGTACTCTTTTATGCCCTGGAAAAATGAGAGGGTTCCCCTCTCTGCTATGGCTGCTAACTCAGATGTTCAGTACTCTTCCTTGTCCTGGAACTGCTACCAATGTCTATGACCCTGATCTAAGTACAGGCAAAGCAACAGAGTCCTGCCATAGTGCTAGCAAAGAGACCCCTGTTGTCTCCTTCTGACCAGATCAACTCCCATATTGTCTGTGAACTGATAGCTCTGGAAGCAGCTGCTGTCAATTCAGTCACTCCTGAGGACTCTGTGGTCTGGTTTCAACTGTACTCCAATCACACCTAGGTGCTGGATATCTTTTCTGTGACCTCTCATATTGTCTTAAGGTGAAAAACTGTCACTCTGCATGTGTTTTGCCACTCTCTAGAATTTGTCTGGAGTTATTATTTAAAGATATTTGGAGGAGTTTAGGGGAGAGTTAAAGGGAATTACCTGAATTTCTTCTGCCATATAAGCTTGGCCATACCTCTGCTAACTTTTAATCCAGGGAAATAAGACCACTAAATCAAACTTCCAAACTTAACATCTAAGTATTCATACAAAAACTATTTCATTTTCCTCAGTGATTTTGGATTTTCAAATGGCATTTTGGGTAAGACAAAGCATAAATGCTAATTTATTCCTGGGGCAGTTTTGGGAAAAGACAGAGTTATAATTAATAGTCATTTGATTGTATATATAATGGTGGTACCACCAGTGAAAAAAGTGTAATTCCCCCACCCCTGAAAAACATGATATAATATAAGTAAAGTCTTTCCAGTTAACTTCCTTGTAATTTAAGTGAAGTGGCTTTCAAAGAGAGAACATGAAATCTTTTTTTTTTTTTTGGTAGGAAGAAGATACCATATCATAAAAATGAAATTGTTCCAGTAAGTACTCCATGGACTTTTGATGGCCTGATTTTTCCCAATTGTGTGGAAACAGATAACATTAAAACTGCTACTCTGCCAAATATTTATTTGTTTGTTTTCCTTATCACAGATGTTTTCAAAGAAACCATGACACACATGGAAATTTAGGTTATGTGAAAATTATTAAGTTTCATTTTTAAATCATTTTCTTTTTTTGTTCTTTTTTAGGTTTTTTTTTTTTGAAATTGATTTGTTTATTTACTTATAGTTTACAAGATTCAGTTCCACAATCCTCTGAGTTTCAAATTTTCTCTCCTCACTCTCCCCACCACCCCATGGTGGCATGCAATCAAATATAGCATCTGCAAATACATTCACACTGGACATTAGTCTGGTTGTATAGAAGGGTTGTAACCAATGGAGGGAACAGTGGGAAAAAAGAAAGAGAACCAAACATGAAAAAGAATGATAGCATGTAGATTATTTCAGTCTCCATTTAAATTTTCTCTGAATGCAGATATCTCCTTCCATCCTGGGACTTGTAGAGTTGTCTTATAACTGTGTGTTGCTGAGAAGAGTCCAGTTTATCAAAGTTGTTGTCACACATAGGATATGTTTGAGATTGTATACAAATTTTTCCTGGTTGTGATCTTCTCACTTAGCATCAGTTTGTATAATCCTCTACAGGTGAATATGAAGAATGTCACCTCCCCATTTTTTATAGCACAATAGTATTCCATTATATTCATATACCACAACTTGTTCAACCATCCTCCAATTGATAGGTGTCCCTTAATTTCTAGTTTTTGCCACCACAAAGAGCTGCAATAAATATTTTTGTAAACATGGGTCTTCCTCCCACTTCTATGATCTCTTTGGAATACAAAGCCAGAAGTGGTATTACTGGGTCAAAGGGTATACAATTAATTATGGCAATTAGGGGGTAGTTTCAAATTTCTCTCCACAATGGTTGTATCAGTTCACAGCTCCAACAACAATGAAAGAGTGTTATAATTTTTCCACATCCTTTCCAGCATTTGTCATTTTCCTGTTTTGACATATTAGCCAATCTGGTTGGAGAGATATGATACCTCAAAGTTGTTTTGATTTGCATTTCTCAAATCAATTGTGATTTAGAACATTTTTCATTTTGTTTATAAATATCTTTAATTTCTACCTCTGAAAATTGTCTATTCATGTCATTTGCCTATTTACTAATTGGGGAATGATGTGAATTCTTATAGATTTTAATTAATTCCCAGTATATTTTCAGAATGAGCCCTTTATCAGAGACACTGGTTGTAAATATTCTTTCGCAGTTTCCCACTTCCCTCTTAATGTAGGCTACATTGGCTTTGTTTGTACAGAAACTTTTCAATTTAATGTAATCAAGATTATCTGTTTTGCACTTTATACTGCTCTCCAACTCCTCTTTGGTCATAAAGTGTTCCCTGCTCTATAAATCTGCAGGTAAACTATTACTTGCTTCCCCAGCCTTTATAGCAAGATTGTGCACCCATTTAGACTTGACTTTGGTGTATTGCATTAGATGATGATCTATGCCCACATTCTGCCATAGTATATTCCAGTTTCCCCAGCAGTTTTTGTTAAATAATGAGTTTTTATCCCAAAAACTGGGGTCTTTGGGCTTATTAAACAATGTATTGCTATAATCGTTGTCTGCTGAATCTTTTGTACACAATCTACTCCATTGATCCATTACTCTATTCCTCAGCCAGTATCAAGCAGGTTTGATGACTGCTGCCTTATAAAGCAGATTAAAATCTGATATGGCGAGGCTACCTTCCCTAGCATTTCTTTTCATTAAATGCCTTGATATTTTGGACATTTTGTTCTTCCAAATGAATTTTGTCACCATTGTTTCTAGTTCTATATAGCAAGTTTTTGGTAGATTGATTGGTATGGCACTAAATATGTAATTTAATTTAGGTAAAATTGTCATTTTTATTATATTATCTCAACTCAGCCATGAGCAATTAATTTTTTTTCCAGTTAGTTAAATCTCATTTTATTTGTGTGAAAAATGTTTTCTAGTTATGTTCATAAAAGTACTGGGTTTGTTTTTCCAAGTAGATTCCCCAAAATTTTATAATGTCTACAATAACTTTAAATGGGGTTTCTCTTACTATCTCTTGCTGTTGGATTTTGTTGGAAGTATATAGGAATGATGAGGATTTATGTGGGTTTATTTTATATCCTACAATTTTGGTAAATTTATTTATTGTCTCAAGAAGTTTTTTCCTTGGTTCTCTAGGATTATCCAAATATATCATCCTATCATCTGCAAAGAGTGATAGCTTAGTCTCTTCTTTGCCTATTTTGATTCCTTTCATTTTATTTTCTTCTCTAATTGCTACTGTTAACATTTCTAGTACCAGAGTGAATAAGAGGGATGATAGTGGACATCCTTGTTTAACCCCTGATCTTACTGGAAATACTTCTAGTTTATCCTCATTACATATAACACTCGTTGATGGCTCTAAGTAGATGCTACCTATTATTCTAAGGAAAACTCCATTTATTCCTATACTTCCTATTGTTTTTAGTAAAAATGGATGTTGTATTTTGTCAAAAGGTTTTTCTGCATCTATTGAGAAATCATATGATTTCTGATAGTTTTATTGTTGATATGACCAATGATAACGATGGTTTTCCTAATATTCAACTACCCTTACATTCCTGGAATAAATCCAAGCTGATCAAAATGTATTATTCTTGTGATAATTTGCTGTATTCTTTTTGCTAATATTTTATTTAAAATGTCCGCATCTCTACTCATGAAAGAGATTGGTCTATAATTTTCTTTCTCTTTTTCATCTCCCCCTGATTTAGGTATCAGTAGCATATTTGTGTCATAAAAAGAATTTGGAAGGAATCCTTCCTCATCAATTTTCCCACATAGTTTGTACAATATTGGGATCAGTTGATTGTTAAATGTTTGATAGAATTCACTAGTAAATCCATCTGACCCTGGGGATTTTTTCCTAGGGAGTTCTCTTATATCTTTTTCTGAGATGTGGTTATTTATGTAATTTAATTCCTTTCCAGTTAGCCTGGGCAACTTATATTTTTGTAAATATTCATCCATTTCACAAAGATTGTCAAATTTAAGTGTTTACAATTGGGCAAAATAATTCCTGATCATTGTTTTAATTTCTTCTTCATTGGAGTTGCTTTCACCCTTTTCATTTTTGATTGAAAATATGGTTTTCTTCTTTTTTTATCATATTTAGTAAGGGTATACAACTTTATTGTTTTTTTTTCATAAAACCAACTCTTAGTTTTATTTATAAATTGAATAGTTTTCTTCCTTTCAATTTTATTAATATCTCTTTTGGTTTTCATTGTTTCTAATTTAGTATTTAAATAGGGATTTTCAATTTGTTCTTTTTTCTAGCTTTTTCAATTGCATGCCCGATTAATTGACCTCTGCTTTATCTAATTTTTTTATGTATGCATTCAGGGATATAAAGCTTCCCCTAAGAACTGCCTTTGCTGCATCCCACAAGTTTTGTTATGATGTCTCACTATTGTCATTCTCTTGAATGAAGTTACTTATAATTTCTGTAATTTATTGTTTGACCCACTCATTCTTTAGGATTAAATTACTTAGCTTCCAATTAGATTTATGCCTATCTTTCCATAGACCTTTATTGTATATAATTTTTATTTCATCATGATCTGAGAATGATGCATTTAATATTTCTGCCTGTCTGCACTGAAGTGAGAGGTTTTTATGCCCTAAATACATGGTTGATTTTTGTGTATGTGCCATCTACCGCTGAGATGAAGGTATATTTCTTTTTATCCCCATTCAGTTTTCTCAGAGATTTATCATGTCTAGCCTCTCTAAAATTCTATTTGCCTCCTTAACTTATTTCTTGTTTATTTTAAGGCTAGATTTATCAAATTAAGAGAGGGAGAGTTTGAGGTCCCCCATTAGTATTGTTTTGCTATCTATTTCTTCACCTAATTGCCTTGACTTTTCTTCTAGGAATTTGGATGCTATGCTTGGTGCATATATGTTAAGTAATTATATTGCTTCATTCTTGATGATGCCTTCCAGCAGGATGTTGTTTCCTTCCCTTTCTCTTTTAATCAGATCTATTTTTGCTTTTGCTTTATCTGAGATAAGGATTGCAAAGCCCTGCTTTTTTTTTTTACTTTAGCTGAAGCATAATATATTCTACTTCATCCCTTTATGTTTAACCTGTGTGTATTCCCTTGTTTCAAATGTGTTTCTTGTAGACAGCATATTGTAGGATTTAGGTTCTTAATCCATTCTGCTATGTGCCTTTGTTTTATGGGAGAGTTCTTCCCATTGACATTCACAGTTATGGTTACTCTCTGTGAATTTCCCTCCATCTTATTTCCTCACTTGTTTATACCTTTGTATTTTCCTGTTCCTTCCCCGCCTTAAGAGTTTTCCTTTTGACCACCACCTGTCTCAGTGTTCCCTCTTTGTGTTCCCCCCTCTTTCCCTACTCTTTCCCCTGGCTATTCTTTCCATCCCTTCTTACCACCCTCCCCCTTCTTACCTTGCCCTTATCCTCCTACTTCCTGTAGGGCACAATAGATTTTTATTCTTAACAGAGTATGTTTTCACCTTCTTGAACATAAACCAATGCTAGTAAATTTCATTCAGTCCTCCTCTCTCTCCTCCTTTTCCCTCAATTGCTATTTTTTTGTATTTTTTTGTGTCTTTTCATGTTAGAATTTAAACTTAACTGTTTATATTGATCCCTATTTAAATTAGAACCAATGAGAGTATGATGCTAATCTTCTTCCTTCCCTCCCCTCTACTTTATTATGTTTTTACACCTCTTCTTGCGGTATAATTTATTTTCTGCCTCAACCTTTCCTTTTTTTCCCATTACAATCCCTTTTTCCACTTTATAGGTTTTTTTTTTAATCTTCATATTAGTTCATTTATTCCTACACTCTTTAACTATGTACATCCTTTTTAAATGTCACAATACTTATACAAATTTCAATATTGACAGGTATCTGCTTCTTGTATATGGAAGTAAACTGTTTACTCTTATTGAGTCCCAAGTTATGTGCATGTGTGAGCGTCTGTGTGTATGTGTATGTGTGAGTGTGTGTTTTCCTTGTTTACATTTTTATGTCTTTCTTGGTCTTGTAAGTGGAGATCAGATTTTCCATTGATCTCTGGATTTTTCATAAGGAAAGTCTGGAAGTCCTTTATTTCATGAAGTGACCATCTCCTTGCCTGAAAGATTATGCTCAGTCGTGTTGGGTAGTTGATCATTGGTTGCAGTCCTAGCTCTTTTGCTTTAAAAAATATCAAATTCCCATCACTCCTATCTTTTAATGTAGCAGCTGTAAAGTCCTGTGAAATCCTGACTGTATTTCCATGATATTCAATTTTTTTTTTGGATGCATTCAGTATTTTCTCCTTCAACTTGTAGCTCTGGAATTTGCCTACTACGTTTCTTGGAGTTTTCAATTTGGGATGTCTTTCAGGAAGAGATTGGTGAATTCTTTCAATAATTATTTTATCTTCTGATTCTAGGACCTCAAAACAGTTTTCTTTGACATTGTCTTAGAGGATGCTGTCCAGGCTGCTTTTTCCATCATGCCTTTCTGGTAAGCCTGAGATTCTTAGGTTATCAAAGATTCTTAGTTCATCTCTCCAGGAACTCTTTTCCAGGTCATTTGTTTTTCCAGTGAGATATTTTGCTCTTCATTTTTCAATGTTTATATTTTGTTTGACTGACACTTGCTGCATCATAGATTCCTTAGCTACAATTTGACTGAATTGAATTTTAGTGAATTATTTTCCTTAATTAGTTTTTGAATCAGCTTTTCATTTTTCAGTTTTCATTTTTAGGGAGGTATTTTCTCCAGGTATATTTTGGACCTCCCATCCTAGTTCTCCAATTATACTTTTCAAAGATTTGTTTTCTGGGGGGGCGGAGCCAAGATGGCGGCATAGAAGCAGCAACATAGCGCAGCTCTCACATAGCCACCCCAAAATACCCATAAAATAGGACTCTAAACCAATCCTGGAACTCCAAAACGCACACAAAGATACTTCCCACTAAAGTCAGCTT
>CM053580.1:347583556-347599783 GCA_028627135.1 Pseudochirops cupreus | reverse complement strand
GTGTGTGTGTGTGTGTATGTGTGTATATATATATATATGCAACTATTATTATTATTATTGACTACATCCAACTGGAACTTGAGATACACAGGCACTGCAGTTGGGAGATCCATCCTGCCCTACCAAAAAGTGACATAGGAGAGAATAGACTGGGGGAGGGGGTAATACTGGGATGGCTGTTTTGGGGTGGTGGGCTGGGGAAAGACGGGGAGAAAAGATGTAACTCAAAAAAAAATTTAATAAAGAATCTCATATAAAAAAAAAGATTTGTTTTCTTCAGTGAGATTTTCTTTTCCAATTTGTTCACTGTAGATTTTAATTTATCTCCTACCTCTCTAATTTCATTTTAAAATCCCTCTTGAGATCCTCCAGGAATCCTTTTTGGACTTGAGATCAATTCACATTTTCTTCTAAGGTCTCCAGTGTGAGTACAGAGTCCATGTTGCCTTCTGAATTTTGTTGTTTTTGCTAATTATAAAAAAGATTTTGTGGCCCTAGCCTTCATAGTTTCCTTGTTGCCTATTGTGATTTTCTATGTCCTTGATTTTTAAAGTTGCTATCTGCTTCTTGGGTATCAAGGTATTGAGCTTCTCACTCTGGGAACTAGGTGTTTGGTCGTTAACTTAGTGAACTCTAGTATCTGAGTCTGTAGAGTGAGGCCAAGGCCAGGAGCCTCAATGTTTCCCCTGAGTTACTCTGAAGCTTACAGAGTAATCTATGGGGGTGAGGCAGTCTGGCTCCTTAGGTTTCCACCTCTGTGTCTCTCAGCTACAGCTCCTGCAGCCTCAGTAGCAGGAGGCCAGTGGCAGCGCAAGGATGCAGTCTGCTGATTGGCCAGGTGGTGCTAAAGCTCACCTGGGCTTTTGTTGTTAGTATTTGATGGCTACACCCTCTTGGGCTTAGACTTTGTACTGCTTCACTTCCCCCTTCCTCAGTGACTCCCAAGTCTGAGGCTATTTCCAATAATTCAGGATTTTACTCTGAATGGGGCATTTAACTCTGGACTTCTCTGGGACAAGGAAGTGGGATCAGAGAAAGTAAGTTTTATTTCTCTATCTTGAATTCTGGAAGTTTGGGTATGTAATATTCAAACACCCAGGCTGTGGTCTGGTAGCCCAAGGAGAAGCTGCTGACACTGCTGTGGGCCCTGTGTTTTCTCTTACCCAGCTCTGAAGATCCTCTGTCCTGTGGTGAGATGGCTGCAAATCACTCTTGAAGTGAGTGAGCCTGCTGGCTGGCTGGGGCTTCTTCTCAGTCTTCCTACTCTGCTCTCAGATCCATGGTAGTGCAGCTCCTGTGTGCTCCACATTCTCCCTGCCCAGACCTGAGTAGGCACTTTCCTGGGCTGGGAATCTGCCACACTCTGTCTCCCAGTGGGTTCTGTCACACTTAAATCTGTTCAAATTCACTTTTTATCTTTTAGCAACAGAATTGTTGGAGGAGCTTTGAAAAGCTACTTCTTTCCTTTACACCATTTTAGCTCCACCTCATCACTAAATCATATTTCATTTTGGGAAAATTGTTTTTTTCTTTAAAAGTAAATTAAAATTACATGCTTTGTTTACTGCTTAAGGGACTTTACAATGTATGGTGTTAATTCTAAATTATTTTCTGTCCTCCTACCACCACTACACAAACACACATAATGATGACTTAATATATAAGTACCTCATAATATTTTGTAATTAATAATTAACATTGAAGGACAACATTAAGAACCAATATTCAGTAGGGATTGAGGGACTAATTAAAAGGTCATCATCATTTAAAGTATTGTAATATCTCTTTGAAACAGACAAGGACAAATTCACTATCCTAGGATGTAAGATGGGCAGCCCTTGACATTTCCAGAACCCTGCAAAATATTCAACTATGGTTTAAAGGAAATTTCTCTCTGCAATTTGTGAATCCCACTTTACAAACTCTTAAAATAATTACAGATTATATAGGGTCAGAAAGTTCTTTATGCTTTGAAATGTGTATTACTGTATCTATTTATCTACTTCTCTTTAAATCTATAGATATTTTGTTTATATATAGGTAAGGCTATATGATCTCTAATGTCTCTTCCAACTCAAAGATTCTGTGAGTCTTTGTTTTTTTATACCAGTCAACTATGGGACCTTCTAGATGTACAACATTAACTCTGGTTTTCACCTGCATCTACATATCCCTTTGTTTCCATTTCACTGACTTTGAAAGTTGTAGGAAAACTCAAAACCATAAAAATCTTAAACCACAGGGTTCTATGTGACTAGCTTTAGGACCACAAAATGAACAATATCCTTTAGATTTTAATTAGGTCAGCATTTGCATTAGTTCTAGATCTCTGACAACAAGCATCTTTGACAGAGTAGTGGCAAGACACAGGGTAAGGTTATATGAGCAAAAAATGGAAGTTGAAAGTCCATTGGGTAGATTAATTTATATTATAGTTATTTAAATATGAATAAGGAATTTAACCAAAATTCTTATAGAACTTCCTAAGTTCTTCATTCACTAAATGAATTGTGGTGAATAAATCTCAGATCACTGATATATTAGCATTTAAGTAATGCCTGCTAGAAATATTCAGACTACAAATATTGAAAACAAAGAGAAAAAACCTTGTGATAAGTTAACTGTACTTGAATATGACATATTACTCTTGTTATATTTCATTAGCATGAAAAATATATTCCTGGGGTGGCTAAGTGGTGTAGTGAATAAAGTACCAGCCCTGGAGTCAGGAGGACCTGAATTCAAATCTAGGCTCAAGTAGTTAACACAAAAACTACCCATGTGACCTTGGCCAAGTCACTAATTTCCCTACCTTCCATCCTTCAAAACAAAACAAAACAAAAAAAAAGAAAATATATTCCTCCTGCCTAAGAAATATGATTTTTTAAACAATGGAAGTATTTTAAGGAGAAGATAGAAAATAAAGGTGAAAATAAGGTGAGAGCATTCTCTCTCTTATTGTACTTTACCAGTTTATATAAGTGTCAACATGTTCCTTGCAGATATAAGATCAGATGGACTGAAGGGGGCTATTTGTGATATTTAACATAATTATTTTTTTTAAGTCCCTAAGGAAGATAAAATAGTGGAAAGTATTGTGTTAGTGAAAGTTATTGAGGATGCAGGTATTGAAGGCTAAAGAACATTTTTCTTTGGTCCATTAGTTGTTGAAATTTATTTTATAATCTGCTTGTCTTAATACAAAAATGGGATTTGAAGTTTTGATAAATGTCTTCAAGGAAAATCCACAGTGTAAAAAAAAAAAATGTGAGTAGATTCTAGTTCCTCAATTCTCCAGTATTCTGTACTACTTAATCTCAAAAAGTATTCATAGTTTCCAAATTTTTTTTAATCTTAACTTGACTGCTCTGGAAAAATCCAAAAGACTTCATTATGCTTATTGTTCCCCACTGCTGCTTTAGTTGCATTTTGTACTGTTAGGCAGGATCTCTTCACTGGAAACAAGATTCACAGTTGAATAACTTTCAGAGAGTAATATGCAAAAAAATGAGGAAACATTGTCACAGGGAAAGGTTGCAAATAATTATTTCTATATTTTATTGGCCAAAAATAAAATACTTGCTTTTGAAGCACTAGAACTAAAAGAGAAAACAATTAGTACTTACTTTCACTATCAAAGATTTCAAAAGAAACCTCAGTGGTAAGGAATTCTCCAAGATGCATGTGGCAGACTTTTGTGCATAGGTTTTGAGCATGTTTCTCCCCTTCATTAGAGTGTATGGACACCATTTAAAGAGAAGCACTCACTTCAAAAGTAAAGTGAATACAAATTCTACTAAATTATTAGACAAAATAAATTTTGTACTGTACTCACTATTAGCCTATAAAAGGGAATGAAAACAACATTGATTTTTAATAAATAGGAGAATAAAAGACTGATAACCACAGCTCATGTAATTGGTTGGTAAACTTCATTTTAGTTTTGACATAGTATCAATATGTAAACCAAACTAGGTGTTGTTATGTATGAAAAAAAAATCTAATTTAAGAAAATAAAGCTCTAACCCATTTAGTGACCCATTTCAGGTGAAAAATAGTGAATGAAAACATGAAGATTTCCTCCAAAGCAATCTTTGGATTTTAGGCATTAAACACAATATAACAGAAATCCAGAAATAGAAGGGACCTCAAATATCAACTAGTACAACTTTTTTAATTTTATGAATAAGGAAAGTGAGGCCCAGTAAAGGTAAATTGTTCCCCCAAATCAAAAGTAGTATATATAATAAGTAGCAGACCTGGAATTGGAAGCCAATTTGACACTGATGACAGAGCTCTTTCTACTGAATCACTATGCCTTACATGCACACAAGCACATGTGCACACATACATGTATGTGTATATACAAATACATGTAGGTATGTGTATGAATACATATATAAAATGAATTTTTCGTGTAAAAAATGAGTCATTATTACTTTCAAGTGATCACATTCTAGATGCATTGATACCTTCAGTAGAGATTCTTCAAATATTTCAATAAAATGAAGTTTGGTTATTCTGTAGATCTGTTTGCAATATATCTGAGAATCTTACAACTTAACCTCGCAGGTGGTATTACAAAAACATGATTTTTTAAATCAAGTATCTGTTATGAAAGTAATTATACCTGATAATTTCAAATCCACTAGATTTTTTTAGAGATATAATTTGATGAGCTGTCAATTTTGCCATAAAATGTTTATTTCTTTTTTTTTATGGCAATTGGGGATTAAGTGACTTATTCAGGGTCACACAGTTGGTAAGTGTCTAAGATTGAATTAGAACTCAAGCACTCTTGACTCCGTGACTGGTAATCTATTCATTGTGCCACTTAGCTGCCCCCTGCATTAGAGTTTTGGTGATAGGATGATCAAGCTTTATGTTCAAGTGTTATTACAATTATTGTTTTGACTGCTATACAAAAAAAAAAGTTTGTGTCTTTGTAATCCTTTGCAGGCATTACCCTGGAAAGGAAACAGAAGGGAACCTGGTATTTATATTTATAGCTTATTTAGATTTTGATTTATTTATCTATCAACATGTTAAATCTTACTGACAGAGATAACCTTTTTGATGATTCGAACTATGTCTCATGTCTATATTTTTAGTTGCATTTTAGTTGGCAGCTATTTGGTCTGACAAAAAGAAATCTGTATAATTTTCTTCCCTAAGAGATCTTTAATTTTTCAGAGATCTTAAAATTCCTCTTTTTGTTCTCTCCTGTTTCTATTTTTTTTTTAATTTGAGAAAGTGAAGAATGAGGAATAATAACAGAGGAATGAAGAAAGTGGGAAGAATTCCTCATAAGATAAGGAAAGGGAAAATAACCTGCATATAAATTTTAGTCTAAAGCTGTAGAGAAGTCAAAAAGAGTGAAGACTAAAAAAATGATCATCGCATTTCATTTAAGTTGATACCTTATAACCTTTTAGTGTGCACTTTAGTACACAGGTAGAAGTCAAATTGCTAAGGATTATGAAAAGACAGGAAATATCTATGTAGGGCTTTTTCTATAAATGTCAAAGTGAAAGGGAGAAAATGTATTGGCAGACAATTTGAAGTAATGTCATGGTCACTCAAACACCTGTTAAGGATGAGAGAGATGTGAGTACATATGCAGACAGTAAAAAGGTAGCATCATATTTGGACATATTAAAGATGAAATATTAAGAAGAAATGTTTTAATCTGTAAACTCCATAAGAAATAGACCATGAGATTAATGAGGAAAGTGTTAAGCTAACTTCCTCCTTAGAAACTGGAACAAATAAGAATACTTACAAAGATGAAGACAGGTCTTGAGGTGTGGAATTTAGGAAATAAATAGTCTCTGTGCAATAGGGCCTGAAATATTCAGTAAACTTGGAGACAAAGTCACCAGCTGCAAGATAGGAGATTGACTGTCCTTGAGCATTCTGTGAATGTAACTCAGAATTCAAGCCTGGAGCATTTATGTTAGGTAGCTCTGTGCTTAACATTTAATCTATTACAGAGGGCTTAGCATCATCAGATTCTAGGCCTTCCCAAATTCAGGCCATAGACAGCAAGCAGAGAATTAGAAAAACTCATACTCAATTACAAAATCAGGCTTCTTCCTCCCTCCCCCCAACAAAAATCAAAACAAATAAACAAACAAACAAAAAAAACCACAGGTGAGTAGGATGAATCACACAAACCTACACTCTTTGGAAAGGCTAAAAAGCTTGGCACAAGAACAACATCATCAGAGTGAATGACAAGATAAATCAATCAATAAACATTTATCAAGTACCAATTATGTTCCAGGCATTGTTCTAAGAAATGAGGAAACAAAAGAGGCAGAAGATATTCCCAGTCCTCAGGAGCTCGCAATTTAATAGGAGAGATAAAATGCAGAAAAATGCATACAGACACACAGACACACACACAACAAGCTATATAGGGGATAAATAGGAAATAATTAAAAGAGAGAATTCACTATAATTAAGAGAGGTTGGAAAAGACTTCCAGTAGAAGATGTGATTTTAATTGAGAATTAAAGAAATTGGCAGTAAACTGAGAGTCTTTGAAAGCTTTTGAGTTCCTTAAAAATAGGTACAGTACTCTCCAAGTGCTTACAATCCATAAGACCATGTCCTTGTAAGAAAAAAAAAATCTCAAAAATTATGGCCTCTTTCCTATACTAGTTAACTAGATAGATAACTGGATACAGCATTGGATCTGGCATCAAAAAGTTGAAATTCAGACTCAGATAGGTACTTTATGACCCTGAATAAGTCACTTAAGCTCTATGTGCCTCAATATCCACAACTGTAAAATGGAGATAATAATAGCACCCATCTCCCAGATTAGTTGTGAGGATAATATTTGTAAATGCTTAATAAACACTTATTTCTTTCCCTTCTTCCTTTTACTTCCCTTCCTCCCTCTCTCTTTCCCTCCTTTCCTCTCACCCTCTCTCCTTTACTCCCACCCTCCCTCTTTTTCTCCCTCTCTCCCTCCCTCCCTTCCTTCCTTCCTTCTTTCCTTCCTTCCTAAGGAAAAAAAAAGAGAGAATTAAAGGAAGTCAGGGAAGCCAGCAGATGGACTTGAAGTGGGAGAACATTCCAGGCATGGGGAACCAACAAAGAAAATACTCAGAACTAAGAGGTAGAGTGTCTTATATGTGGAATAGAAAGGTTAAAAGAATATATGGCAGAACAATGTCATAAAAAAACTGGAAAGATAAGAGGATGCTATGTTATAAAGGGCTTTGAAAATCAAATAGAGAATTTGTATTTAATCCTGTATGTGAAAGGGAGTTTGCTGAGTCAGGTGGCTTCTTGGACTCCTTGGCTTAAGGAAAATCACTTTGATGGCTTAATGGAGGATGGATTGGATTACAGAACGTCTTGAGAAAGGCAGACTCACCAGTGACATAATACACTAGCCTAGGCACAAGGAGATGAAGGTATGTACCAGAGTGATGGCAATGTCACAGTGGGGAAGAGGGTGTATTCAAGAAATATGTAAATTACCAGTTCATGGTAATGGATTGGATATGGGTGGGGGGAGAAGAGATAGAGATCTTGTCTAAATTTGTAGCTTAAGAGAAAGGGAATTCTTTTAGAGAGGGACTGTGCAGGTATTGCCCTCTATAGTAATGGGAAAAGTAAGAATGAGGGGGACTGGATTTAAAGGAAAATATCTTGAGATTTGTTTTGAATATGTATAGTTAAGGATGTTAACTGGATATTCAGGATGCATTATCTTTTGTTAAAAATAAAGATGCAAGACTGAATGTCAGCAGAGAGGTAGAAGTAAGATAAGTAGATCTGAGAAACATCCACATGGAGGTGGTATGCAAATTTAAGTTAATGTGATGATAATATGAAGTATAGAGAGAGGAGAAGGCCCAGGACAGAACTCTCTCAGATACCTATGTGTAAAGCCAAGCATGAGCAGCTTTCCAGAGGACTGCTGCTGTGAAGAGCTTTAAGGTTCTGATTACATAGTATAGTGAACTCTCTATTTATTCATCAGTAAACTAAAGCAAAACATCCACAGAAACCAAAGTAGAGCATTCACAATGTTGTAACATAAGAAACTTATCACTAAAGTAGTCAGATAATTTTCACTAAAGTGGCCACATAGTTTTAAACAAAAATATGTCATTCAGTAAGTCCTTAACTCAATCATCCTTAAGGACCAAGTCTCCTTAAGATACACAAAGTACAAAGGTGAAAGTTCTCTACCCCTAGGCCAGATTAAATAATGATCTTCTCAGTTAGCATTAAGTACCCAAGGAGAGGTCTTTTCATCTGGACATAAGGCTGGCTCTCAGATTCCATGGTTCCTCTTCCATGGTCCCAGCTTTTGCCTGAATTTACCCAACTATCACCTGGATTCAAAGGTAGGAAGCTCACATCTCTTTGTCCAGCTCGTCATCCATCCCCTCATCCAGTTTCTCGTCCATTTCCCATTCCATATTGAAGCTCACAGTGTCCAGTCCACCTCAAGTCATTCACAGTTTCTGTTTCTGGGAAGATAAAACTTAACAGAGAATAAATAATATTCATTAAAATTGCTGGGACCATCATCAATTCACAATCTACCTGTGAAATCAACACAGACCCACCAACAATGTCTGAGACCTCTGCACACATCATTACAACGGTCCCAGGACCTCCTCCAGTACTTCTGTAAATAGGCAACAAGAAAATCTTCTTTTAGAGTGTCCAGTAATGTTCCAGGGCTTCTGTACAAAGTATCACAAACAAAAATCAACACAGACAGAACAGCCAGAGTGCCAGCCACCACATCTGTCCCCCTTCTCAGTTCTGCTCTCTCCCAGTTTGGGCTTCTTCTTATATATGGTCATTAGCTCCTCCCTGTTCTACCACTTCCAGTTGCATCTGCAAGTTCCTCCCACAGTGGGTATCATAAGTTCTGTTTCTTGACAAAGACTTGATATAATCAAGGACAGGGCTCAACTGAAACAAAGGACAAATACTTGCTTCCTTGCCATTATGCTGTGACTAGAAGATTCATCTGGATCAGGATCCAACAAAGTTGTCTCAGGACTGGTCAGATAGTCAAGAGGTAAGCTAGGAGAGAACAGTGCCCAGAAAACCTTGAGAAACAGTGTCAAGTGGGAGACAGTGTCATAGACTTCAGAGAGATCAAAGAGAATGAAGATTGAACAACTATGTGTTATTACAAATCAGAAAGCCATTGATATGTAAAGTAGACTAGACACAGAAATACTGATTTAGTTCTGCAAAAGCTGATGCACGCTTACCTAAATTTGATAAACTGGGGTATGGCCAGTGAAAGAGAACATCCTAGAAACTAGGTAATATCATATTGACCATGGCATCAATTCCTTATGGGTATATTCCAAGAAGTATCATAGGACTATGTACTGATTCAATATCAAATAGTGGTGATTTGGACTGTAATAATAGTGGATGTCAAAATATTACCATGCTTCATCTTTTTTTTAAAATATCAATATGGCCAATTTGGTGTTTTAAGGCATTGTTCTCCTCATTGGCTTTTTGGGCCTTTTTTGCCATTTCAGGTTGTCTATTTTTTAAGGTATTATTTCTCCAGTCATGTTTTTGACTCTCTTTTCATGACTTTCTTGCATAATTCTCATTTCTCTTCCCAATTTTTCCTCTAGTTCCCTGACACGATTTTCAAAATCCTTCTTGAGCTCCTCCATGGCCTGCAACTAATTCATATTTTTTCTTGGAAACTTTTGATGCAGGAGTTTTGACTTTGTTGTACTCTCCTGATTCCATGTTTTGATCCTTTTTGTTGCAAATAAAGGATTCCATGGTCTGATTGTTCTTCCTCTGTTTGCTCATCTTGCTAGCCAATTAGTTGACTATTGAGCTCTTTTCCATCAAAGTACTCTGCTTCTAGAGTGGAGAATGCTGTGTCACAAATTGCTTGGGTTTGCACAGCTGCTGCCAGAACTGCTGTTAGAGCTATGAGGAGGGCACCCTCTATACAGCCAACACAAGCTCTAGCACACTGGCATTCCTCACCCCAGGACCACCACCCAAGACTTTGACCGAGATCCAAGTAAATCAAACCAAGAGTGATTACCATCTGATTGGTCATTTGATCACCCTACTATCTTCAGGCTAGGAGATACAGAGGCAGCCATGCAGCAGCAGCTGCCACACCTCTGTCACTTCTGCTTCCCATTGGGGGAAGGGATAGACTATGTTCTTCTCTCCCCCTTGATCAACAGGGTTCCCCACTGACTTTTTCTTTGGCCTTATGAGAAGTCTGGAAACCACCTCCTCTGCTGGTGGTATCTCCTGAAGTCTGATCTGGCTGGTCTGGGTCACTGGTCAGGGCTTCCCTAGGTCTGGACACATACAGCTCACATGGGACTGCACTTGGCTCCCAGCCTGGTGTGATCAACCCTGCCTGTCTGCTTGCCAGGCTGCTTTCAGTGGGAGATTTGATTTTCTCTGTCACTTTGTGCATTCTGGAGCTCTGAACTTTGTTTAGAGTCATATCTTGCTGGTATTGGAGGTGGTTGGTGAAGGAGCTTATGCAAGTTCCTGCTTTTACTACACCATCTTGGCTCTATCCCTTGAATGTTTTCTGAAAAATAAATATTTTTACAGAACCTTTGTTCCATAGCCATTAATCACTTATCAATTGGTGACTTAGTCATTCATATAAGTATAACTTTTTTCTCAATATATGTAAGAAATGAGCCCTTTATCAGAAAAACTTGATGGAATTCCCCTTCTTCCCATTTTCCTGTTTTTCTTTCAGTCTTAGCTGCTTTGGTTTTGTTTGTACAAAACTTTTATTTATTTATTTATTTATTTATTTTGGTATTCACAACTGTCCATTTTACAACCCATCATCCTCACTAACCCTTGCTCTTAGATATTGTATGATCAGAACTCTGCAGATTTGATAGAGACATAGTGCATCAATGCTTTCACTTGGAGCAATACAGAATTCTGGAAGCAGCAAGATTTATCTTTAATTCTTTAAATGAATTGCATTATTTATTAATACATTACAATTAAATGCCTGATGAAGTATAGAAATAACAACAATGAGGCCATCACAAATTATTATGACTCACTATCTCCTAATGAATAACAAATTTTTGACACTCCTACTTTTTTCAAATTATTGCTAATTTACAAATATTGAGATAGCTTAGACAATTGGCACACATTTTCAAAAGGACTCTGTAACACATTAGAAAATGGCATAGGCTAATATTTTGCTCTCCTTTAGGTTTTCACATCAAATCTCATTTACATAAATTATATTGTTGTATTGAATTTTGCTTTGGATGTAACCAATAACCTAGGTATGGTAAGAAATTTTAAGAAATTAGTCTGGTGGGAAGGCAGAGTAAAGATGGGGGAGTAGAAACAGAACTTCCACATGGCTCTGGCTTCCACCTCCTTCAATACATGTAAAAAAATGACTCCAAACAAAATTTAGAGCTATAGAACCCACAAAGTGATTGAGAGAAACAAATGTCCTGCTGAAGGAAGCCTGGCAGGCCAGAAGGAAGGGTCCATCACAGCATGCTGGAAACCGAGAGCAGTCCGGCCTGAGCTGCAGTTTTTGCCCCGGGGCAGCTGAAGCAGACATCATGAGAGTTAA
Organism: Pseudochirops cupreus; assembly: GCA_028627135.1. Classification (NCBI taxonomy): domain Eukaryota; kingdom Metazoa; phylum Chordata; class Mammalia; order Diprotodontia; family Pseudocheiridae; genus Pseudochirops; species Pseudochirops cupreus. The sequence goes on along the minus strand of CM053580.1, from coordinate 347,588,163 downwards.
ATCACCAGCAGCTGTAATGGTTTCCAGACTTCTCAATCCACAAATGCCAAAGACAAAGTAAAAGATTAGTGTGGAAAGTTTTTGGAGCAGGGGGAGTGTGGTTTGGCTGCTACCTTGAGAGCAAGAAGCAGTGGAGGCATGGAAGGGCAGCTGCAGCTGTTGCTCTGTGGCTGCTTCCAGTGCTCCTGGCCTGCAGGTTGGAGCGGGACAAAGCAAACCACTCAGGGAGTAATCACTCTTGCTTTGACCTACTTGGATCCAGATTGTTGTCTTGGGTGGGGGTCCTGGGGTGTGTGACCAGTAAACCACAGCATATGGGGGCTGTACAGTGGGCATCCATCTAATAGCTCGAGCAGCTACAAAAACTCTAGCAATTCGGGACATAGCTCTCTCTATTCGGGAAGCAGAGTTCTAACGTACCAAAGAGTTCAAAAGTTTAGTAATTGGGTGCCAGTATGAACAAGCAACAGAAGCACAAACAGATGATAGAATCATTTTTGGGTGACAAAAAGGATCGAGGCATGGAGAGGGAGGAAGACTTCAAAGTGAGAACTCTTGAATCAAAAGCCTCCAAGAAAAAATTATGAAATGGTTACAGGCCATGGAGGAGCTCAAGAAGATTTTGAAAATCAAGTAACAGAAGTGGAGGAAAAACTGGAAATATAAATGAGAATGATGCAAGAAAATCATGGAAAAGAAATCAACAACCTCCTGAAGAGGACCCAAAAATACACTGAAGAAAATAACTCCTTAAAAAATAGAGTAACTCAAATGGCAAAAGAGGCCCAAAAAGCCAATGAGGAGAAGAATACTTTAAAAAGCTGAATTTGCCAGATGGTAAAGGAATTTCAAACATTCTCTGAAGAGAATAACTCCTTCAAAATTAGATTGGAGCAATTGGAAGCTAATGACTTTATGAGAAATCAAGATATTATAAAACAGATACAAACAAGTGACAAAATAGAAGGCAATGTGAAATATCTCATTTGCAAAACCAGTCACCTGGAACATAGAACAAGGTGAGATAATATAAAAAAATTATTGGACTACCTGGAAACCATGATCAAAAAAAGAGTCTACACATCATCTTTCAAGAAATTCTCAAGGAAAATTGGTCTGATATTCTAGAACCAGAGGGCAAAATAGAAACAGAAAAATTTCACCAATGGCCTCTCAAAAAAGATCCCCAAAAGCAAACTGCTAGGCATATTAAAGCCAAATTCCAGAGTTCCCAGATCAAGGTGAAAATATTGTAAGCAGTCAGGAAGAAACAATTTGAGTGTTGTGGAAACATAATCAGGACAACACAAGACCTAACAGCTTCTACCTTAAGTGATCGAAGGGCTTGGAACATGATATTCCAGAGGTCAAAGGAGCTAGGATTATAACCAAGAAACACCTACCCAGAAAAACTGAATATAATGCTACAGGGAAAACTGTGGTCATTCAATGAAATAGAGGAGTTTTCAAGCATTCTTAATAAAAAAAAAAACAACAGAGCTGAACAGAAAATTTAACTTTCAAATGCAAGAAGCAAGAGAAGCATGAGAGCATAAATAGGAAAAAAAAAGTCATAATGAAAATATTAAAGTTGAAATTTTTACATTCCTACATTGAAAAACAATCACTGTAACTCATAAGAATTTTCTCAATATGAGGATAGTTGAAGGGAATATACACATTTGTATAGGAGGATGTATGTGTATGTAAATATATATGTGTGTGTGGACATTTGTATGTTCAAGTAGACATAGACAGAGGGCACAGGATGAGTTGATTATGAAGGGATGATACCTGAAAAATAAAATTAAGAGATGAGAGAGGAATTTATTGGGAGAAGAAGAGAGCCAGCAATAGATTAGGGTACATTATCTCATATAAAAGAGGCAAGAGAAAACTGTTATAATGGAGGGGAAGAGCAGGAAGGTGAAAGGGGATGGGACAACCAGATTCTCATTGAATTTAGCCTAAGGAGATAATGACATACACACTTAATTGGGTATCTTGCACTACAGGAAAATAGTGGGGTCAGGGATAAGAGGAGAGAGAATAAAAGGGAGGACAAATTGGGGGAGAAGGTAGTTAGAAGCAAATATTTTTGAAAAGGGATAGGGTCAAAGAGAAAATATATTAAGTGGGGGGAGGGATAGGATTGAGGGAAATATAGTAAATCTTTCACAATATAACTACTATGGAAATGATTTGGGTAACTACACATGCACAATATATATTCAATTGCTTACCTTCCCAGTGGGGATGGATGAGGAGGGAGGAGGAGAAAAGAATCTGGAACTCAAGGTTTTAGAAACAAATGTTGAAAAATGTGTTTTTTATGTGCAACTGGGAAATAACATTTACAGGTACTGGGATTTAGAAACCCATATTGCCCTACTAGAAAGTTAGGGGGTTAAGGGGGAGAATATAAGATAGAACAGATTGTGGGAAGAGGTATTCAGTAGGGTCACTATTTTGGGTTGGGGGAAAAGGAAAGACAGGCAGGAAAAAAATGAAACTCAAAATCTTGTGGAAATGACAGTTGAAAACTAAAAATAAATAAATTTAAAAAAAGAAATAGAAATAGCATTCTTCAGTAGCCTAGCAATTCACTTTATTTAAACTTATTGAAAATTTCTGGATTATAATCAAAGCTAGATGTGGAATATTGGATTGTTGGCCAAAGATACATTTAATATACAATGTGATAAAAGTAAAGTTTCATGATGAGATACTAAAGAATATCTTGCAAAAAACTTTGCACTGAACATCAGATTGTATAAAACAAATGGTAAATGCAGAAAGATATATTGCATATTAAATGTGTTTAAAAAAAAGAAACTAATATAGTGTTAATTATGCCTTTCTACTTTGATTTGCTATAGTTATGATTCAAATTAAGTGAGAGTAAGTGAAAATTATAGGCGATTTTGAATTTGTAGAAACCTAAAATTAAAAGCATAATGAAAAAACTCATTCTTGCACCTTATACAAAGTCATTAAAATTAGCTTAATGGAATGAAGAGTTTCAGAAACACCAAGGTTTAATCTGTCATCTGTTGCATATTATGTGATGATGAACAATTCATTTTGTCTCTCTTATCTGGGAAACTATATACAAAGATATAGTATGGATAAGGAACTGTTTTTCCTTGGTGTATCTCATTTTATACCAGAAGTTCCCTATATTTTCTCCTTTTAAAATTATTTTGTTTTATTATTTCTCTTTTTTTTGGGGGGGGGTCTTTCTTTTCTTTTGTAACATTGATAATGTGGAAATGTTTTGCATGACTACACATTTGTAATCAATATCACATTCCTTGTTTTTTTTTTTTCAAAAAAGGAGGAAGGGGGAAATAACTTGTAAATGAAATTTTTTAAAGAAGTTTAAAAATTTATTTATATGTAATTGAGAAAGATACAAGATACAACATTATTTTTTTTTACCTGATAAATGACAGGAAACTTATCATCAAGGTCATATGTTGCTGGAAAAAGATGTGGATCAATCATATACCGACAGTAGTGAGCAAAGAGATATAGGCTGAATGACACACCAGCAACCATGAATGGGATAGCATTTTGGGTGTACCTTAATGTATCTTCACATGATTCCTACTTATAAGAAAACAACGTTCAATTAAATGTTTATATTCTGGATTTTTTTTTGTTTGTTTTTATAGGTTATACCATATCATTTTATAATTTCATTTAGGGTTTCTCAGTCTTTCCAAAAGAGAATAGCAGCATTATCTCAGAAGTGAGAGAAGTGTATTACCTTGAATAGATTGGTGAAGTGATTCCACATGCAACTCCTTTATCCATATGTTTATAGAGCTACATACACTTTTTTAGAAGAATTGAGCTGACATAGATGACCTTGGGGAATTCAGTCAATTCAGTTTTACTAATAGTGCTTCCTCCCATCCTCAGAGCCTGAATTTTCAATGTTCTTAAAGCTACTGAATAGAATGATCTCTTTTTCCTTGTAGCTCTACTGGGAACTTGTCTATAAGAGTGGCAATCAATTCTCTGTGAGCACCAAAAACACATTTAAATCTGGTAGATAGGTTCCAAGCTTCTCAAAAGAATTCAGGTCAGAAACGCACACTCTGCTTGGGAAACATTTTCTTTTCCTTTTTACTGTTCTTAAGTGTTGGAACTTGTTCCGACTGGATTTTTACAACATATATCATCTTCCTCCTAGGTTGTAAACTCATTAGACTTAGAGTAATAAAAAAAAAACAAGTGTGTGTGTGTGTGTGTGTGTGTGTGTGTGTGTGTGTATGTGTGTGTGTATTTCTTATCAGGTACTGCTAACTGAAGTGCTTTGAATACTGGAGACTTCATAAATGTTATACTCAATCATAAATTAAAACAACAAAACCTTCCTGAAGAATCAAAGAAAGGGAAAGCATCTAAGTGTTGTATTTTATTCACTTCATATTCGAGACATTGCCTTGCTGCTTTTTTCAGACCTTGCCTGTGCTAATAAATTTTCTTTTTAACCCTACAAATATACTACATTTTTTAGGAGTGGTGGTAGACAGAGAACCATTTGCCATGGAGATAACATATGGGTATTTGGAAAATCAATTTTCTCATTAATAAGA
>CM053580.1:347572020-347583456 GCA_028627135.1 Pseudochirops cupreus | reverse complement strand
TACATTTCTTCCTCAACAGTGTTATTATTTGTCTCATTATAATAGTAATAGAACTTCATACCTAGGGAAATTCTCTCAAACTCAAATTGGGTTTAGAATTATTCATATTCTCACATACACATATATACATGTATGTATTAATGTATATATACACTCATATATACATGAATATTAACATATATCTGTATCACTTTAAACAGATAATAATGTGGTGAAAAAAGAAAACTAAAACCGTTAATATTTCCAGACTATATATCACCCAGATATATAGTGATAGAACTAATATTCCCTTAAGTTATGTTGTGCCTGTTTCATTAAGTATATATAGGATTCTTACAATTTGATTTAGTTAGACCAATTCACCAAGGATAATTTTGTTTTCTGGTAACACAGTCCCATCATAAAACCAGTTATGGTCAATTTCACTGACTGGACTTTGTTGTCCTATGTGATTTGTTCCCATTCACATACAACTAGCTCTATCCAAAGCACTTGAGGTCCTTTTCTATGTATAAAACGTCCTTAGGGTGGTAGATGTTATTCAATATCCTCACCAAGGTCTCCATAAAGGAGATTAGTATAGTGTCCTAAACCACTTTGAGAAGTTTGAATTTACCTTCTTTGGGTTCGATATTCAAAAATACAACACAGAAACACTCATTTTTATGAATTGCAGGTCTGAATTAATTTAAGTTGATATTCTCCTTTTGTGGTAAAGGTGGAAAATTTGAAGGGGAAAAAAACCATTCAGATGCTGAAGTTAACTTGTTCTTTGAATGAGTGATATTTCGCTTTTTTGTAATCCTCAAGCTATCCATGTTCTTATTGAATTTCAGTTTCAATTTTTTTCTTTATCTTAAAAAATATCTATATCAGTATTTAATGGACATTGGAATTAAAACCATGATTATAAGGACAAAAATAGCATTATGGGATCCCATATACATAGCACGTAAGTATTTTATGTACTTATACTCATGATATTAAAACTACTATGCTTTTGTTACTAAAGGAATCTGTGGGGTGTGTGTGTGTGTGTGTGTGTGTGTGTGTGTGTGTGTGTGTGTGACAGAGACAAAGAGACAGAGATGGAAACAGAGAGACAGAGAGAGAGAAAGAGAGAGAGAGAGAGAGAGAGAGAGAGAGAGAGAGAGAGAGAAATACATCCCTAAAATGCAGGGCACTTATGTTTTCTGGAATATCCTAGGCAGGCAAATGAAAATTGTTATCTCATGGCTCAATTTATATAATGCTTGTTCAAGTCAAAAAGTTAACAAGCATTTAGCACTTTGCTAATTGTTGGGAATACATATACAACTAAAAATAAATACAGTTCTTGTCCTGAAGAAATTTAAAGAGCTTTTTGTCTTTTTTTTTCTTCCCTTCTTGGTAAGTCAAGATAAATTGATTAGAGTCCAATCACAGACCAGAGTCAAGGAAACAGAAATCAAATGGCCTATCAAAGTGTATAATCAGGATCAAGAAAAAAAATGTGCTACTCTACAATATTAGAAATTAGATGAAAAGAGAAAAGATGAGTTAGGATGTTGAAGGAAAGATAGGAAGGATTCAATTTTATTTTAGGCTAGGAAGATCAACAGCAGAGGTGAATGCCCTGAGTGGTAGAAGAACAATTTATCTTTTACAGAGATAATGTCCTAAATATCTAGTTGAGTCTTACTACTCAGAGAATCAGCATTACCTTAGTTTGGAAACAAACCACTGTTGGCCCAGTCAGTCTGTTTCTATATGTTATCCTGAAAAATATTAATTCACATAATATGTTTTCATAGGCATAAATGAAATAGTACAAATCAGCTGATGTAAGTCAATTATAGTACACATACACATTTTAACATTTAAAAATTTTTAACAATATTAAAAATAATTTTTATAAAGTTTGAAGCTGTAAAAAACACTTAACACTGGGAATTATTTATAACTTGTCTTAAAGCCATATCTTTTCATCTTTCCACATGGAAATATCATTCCTGTGGAGTACTGTGCTTGCATTTGCCGTCAGTCATGTTAGATCAATAATGCTTCAGGTTTTTAGAATTACATGTAAAAAATGAAATAGGCAAAAGGGTGGCTTATTGACCAATATTCAAGAGACTTCAATTGTGGCAAATTTCCCATACTATTTAAATGATGTAAAGTCTCTGTGGATTCTAGTTGAACTTTTTTTTCTCTAAAGAAAAGAGCCTTCATTAGCATAAAACTCTTACACTTATCCCATTACTGCTCCAAAACCTTTTATTTTTATAAACAATTTTTAATTAATTAGTTAATTTACTTTTAGTTTACAACATTCAGTTTCACAAGCTTTTGAGATTCAAATTTTCTCCCATCTCTATCTTCTCCTGTCTCCCCCATGACCATATGCAATCTGATATAGATTCTGCAAGTGCCTTCACATTAAACGTTAGTCATTTGTAAAGAAGCATTATAACCAATGGAATGATTACAACCAAGGAGAAAGAAGGAACAGGACAAAACAAAAAAGAGAGAGAGAAAGTAGCTTGCTTCTATCTACATTTAGACTCTGTAATTCTTTCTCTGGATGTGGAAAGGCCTTTATAATAACCTTGTATTGTGGAGAGGAGCCCAATCTATCAAAGTTAGTCATCCTAGATAAAATGTGTTTGTAATTGTGTAAAATGTTGTCCTGGTTCTGCTTCTCTCACTCAGCATCAGTTTATGTAAGTCTCTCCAGATTATTAAGAAATCTGTCTACTTCTCATTTCTTATAGTACAATAGTATTCCATTACATTCATGTACCACAACTTGTTTAGCCATTCCCCAATTGATAGGTATCTCTTTGATTTACAATTCTTTGCTGCCAACAAAAAAAGAGCTGCTATAAATATTTTTGTATATATAGGTCCTTTTCCCACTTAAGTGATCTCTTTGAGGTACAGTTCTAGAAGTGGTATTGCTGGATCAAAGGGTATGCAAATTTTTATAACCCAGTGTGCATCCTTCCAAAAAATTCTTTCAATTTTATTAATCTATCCTTTGAATTTCAATATTTCTAATTTAGCATTTAATTGGAAATTTTCATTTTGTTCTTTTTCTAGCTTTTTCAATTGTATGCACAATTCATTGATCTCCTTTTTCTCTATTTTATTCACATATGCATTTAAAGATATACAACTTTACCTAAGAACCATTTTCACTGCATCTCATAAGTTTTGATATGTTGTCTCATTATTGTCATTCTCTTGGATGAAGTTGCTGGTTGTTTCTATGATTTGTTGTTTCATCCACCCATTGTTTATGATTAGATTATTATCTTTCCATGGCCCTTTATTACATATAATTTTATTACATCATCATCTTAAAAGGATGATTTTAATATTTCTGCATTTCTGCACTGGATTGTAAACTTTTTGTGCCCTAGTACATTGTCAATTTTTGTTTATGTGCCATCTGCTGCAGAGGAGAATGTATATTCCTTTTTATCCACATTCAATTTTCTCCAGAGGTATGTCGTATCTACCTTCTCTAAAAAATCTATTCAACTTCTTAACGTCTTTCTTGTTTATTTTTTTTTTGAGGGGAGAGGGCAAGGCAATTGGGGTAAGTGACTTGCCCAAGGTCACATGACTAGTAAGTGTGTCAAGTGTCTGAGACTGGATTTGAGCTCAGGTCCTCCTGATTACAGGGCTGGTGCTCTATTCACTGCTCCACCTAGCTGCCCCCCCTTTCTTGTTTATTTTGATTCTAGATTTATCAAGTTCAGAGAGGGAGAGGTTGAAGTCCCCCACTAATATTGTTTTGCTCTCTATTTCTTCCTCTAATTCCCTTAACTTCTCCTTTAAGAATGTGGATGGTATGCCACTTGGTACATATATGTTTAATAATGAAATTGTTTCATTGTCAATGGTGCCTGTTAGCAAGATATAGTTTCCTTCCTTATCTCATTAAATTACATCTATTTTTGCTTTTACTTTGTCTGAAATTAGGATTGCTACTCTTGCTTTTTTTTCTTTAGCTGAAGCATAATATATTCTACTCCAGCTTTTTATCTTAACCCTGTGTGTATCCCCCTGTTTCAAATATGTTTCTTGTAAACACCATAGCATAGGATAATGTTTTTTTTTTTTTAATCCATTCTCTTATCCTTCTGTCTTTTATGGGAGAGTCCATCCCATTCATGCTCACAGTTGTAATTACTATCTGTGTCTTCCTTTCCATTGTATTCCCTCCCTTGTTTATGTTTTTATTTTTTTTCCTTCTCCCATCCCCTCTTTAAGAGTTTTCTTTTTGACTGCTGCCTCTGTCAATATTCCCTCCCTATCAGTCCTCTTCCATTTTCCTACCCTTTCCCCTTACTACTTCTTCCCTCACTTCTAACTACTTTCTCCCTTTTCTGTCCCCTTTACCCTCCTACTGCCTCTAGGGCACGTAAGATATTTATACTTAACAAAGCATGTTGTTCCATCTGTAAACCAAATCTGATGAGAGGAAATCTCAAACAATGCTTCTTTCTCTCCCTTCTTTACCTCTACTATAATAAGTTTTGTGTCTCTTCACATTACATTCCTATGCTTAACTGAGATTTCATTCCTCCTTGAACCAAAACCAATGAGAGTAAAGTTCATAAATGTTCACCTCCCTCTCTTCTTTCCATCTCCCTCTCTTCTTTCCATAATGCTTTCATGCCTCTTCATGTGACATAATTTACCCTTTTCTCCTACTTCTCTCTTCTTCCATTATAATCCCTTTGAACCCCTTGATAAGACTTGTAACCATCACATTAATGAATTTATACTCACACCTTCTCTCTGTGTGTATCCCTTTTAAGTATTGCAATAATAATATAATTCTAAATATTGACAGGTATCATCCTCCTGTATAGGGATGTAAACAGTTTGCTCCTGTTGAATAACAAGTAATGTGTGTGTGTGTGTGTGTGTGTGTGTGTGCATGTGTGCATGTGTTTCTTTTCTGTGTTTGCCTTTTTGTGTCTCTCTTAAGATTTGTATTTGGAGATAAAATTTTCCATTGAGCTCTGGATTTTTCATTAGGAAACTCAGGAAGTCCTTATTTCATTGAATGACCATCCCCTTGCCTGAAAAATTATGCTCAATTTAGCGGGATGGTCAACCCCTGTTTGTGATACAAGATGTTTTGCTTTGCAATATAGTGTATTCCAATCACTCTGATCTTTTAATGTAGAGGCTGCTAGGTCCTGTGTGATACAGACTGTAATTCTGTGATATTTGAATTGTTTCTTTCTGGCTTTTTGCAGTATTTTCTCCTTGGCCTGATAATTCTGGAATTAGGCTACAATATTCCTTGGAGTTTTCAAATTTGAGACCTCTTTTAGAAGGGGTTAAGTAGATTTTCTTGATAACTATTTTACCTTCTGGTACTAGGACCTCAGGACAGTTTACCTTGATGATTTCTTGGAAGATGTTGTCCAGGACTTTTTTTTTTTTCATCATGGCATTATGGTAGACCAAAAACTCTTAAATTATCTCTCCTGGATCTGTTTTCCAGGTCAGTTGTTTTTCCAATGAGATATTTTATATTTTCTGTTTTTTTCATTCTTTATATTTTGTTTTACTTATTCCTGATGTCTCATGGAGTCATTAGCTTTTGTGTAATTCTAATTTTTAGAGAAGTGTTTTCTTCATTTAGTTTTTGTACTTGCTTTTCCATTTGCTCAGTTTTTATTTTTAAGGAGTTATTTTCTTCAGTTAGATTTTGTACCTTCTTTCCCATTTAACAAATTTTACTTTTCAAAGAGTTGTGTTCTTTAGTAATTTTTTTCCCCATTTTTCCAATTGTATTTTAAAAATTATTGATCAATTTATCTTCTACCTCTTTAATTTGGCTTTTAAAATTCTTCTTGAACTCTTCCAAGAACACTTTTTGGGCTTGAGAGCAGTTCATATTCCCTTTTGAGGTTTCAAGTATAGATATAGGGTCAATACTCTCCTCTTCTGAATTTGGTTTTCCTTCCTCACTCTAATAGGATTCCATAGTTTTTGTTTTTATACTTTCCTTTTTGCCCATTGTGATTGTGATTTCCTGTTTCCTGACTTTTAAAGTGGATCTCTCCTTCTAGTATACAGGGGGTTCTGACCCACAATTCTTTTGCAAGGAGTTAGGGGTTTTGTTATTGCCTTTGTGTGCTGTGGCCTGTGAGTGCCTAAACTGAGCACCAGGCCAGGATTTTCAGCATTTCTCTGGGATTACTCACAGGAGGCGCTATATAAATATGTAATTTCTTCCCCTTTGTATAAAATGGTGGTAAAGTTTGGGTCATGAGGGGGTCACTAACATTTTTTATTTTTCCTCTTGACACCTTTTTAAATGTAATTAAAAGAAATCTCACTCCCAGATCAAAATGGAACAGACACCTCTGGACTGTAGTTTGTGATTCTATTTGTCCTGTTACTGTAGGTGATGCTTATTTTTATTTCACACACACACACACACACACACACACACACACACACACACACACACACGATTAGTCCTTTTTTCCTTTTAATCACCTAAACAGTTCAGATGTGACTCTGTTGGACTAAATGATATTTGATCTATTTTCCAAATCATCTACAACATTATGTTTAATTGATTTTGGACAAATTCTGTTTCTGGCTCTGCTTTCTAACACGTTAAATGAGGAAGTATTGAGCGACTTGATATCCTAAACCCTTCCCAATTTTGCAGTCTCATATTGTTTATTTTCACATTAATCAAATAGACAAAATAATTTTTATTCTGTTAGTAAATGAGAGAGCATTTGATTAAGTGCTATGTGCCTGGTAGTGTGCTAAGCACTGTAGGTGTAAAATTAATTGCAGGTAGTCAGGGAATGTAATAAAATATATTTTAATATTACTCCAGGTGAAACTGATCTCTCCTTCATGTGACTTGTTGCCATTTTATATTTGCCTTTGTATTTTATTTATATGACAGGTAACATGGAGAACTGGATGAAGAAAATGCTTGGCTTTGAATCCTACTGGGGACACACTGATAGACTGACTGGGGGCAAATCATTTAAACTGTTTACTGGTCTAGACAGTTTTACAAAGAAGTTAAAGAGAATTTGCAGATCTGCCCTGGTAAAGGAAATTTCCTCATGGAGTTATTTACTGTACTAATGCAATCACAGACATATTTCCTCTTTCTATTCTTGGATAGTGTCTTATCTCTGACTATTGTATTTCAAATTCCTTAAGGGCATGAAGCAAATCTGATATATTTTTGCATCTCTGCTGCTGCTTTTGTACTGGTCAGGCTACTGTTTGGTATGAGGAAAGAACAATAGACTTAGAGTCAAAATGCTACCACTTATTAGCTTTGAACCTATCTAAGTAATTTCCACTCTTTGAGAATCAATTTCCTTCTTTGTAAAATGAAAACTAAAATTGTTTAACCTCTCTAAAAATATGTTGTAGGTTAAGTAATTAGCAAACTGCTTAATGCCAAACTTTTTTTTGAAAATGTAATTTTTCTTTAGTAAGAATACTTCAAGAATACATGGTTGTTAATATTGTTGTTGCCACCTTAGCTAAATAAAATCATTTAATAACTAAAAGAAAACAATTCAATAATACTCAGCAATCTAAATGAGTTTCTATAGTTGAAGGTGTATATGGATGGGAAGGAAATATTTTTGTTTTTGTGATTTATTTGCTAGTATGAATGCGTTTATCTTAGCTGCTTTATATAACCCCCCCCACACACACACTACCACCCCCATCTCTCACTACCCATGGGCATATGGCCAAAGCACAATTAGAAAATTACCTGGTCTACATATATTGTTCCCTGTACCTTTCATTCACAAAATTAACTCTCTTTTCTTGTGCACTGAGACACTTGTAGATAATGTGTACAGCACTGTATTAACAAAGGAGTAGAACAATGGCAGCGTGGAAACCAAAGTCATCATGCAAGCAGAGCAGGTTTTGAACCTATCTTGAGATTGAAATTGGTTGTATTGAGATTTTCCAACCAAAAAAAAATGGAGTTATCTCAAGACTGGCCTAAAAGCCAATGCTTGTTTGCTTTGTGACAGTCTAAGTTTTTCTTGGAAGTGTTTTAATGGTGTAGGATTACAAAAGTCAGCATAACCAAGAGCTTTTCTTAAGCATTTTAAATTAGGCTTTTCTAAATTCCTTAGAGCAATTCAAATCTAAAAATAGCCTAAATAATTCAGATCTTTAATAATGTGCAAATAACATTCCATCCTTCCTAAGCTGTGTGTATTTGATAATTCCCATCATTTTTCATTAAAGACTGTTGAATTGTGAACATTTAGAATTCTAATCTCATTTTCACAAAGGGATGGAAGGGTATTAGTGCTGATCTCAGAGGAGATCACACATTGCATATGCTCAGCCAAGGGAAGGCAAGACACTACCCTTTGGCAGACAAAGGAAAAATATGAACAAAATACAGTCATTGCACAATAAGGAGAGTTTTGTCTATGTACTGATGTCTAAACATCTGCCTTGCTGATAAAAAGAGGAATATAGAAAACAAAACAAAAAAAAAATTCCAAAAAAGATGTGATAAGAAATCACTTAGTGTTCATTACATATGTATTCATTAGAATTTGTGCTTAGGTATCCTCAAAATCTTGGGATTGGTTCTACAGTAGCCTACATATAGACTAGGAGAAATGTATAGAATAGACAATATCAGAAAAAATCTAGGAAAAAGTTAGAACTTTTTTACCCACTGAAAATAACAAATGTATTGGTGGTAGTGATTTTAAGTTTAAATTAGTCCAAGAAAGATTAACATATTTTTTCTTTTTAAAAAACAAAACCCTAGATATGTACTTATTCATAAAAATAAAATTAAAAAAAACAGATTTCTCCTCTGCAAATTAAGTAACCTAGATACAGTTTAAAGAATGTAGGTTACAACTCAAGCAATATCAAGATATAGAAATTCACAGCAGGGCCAGGTAATACAAACATGTTCATAGCAGAAATTTTCCATTTTTAATGTCTTTAATTAAACAAGAGAGCCCTATAATTTTCTGTCCACTGGTATAAGAAATGAAATCACAAAGTGCACTATAGATTTAAGTTCTTGACAATTAGTATTTCTAGACCTGGATCAAATCTTCCTTTCTCTGGGACAATTTTCAAAATTCCAGTTTCTCCATGAAGTCTTCTCTGAGTCCACAGACAACTTTTTGGAGGATGGAAAAAAATCACTTTGTTCATTTTTCCTCAAGTGGTCCTAATTCTTCCAGGAAAAAACTCTATGAACTGCTACTACTCATATCATGGCAAGCTGTGCTGATTGGACTTTTCAGTTCGAATTCAATTTGCTATCAGTTTTTATGGTATGATTGCAGTCAGTCAAGGTTTCTTGAAGGCTTACTCTGTACACTGGATGTTTTATCTAAAACCACGTTAAAGTGACCAAATTTTCTTCCCTTTGCTTGTGAAACATGCATGCTATTCTGGTTACTGTCTATATATGTGTAACTATTTTGTCTATTATTGCTTCATCTTCTGCAATGCCCTAACAACTCTATTAATCGAATGGGTTATTTCTCCAAGGTCATACTTACTAATGAGCATAGATACTGATGAATCTAACACAATGGCAATTACTTATGTATAATATTTGTGTGTGTGTTTAGTCAAATAACTTAGCAAAAAACTACAATTTCTAACCAGTCCTTTAGTGATTAAACAACAACATAATCCCCTTTTTTTTGTTTTACTTTAAAAATATTTACTGTAATAAATGTTTTCACTTAACTTTTATTTGCAATGTAACGTCATATTTATTCTTGTGCCATAAGCTTTTGTTTCTTCAGTTTCTCCTAGGATATTTTTTTTTTTCCTTTTGGGCAACCTCCTCTTCCGGTTTAGGAACAATTTGTTCCTTTTCAGTAAGAATCATCTCAATATAGCAAGGAGAACTCATGTGTGGGTTGTAAATACACCATTGCATTTGGGCAGCATTGTTAACCTGGATATGCTCAATGAGAAGAGAATCCACATCCAAACCCTTCAGTTCTTCATTACTCTCTGCATTTTTTAAGCATATTCAGCAAGAATTCAGCACTCTTTTGGGCCACCAACCCTGAGTCCAACCCCATGTGCCTGGGCCACCTGCCAACTCCACCATTATATCGACAGAAAGGAACACATTGTTTCTTCCATGTGACATCTTTCAAATACTTGGCAGCTTTTGATATATGCATGTCCTTGATGGCCTAGGCTGTTGCACAGGTGTTCTTGAAGTGAACCTGGAAATTTGAACCCCTTGACTTGCATGATTTTTGGGGGTTCTCTGCATCAAGAGAGTACTTCACCATTTAAAATGATTACCTATAATGGCTCAAGGGAAGAGCCATAATCCATTTCTAAAATAATCATCAGCCCTATTTATCTCATCTCATCAATACTACTGGTAGCTAAAGAGTCAATAAAAATGTAAAGAGAATTGGACTGAGAGTCATGAGACATAGTTAGTATTTCAGAAGCTGAGTGATCTGGCATAGCTTTCTTGACCTCTCTGAACCTCAATTTCTTCATCAGTGATATGGTTCTAATAACACATTTTATATGCTTCATGAGCTTTATGAAGACACAAAGAAGGAAATAAAATTGCATGAAGTTATGCATTAAATACTCTATAACAGTAAATTAAATAATTTAAAGAATCTGAGAGTATCAAATTAGAGAGGGAAAGACATTTTGTCAACCTTGCTGATCTTAATAAAAAATGTTAGTGACTTTCATATATTTTTTTCAATTTATTTATACATTTTTAGTTTTTAACATTCATTTCCACAAGATTTTGAGTTACAAATTTGCTCCTGTCTTTCCCCTACCCACTACCCCAAGACAGCGAGCCTACTCTATACCTCTTCCCCCAATCTGCTCTCTCTTATATGTACCCCTATACACCTCCTAAATTTCTAGTAGGGTAAGATGGATTTCTACACCCCAGTGCCTGTATATCTTGTTTTCCAGTTGCATGCAAAAAACAATTATTGAACATTTGTTTTTAAAACTTTGATTTCCAGATTCTTTCCCTTCTTCTTTCCTCACCCACCCACACTGAGAAGACAAGCAATTCCATATAGGTTGTGCATGTGTAGTTACATAAAGCATTTCCATAGTAAGCACATTGTAAAAGACTAACTATATATCCCCCCATTCTATTTTCTACTTTCACCCTGTCTCTTTTCAGAAATGCTTGATCCTAACTACCCTTTCCCCCAATCTGCCTTCCCTTCTATCATTCCCCCTCTTATCCCTTTCCCTCTACTTTCCTGTCAGGTAAGATACCCAATTGAGTGTGTAAGTTATTCTTTCCTTAAGCCAAATTCAATGAGAGTAAGATTGATCCATTTACTTTCACCTTCCTGCTTTTCCCCTCCATTGCAACAGCTTTCTCTTGCCTATTTTATATGAGATAATTTACCC
>CM053580.1:347561841-347571920 GCA_028627135.1 Pseudochirops cupreus | reverse complement strand
ATCCAATAATTTTTAAATTGTCTCTCCTGGATCTATTTTCAAGGTCAGTGGTTTTTCCAGTGTGATATTTCACATTGTTTGGATCTGGTTAATGGTATCTTGAATTCTCATAAAGTCATTAGCTTCCATTTCCTCCAATATAATTTTGAAGGAATTATTCTCTCCAATGAGTTTTTGAAATCCCTATTCTATATAGACAATTCAGCTTCTTAAGCCTTTTTTCTCCTCATTGGCTTTTTGGGCCTCTTTTGTAATTTGAGTTAGTCTGTTTTTTTTCTTCACTCAGGCTGTTAACTCACTTTTATGATTTTCTTGCATCATTCTTATTTTTCTTCCCAATTTTTCCTCCATTTCTCTTACTTGATTTTCAAAATCCTTCTTCAGGACTTCCATGGCCTGCAACCAGCTTATGTTTTTCTTGGAAGCTTTTGATACAGGAATTTTGACTGTGTTGACTTCTTCTGGTTCCTTTTTTCATCCTCTTTGTCCCCAAAAAAGGATTCTATTGTCTGAGTGTTCTTCCTTTCTTCATTCATCTTGACAGCCAATTACTAGATTTTTGAGCTCTTTGCCACTGTAGAACTATGCTTCCAAAATGGAGAGAGCTGAGTACCAAATTGCTGGGGTGTGCACAGCTGCTGCCAGAGCTGCTATCAAAGCTATGATAAGGGCACCCTCTCTATAGCCACCACAAGTTCTGGGACACCAGCTTTCCTCACCTCAGGACCACCACCTAAGACTGCCACTCAGATCCTAGCAGGTCAAGCAAGAGTGATTACCCTTTTAATAGTCATTTGGTCCCTGTACTATCTGCAGGCCAGGGTTTCTGGATGCAACCACATGGCAGTAACTCTAGCTGCAGCACATCTGCCACCTCTCACCCTAGGGGCAGGGGCCTGATCACACTCATCTCTCACCCTGGATCAACAGGGTTCCCCACTGACCTATTATTTTCTCTTTAGTGTTTATGGGTTGAGAAGTCTGGAATCTGCCACAGCTGGTGATTTATTCCCCTGAAGTCTGCTATGACCAGTCTGTACCATTTGTCAGGGCTGCCCCAGATTTGGCGTTAGGCTCATGCAGACTGTAATCAGCTTCCACCTTGGTGTGATAGACCCTTCCTGTCGGTCAACCAGGCTTCCTTTAGCAGGGAGATCTGTTTTTCTCTGTCACTTTGTGAGTTTTGTAGTTCTAAAAATTTTTTAGAGTCATTTTTTTTGCAGGTATTGGAGGTGGTTGGAGCAGGGCTTCAAGCAAGTTCCTGCTTTTTCTCTGAATTCTTGGCCTCCAACATTTTTTTTTCAGAAGCCATATTGATGTAGAATACCCATGCCCTGACTTTGAAATATGTGTGCAATCTGTTTGTCTTCCCAAGTTCAGTTCAAATATTTGCTTCACATGAAATCTTTGATATCCCTAGATCAGAGTGACATTTTCTTTCTCAGAATGTCTAAAGCATTGTCAGGATGATTCATTTTTACACTTACTCATATACTGTGCTATACTGTTATATAAAAAGTTTCATCTTCTTGTCTTTTTTTTTTCTTTTAGATTATACTTTCCTGGATGATAGAACTGTGTCCTATACAACTTTTGTAACCGCTACCTTACCCTATTTTGTCATAGCATCTAATACATTTGCAAGCCAAAAATATGGAATATTAGGATCATAGACAATGAATTGGAGAATATATTATCTGATACAAAAGGAATTTATAAAAGAGGCAGAGAATATTTTATTAGGATTGGTAGCACAGTGGACAGAGCACTGGGTCTAGAATAAGGAAGATCTGAGTTCAAATTCAGTCTGATACATGTATTTGTTATGTGACCTTGGAAAAATCATTTTCTTTTGTCTCAGTTTCTTTAACTGTGAAGTGAGCTAGAGAAGGAAATGACAAACTACTCCAGTATCTTTGGCAAGAAAACTCCAAATGGGGTCACAGAGGGTTGGTCACAATTGAAAAAAGTGAACAACACAGAGAGGCTTGTGGGAAATTGTAATGCCAAGCAAAGGCAACTTCCAAGTTTCCATTTACCAGCATAGTAAACCCCATTTATTCAGCAAACATTCACAGAACAGAAAAAGTCAAAATACAGTGTAACTTGTTCCTTTAGCAAGTAAGTTCTCAATTCAATCCAGGTACTACTCCACCCCTAGACAGTGCATTCATTTAGTCAGTCAAAGTCTCTCCTCTCAAATGGAGATTAAGTCTCCAACCATAAACAAAGTACATTCATTTGGTGGATCACTCAAAGGCTCCCCAACCCTGAATCTCAAAAGGGACAGGAGAACACAAAAGGCCATCCTCCCTTAAGTTAACAAGGTTTAACTCAGCATTGAATACCCAAGAAAAGGTCTTTCATCTTCACCAGAGGCAAGCCCTCAGCAATATCAGTTGCTGGGGAGATAAGGCTCAACAAAGCCATAATCAGTGTCTTCATCAAGTCACTCTCTGCCTGTAGAACAGTCCCAGAACCCCTGCAAATATCAGCAAGGCCCTCTTCTAGCATTTCTGTAAACATACAACAGGAAAATCCTTCTTCAGGGCTTCTGAACCAACATCCAGGTTCCAGGACTTCTACAACAGCAGCTCTGTCCTTCACCATCAGGTGAATCTGGCAAAACAACATCAAAACAGACAAACCAAATACTGGCATCACAGCTATGCCTCCTCAGTCCTTGGCAGTTCCAGGTGGCAGTCCTCAAAGTCCTGTGCAGCCCCCACGGGCTCTCAGTTGTCTTTCTCTCAGCAACTCAGGCTCCATGATACTGGATACTGCTCTCCCAAAGTACTTCTGGCCTTCTCTAGGCTTGGGCCTCCCAATTCACGGCTCCTCCCAGTTCAGCCCTCTCTCTTCACGTCAACAAGTCTATCCCACAATTGGGATTCACAATCTCTGGGTTTTAACATTCAACCCAAAAACCAAGCCAAAACAGGGGCATCTCCAAATTCCATTACCAATACAGAGAGCAAAGCTGACTCATTCCATTTCACCCCCCTGCTCTTCCCCTTCATTGTAATAGGTTTCTCTTGCCTCTCTTATGTGACATAATTTGCTGTATTCTATCTCTCTCTTTCTCCTTCTCCCAATATCATCCTCTTTCACACCTTAATTTTATTTTTTAGATATCATCCCTTCATGTTCACAAAGCACAAAAACAAACAAACAAAAACAAAACAAAACAATCAAAAAAAAAAAGAACTCAAAGGCTTCTCACCCCTGAATCTCAAAAGGGGCAAGAGAACACAAAAGGCCATCCACACATAAGTTTACAAGGTTAAACTCAGCATTGAATACCCAAGGAAAGGTCCTTTTTTTCATCTTCACTCCAGGCAAGCCCTCAGCAATCTTAGTTTCTGGGGAGACAAGGCTCAACAAAGCCATAGCCAGTGTCCTCATCAAGTCACTCTCTGGCTCTAGAACAACCCCCAAACCGCTGAAAACATCAGCAAGGCCCTCTTCCAGGATTTCGTTGCAGATACCACAAGAAAATCCTCTTTCAGGGCTTCTGAACCAACAGCCAGGTTCAAGGACCTCTACAACAGCAGCACTGTCCTTCACCATCAGGTGTATCTGGCAAAACAACATCAAAACAGACAGACAAAATAGTGGCATCACAGCCATGCCTCCTCAGTCCTTGGCAGTTCTCAACAGTCCTGGGCAGCTCCAATTGGTTCCCACCAGTCTTTCTCTCAGCAGCTCAGGCTCCACAGTGCTGGATCCTGCTCTCCAAAAGTCCTTCTGGCCTTCTCTAGGCTTGGGCCTCTCTCCCAATGCACGGCTCCTCCCAGTTCGTTCTCTCTCTTCACGTCAACAAGTCCATCCCATAAGTGGGGTTCACAAGCTCTGGGTTTTAACACTCAACCCAAAATCTAAGCCAATACAGGGGCATCTCCAAATTCCATTACCAATACAAAATATATTTTTACTATTTTTTTTTTACTGGAACTTGTGTGTTGTTTTACCAATGGCATGTCCACTATGACTCTCAAGATAGTTATGTTAATCACTGAAACCACTACAATGATTGGAAATTCACCAGAAGTGGCTATGGGAAATGATCAATGAGAAGTGGATAGGGGATTTTTAAAGTATAAGTGTTAGGGGAAGTTTATGTGACAATATGTAGTCATTTAATAGCAATGCAAATATCAGAATGGTTCTCTGATCCTTTACTGTAATTCCTATATGTATTGTAATAATTTCAGGACAGATGTACTACCTGAAAATAATTTTATTTCCAGTCCAGAAAGTTGTTTAAAACATCTTTTTTTTTCTTGTTTTCAAGCTCATAATTCGATGCTAAATGAAAATTCCAGCTGCAACCAAGTGATTTTGCTTCTATGTTTTTTTTTTTCTTGTAAGTATGCTCATTTCTTCTATTTCCTCCCCATGATTTATATTTGGGAAAACAACAAAGAGTACACTGAAAACACTGTTATTTAATTGACAGGATTTCTGCTTGGAAATATGCTTCCAACCTACTGGGCTTTCAGAGCTAAAATGCTATTATTGAAATGCCATGATTTAGTCATTTTATTGTCATATTTGTCTGTTTTTTTTTCTTTTAATTAAAAGCATGTGATTCAAGAATAAGAAAAAAACCTGGTGAATTTTTTTGCTGAAATGAATATACACAACATTGGGTCTCTAAAAGTATAATTATGTTATAAAAAGAATCATTTTTTGAACTTCATTTATGAAAATGCAGATTAAATCATTAGTAAATTGTCCAGCTAATAATGTACAAAGACATTTGAATTCCCCACATATGTTGCCATAATTAAGTACTTCTATTCCATTTATGCTTTTAATGCTTCCATCTGTATTCAGAAACCATCAATTCTTTCTCTGGGGATGGATAAAATTTTTCATCTAAAGTCCTTTTGAGATGTCTTGGACCATTGCATTCCTGGGAATAGGTAAGTCATTCACAGCTGATGATCTTACAATATTGCTGTTACTCTGAACATAGCACATTTCACTTTGCATCAGCACACACAAGTCTCTTCAGACATTTTGCAGAGCATCCTACTCATAATTTCCCATAGCACATTAGTATTCCTTCAAAATCACATGTGACAAATTGTTCAGCCATTCCAAAATTGATGAGCATCTCCTCAATTTCTAATTCTTTGTTATGAGAAAAGCTCAACCATAAATATTTTGTTTCATATATAGGTCCTTTTCTTTTTAATCTCTTTTAGGTTATAGATAGAGTAGTGCCATTACTAGGTCAAAAGTTATGCATGGTTTTATAGCTCTTTGGGCACAGTTCCAAATTGCTCTACAGAATGGTTGAATTACCTCCACCGTTTGTCATTTTCCTTTTCTGTCCTATTAGTCAATCTAATAGGTATGAGGTGGTAACTCAGAATTGTTTTAATTTGCATTTCTCCAATCAATAGTCAGTTAGAATTTATTTTATATGGCTGAAGATAATTTTGCTTATTTCTTCTGAAAACTTCATATATTTTGATCATTTATCAACTGTGGAATGGCTCTTACTTTTATAAATTTGATTCAGTTCTCTGTATTTTGAAGAAATGAGGACTGTATCAAAGAAACATGCTTCAAAATGTTTTCTCAGTTGTTATTTCTAACTGCATTTCCCTCCAACCTTGTTTATTCTAGTTTCTCTCCCTCTTCACCCCCTTTCTCCTCAAAAGGGTTTTACTTTTGACTAATCTTCCCCTAATCTGTCCTCCCTTTTATCAACCCTACAGTTCTTATCTCCTTCCCCTCCTACTTTCCTGTAGGGAAAATATCTTTTTAATTTAGCAATCTTTCTTCTTCTTCTTCTTCTTCTTCTTCTTCTTCTTCTTCTTCTTCTTCTTCTTCTTCTTCTTCTTCTTCTTCTTCTTCTTCTTCTTCTTCTTCTTCTTCTACTTCTTCTTCTTCTTCTTTCTGCATTGTAACAGAATCTCTCCTCTCTAAACATTATTGTTGATTGTTTATTTTTCTTTTATGGAAGAAATTATTAATCATGGGTTCCAATTTCCTTTGAATGATACAAGCAATGTCAAGTGAAGCAAACTGTTTGAGGTTTCACCAAATAAGAACTATTAACCTTTTTGTCATGACATAACTAAATTCTCCCCATTGTTTTCATCTACAAGATTTTATTAGCAAAACTTGACTGACATCTGAACTTCTAATCCCTAGGAAAGGTGAATTTTTTATATGTTATAGTAACAATACCTTATTTGAGATAACCATCTAGTTAAAAATATTCAATATTATTCTCAGAATTAAAGTTCTTGGTGTTTTGTTTTGTTTTGTTTTTCTTAACGTATATTTGATTTAGATTTCTTTATAAAAATGACTTCTTCATTTATGTCATTGTCTTCAGAATGGAAACATCTGCTTATAAGGTTGCTGTAGAATTATGTTTTGATGTTATATATTACTTTTATTTTCTTTTGGCTGATATTACCAAGAGAAAAACTGCAAATAATCACTTTTATGTTATTAATTTAAGATTTGTTACATATTTTCATGTTAAGAATAAACATTTTCAATTTTGAAATATTGCTTACTGCATTTTGATAGTAAAGTGAGAGATATTTCAGATTAGTATACCTAAAGAAGACCATTATTCTATGTCAAAACATATGAAATTAAATTCAATCTAGAATATTAAAATGGATGTATATTTATTGTAAACCAGGTTCCAAAATTCACAATTATTTATAAAGAATAAAAATATGTAAAAACAAAATTCAAGTGGTTGCCTCAGAGCAGATGGATTAACTGTTATTATAGGTCTTCAACCAGAGGATAAATGACATCTTAAAAGGATGTAACAAAAAGTCTTCTTGTTCACCTAAAGTTTAGATTAAATGTCTCCTGAGATCATTTCCAATTTTGATTCCACATTGTAGTTGTGTTTTTTTTTTTTTAGTTTTCATTGCTTCTATAAGTTTCTTTATCTCTGTGATATCTTGTGATGTTGCTTATTCTTTGCCTCATTTTACTCTGCTGTATCTTGAGTTTTATACCTAATGGGTGCTCAATGATGTTAAATGCAAACAATATAGCATGCAAGTGATTTTAATGAAATAGAATACTTATCTGATTTAATAACTGGTACTGTGTTTTTGTAAAAGGCTATTAAAATAATTTCAAAATCTCCATTGAATTATATATAGTTAAGTATGCTTAAATATTTATTTTGAATTTCTTATTAAATTTTATGGAGTTCATATTTCTTGGGGTTTTATAATATGATGTGATAAATTATTCAAGTTTTGACATCATATTTAGCATACTAAATTAAATTCATAAAATTTATGATGAAGTGATTATGTAGACTAACTTTTTAAAGGAGAGAGAGAGAGAAAGAGAGACAGAGACAGAGACAGAGACGGAGGCAGAGACAGAGAGACAGAGAGAAATGAAGTGTCCACATAAGGAAAGGAATTTCTGACCAGAGTTAAACCTGGTGTGAACAGATGACATCAAAGTTTGGCACTTTTTAGAGAACCAATTATCTGTGACTGAAGGCCCATATTTCCAGTATCTATTTAGAGGAAGAGATTACCAATGATCAAATTTTTTTGATAAGTAAGATAGCACATATTTTGAGAAGAGAGCACTTACAGTGTTTTCCAACCTGGAATTTAACATGAGGAATTCAACTATTCATATTTTTTTTCTGATTTTATTTCTTTCTTTGCACCAGAACAAATAATAAAACAGAACAATACTAAAGTTAACTGAATTATTCTCCTTAAACAGCATACTAAGTACAATATTTGTTGAAGGAACTTCATTTTGTAGTTTACACAAGTGCTTTTCCACTGATTGTAGTGACTGGACACATGTTACATATTTGTCTCTCTGTGCTTTCTCCTAATCAGTTCCTATACTTATCATTTCTTTTTCATAAGTTTATTTAAAATAACATTCATTTAATTCCTAGATTAAAGGGTCAGATTTTGTTGTTGTTGTTCTCTATTTTCTTTTAAATCTTCACTAGAGTAAATTAATTTTATATACTTATTTCATTAACTTTCAAAGAGGGACTTTGCAAAAGGGAAGTCTACATTAACGGAGTAACTTTTTGATCAGTTTTCTTCAATGACAGAAGACTGTGGTGAAGAGTTTGATTATTCAACCATGTTTAATAAGCATTTTATTTTTCACTTGTAGGAAGAGGAAGGGATGGGAAATGAGTACTTTAGATGCTTGTGTCAAAGATGCATTCTGATAAAACACCCTGACAACACCCAATTGGGAAAAATGCTTTATTATATTATTATAAAACTTCAAATAAAGAAAGGGTTTTGGAAATAATCTTATCTACTTTCTTTTTCTGTTTAAAATGTATTTATTTTTAGTTTTCAACATTCATTTCCACAAGATTTTGAGTTACATTTTTTTCTCTCCCATTCTTTCCCCTACCATCCACCCCAAAAATAGTAAGCATACTGAATACACCTTCCCTCATTGTGTTCTCTTATATCTTCCCCCTTCATTCCCCTAACTTTCTAGTAGAGCAAGACAGGTTTCTATACCCTAGTACCTGTATATCATGTTTCCCAGTTGCATGTAAAAACAAAACAAAACAAATTTTTAAACATTTCTTTTTAAAACTGAGTCAAAGAATTTTTTCCCTCCTTCCCTCCCCACACGCCCCCCACCCCCCGGAAGATAAGCAATTCAGTAGATTGTATATATGTAGTTGCCCACATCATTTCCATAGTAGTTGTATTGTGAAAGACTAACTATATTTCTCTCCATCCTATCCCACTCCCCACTTAATTTATTTTCTCCTTTGATGCTATCCCTTTTCAAAAATGTTTACTTCTAGATACCCTCTCCCTCAATTTGCCCTCCCTTCTGTTCTCCCCCCTGTTATCCCCTACCCATTATTTTCCTTTATGGTAAGATACCCAGTTGAGTGTGTATGTTATTCTCTCCTTAGGCCAAATTCAATGGGAATCAGGTTGTCCCATTCCCTTTGACCTTCCTGTTCTTCTCTACCATTGTAATAGTTTCCTCTTTTCTCCTTTATATGAGATAATTTAGTGTATTCGAGCCCACCCTTTCTACTTCTCCCAATAAATTCCTCTCTCCCCACTTAATTTTATTTTTTAGATATCATCCTTTCATATTCAAATCATCCTGTGCCCTTTGTCTATGTATAAATGAACACAATGCTCACATTGTATGTATGTATACCTACATACATATGCACATATGTATATGTATACATACATGCATATTTTTATGTATATGCACATATATACATGCATAAATATATACCTATATATCTACATACACACATACATACATACATACATACATACATACATACATACATATTCCCTTCAACTATGGTCATACTGAGAAAATTCTTATGAGTTACAATTATCATTTTTTCCATGTAGGAATGTAAATAGTTTAACTTTAATAAGTTCCTTATAATTCTTTGTTTCTGTTTACCTTCTCATACTTCTTTTCCTTCTTATATTAAAAAGTTCAATTGTCTGGTGAGCTCTGGTTTTTTCATCAAGAATGCTTGTAAGTACTCTGTTTCATAGAATGACCATATTTTTCCCTGCAGCATTATACTCAGTTTTGCTGAGTAGGTGATTGTTGGTTCTTGTTCTAGCTCCTTTGACCTCCTGAATATCATATGCCAAGCCCTTTTATCCCTTAAGATAGAAGCTGATAGATCTTGAATTATCTTTATTGTGTTTACACAATACTCAAATTGTTTCTTCCTGCCTGCTTGTAGTATTTTCTCCTTGATCTAGGAACTCTGGAATTTGGTTATAATATTCCTGGGAGCTTTCTTTTTGGGATCTTTTTGAAGAGGAGATTGGTGAATTTTTTCAATTTCTATTTTCCCCTCTGGCTCTAGAATATCATGGAATAATTGCCCTTAATAATTTCTTGAAAGATAGTGTCTACACTCTATATTTGATCATGGCTTACATATAGTCCAAAAATTTTTAAATCCTCTCTTGTGGATGTATTTTCCATGTCAGTGGTTTTCCCAATGTGAAATTTCATATTGCCTTGTATTTTTTGATCTGTTTGGATGTGTTCAATAATATGTTGAG
>CM053580.1:347549375-347561341 GCA_028627135.1 Pseudochirops cupreus | reverse complement strand
AGTCCTTTGCAATCTTGCTTGGTAATTCATGGTATGAGAATTCCTAGTTCTTTTAAAGTTATTTGCCTTTAAAATATTGTTTTCATTGTATGAATTGCTCTCTTGGTTCTATTCACTATATTCTGCATAAGACCATATAAATCTTCCCATGTACCATTGAAACTATCCCTTTCATGATTTCTTTACATGATATTATTCTATCAAATTTATATATCATAATTTGATCATTTTTCAATTGATGTATATTCTTTATGATTCCCATTTTTCCCATCTTAAAAATATGTATACATTTTCACATTTGTGTTTAGAGTTCATTTTGCTTAAACTAATCCCTTTTTTAACCTAATCTCCCTCTAATTTCCTCTTCTCTTTTCTCCACTTTCCCCTTATTTCTATGTAGGATGAAAAATATTTCTTTACTTGCCTGTGTGCATATTTCTTCTCCCCTTTGACCAGTTCAGATGAGAATTAAGTTCAAGTGTCAGCTACTTCTCTCTCACATCTGATGCATTTTGGTTGCATAGACTTCTACAATGTCTACATGTACACTCTGATTTTGTGACATAAATTTCACTAAAGTCCCTTTTACTCCCTTTCCCTCAGAGCATTTCTTTTCGCTTCTATATTTTTTTAAAGATAAAAGCCTAAAGGAACATATCCAAAATCTTTCTTCTAAATAAACTCTCCATTTCACCCCTGAGGATTAAAGAGTTCTGGTGGGACACATATATCATCTCACCATTTTGGATGTATGCAGGTCATCCTTGTTTTGTGAGTTGTGACTAGTCATTGATGATTTCCCTTTTTGTCTTTCTCTTAAATCATGTTTAAACTTGCTATGTGACTCTGGTGTTTTCATCAGGAAGGCTGGTAAGTTCCTATTTCATTAAAAGCTTATCCTCCCCTACCCCCACACCTTCTGGAGAATATTCATTTTTGCTGGACAAGTTATCCTTGACTATAAGTTATATCATTTGCCCTGAGGAATATCATATTTCAAGTTATCCTTTTCTTTAGAATGGTGATGGCTAAACTATGAGTGATTCTGATTGTGTCTCCTTGATACTTTACTCTACTCCTGTATTGCCAATACCATTGGCTCTTGTGAATTTTCTCTTCTCTTAATAAACTGCGGATGTTTTACGATCTCTCCTTATGCCAGAACACTACCGCTGGGAACAGACCTCCTCAATGAAGCCTGGATCTGTGACCTGGAACAAGAGAGTAGAAATAAAAGTTGCATGTTCATACCTGATCCCACTCCAATCTATATCTATATCTATATCTATATCTATATCTATATCTATATCCCTCCTCTTTTCCTGATACATAGCATCTCCCTTGTGCTGAAAGATTCTGCACCACAGTGATACTGCAAAGATCCTGTCCTTAGTGTCCTCAGAATTTTATGTATATCTCTCTATGTTGATTTGATCTCACAAATGATTCATTGTCACTTTTTCTTTCAGTATTTGAACTCGTGCATTTTGTATATCTGTTTCTAGGGTTTTTAGGAGGGTGATCTCTGTATTTCTTCCTGCTACTGTGCTATTTTGGCTTTGCCAATTTGTTAAATATAATTTATAGGGACTTTATGGCACACCAAGAGAAATGTTGATTTTGGAATAAAAGGGAGGGAAGAGATTGTTCTAGGTTAGATATGGGCACAACTTTCTACAATAGCTTCAACAAATTTAAATACTGGGAGGCAGGACAGTAAAGTTAATAAAATTGCCCATGGTAATAGGAATTCCATTTAAATAGGTAAGTATAGAGACAAAGAGATACAGATATAGAGAGACACAGAGAGATATACAGTTCATCACGGTCCTCTCTAAGATGTCATCAATTCTCCCTTACCAGGGTGGTTGTTTTGTTTGATTGCTTGCTAATTTTTTTAAGGTGCCGCTAAACTTGCTGTTTAAGTTGAGGTCTAGAAATTCCCTTTTCACAATAATTACCTATCTATTTATCTCTCTATCTAAGTGCATAAAAAGCTCACTTAGATTTTTTTTTTTAAAGATGTTTCAATTTAGGCCAGAAAGATTGTAAAAGGGGTAGAGGGGGGAAAGAATCAGGGTATGTCTTGGTTTTATCTTAAACATGTGATTATTCAACTATCAATTTTTTTAAGATAACTTTTTTCTTCTTTTTCAATTCTTGGGTCACATAGGCTATGAAGATAAAGTTAATTTCTCTGTAAAATGGTGAGAAAAAATGCTGAGCACTTTCACTGAATTGTGCTATGGTGCTACAATTCATTTAAAGAAGAAGAAATTGGACTGTAATTTTCCTTCTCAGATTCATTGAATGATGTTTTTCTGTATCACTGCTTATATATAATTCTGCCCATATCTGACCAGTTCTGAATATTTTGCTTTTTATCTTCAAACATGGTTTCAAGAAGCGTTTTAATTCATTTCCTGTGTGTAACAATGAAAGTAAATTTTACAAGCATTTTCATCTTAAAATGTCATCCATGTGCAAAGCTAATACTTTCTCAACAATTAAGTGTAATTAGCAGAATGTTACGTGACATGAGGTGTAAACATCTCTGTCTTCTGTTTGAAGCCTGTTTATAGTTTCTTCTATTAATATTCTGATAATATAATCCATTATGATGTTGTTTCAGAAATTTTTCACAAAATGAAAAAGTAGGTCTGCAACTAGGCAAGTAAAAATCTTTCAAAGGTATTCATCATGGAAATAATCACAAGATAAATTAATTGCCTCCATCTGTTTGAAGAACTGAATGCATTCTTCCATGTTAATGCTTGTTGAGCCAGATCCTTGCACACCCGCTCACTTTTTGGAGATGTCTGATTACTTGTCAAAATTATCTTGGATGTTTCTTAGAAGAGGACCTGAAAAACTTCCCCTACACCTTTGCAGTTATTAAGGAAATGTTTGTATCTCAGAAAAACACCTATGAAGAATGGGAAGAAAAAGGGGCATGCTTGAAGCAGCAGTTTGTCTTGTTGCTTCATGAACAGTACAGATGAATTTTATTTCTAGTGTTTTCCTCTATATGTAGGAAAAGAAAATATCTTACAAATAATAAAATGCTTTTAAAGGAAATTTCCTTCACCTGTATTTTAATGTATTTTAAAAATATTAAATGATAAAAGGTTTTTAGTCATCTCCGATCCTTAGTCCCTCTGTGACACGGAACTCAAGCAACCTCTGGAGAGTCCAACTGCTTGCAATGAAAATTTGCCCCGAGAAAGGGGAAGGGTCAGCTCAGGAGCAACCCCTGCAAAAAGATTCCCACAGCATTCAAAGATTTTTTTTATTGCCTTCTGAGAAACAGAGGAAAATGGCATGCCTTCCACTGAAATGCCTTGTTGAGCTTAAATGGGAAGCTAATGCACCTAGGGGAAAGCAATCAAATAAATGGAAAGAAAGGGAATGAAGTTACTATGACATTTGTCTTTCATGACAGTAGTCACAATATTAATAGTGCACTTTTTATACCATTTCAAATTGTGGAAAATACGTTATTCCTACTAGCCCAATGAAGTATATACTGCAAATACTTTCATTGATACATTCTGGATTAGGAAGCTGACCCTTGGAAGATTTGTGACTTGATGATTATTCATTCACTTCAACATACAAGTATTTATAAAATACCAGGTACATGCTGGCCACAGGTATTACACAACCACTAAGATAAACTACAATTATATGTGTCTATTGAATCCAAATCTAAAATACTTCCCATAATATTATGCTGCCTTTTGACACAAATTCAACTGGAAGTAATCCTCAGTGCTTTATGGGGAAACTATTTCATTTGTCCTTATAGAGCAAACAATCCAATTCTGCAATAAAGAATGCTAGAGATAATAAATCAACAAGAAAGAATGTGATAAAATGTGGAAAGTGAAAGTCAAAGAACTCTCTAAGGCGGGAAAATTAAGTCATAATTTCTATTCTTTTCTTTGACTCTTTTGTTTCCTTTTTGCAACTCTCATTATGGTGGCAAGGAGGCAGAAGAAAGCTCAACATTTCTTGCTTTGTATCTTGATCATTGACATCAATTTGAACAGTCCAGAAAAGCATTTCTTATTCACTTCTATTTTTGAAGTAAGATACATTGAACTTTGTAGCTTTTCATTGTCTGCTATAAGACTTCTCCAATTGAACATAAGCATATAATTTTGAAAGGTGGTAATAAACTTGCTGAGTAAATGGAGGATCTAAAATTTTCCATTCCATCAGCCGTATGATTTTCATAATTTTATTGTCCAGGTTGAAACCAGCATTAACACTGCTGGGAATCAAACTGCCTACTTGAAAGAACAGTAGAAATGCAAGCAAAGACGGGGGAAAGATTGAACATGAAAGTGAAAGATTTAGAGAACCAATCAACAGGAAACTGTTTAACATTCTCTCCCTGAAGAAAAAAGTAGCATATAATCCTGCTGTCTTTATTATCAAGCTTGGAGCAGCTCTCTCAGTGGGCTGAAACTTTGTTTACTTTTTGATTCTTTCTACCTTTTCTACCTGCAGCTAGATCTTGGCAGGATGCCATCAGAATGTTTAAACCATTTTGATCTCTATCAAGCAAGAAAGTGCAGTTGTCTGTATTGAAATAGATTCTAATAAACCATCATTTTTGAATGTGAAGCAAGGCTAAAAATATGTAGGAAAGGAGTATAGGGCTTAAGGGAAAAGAATGAAAAACCTTCATATCTTTTGATATTTTTTTTTTGCTCTAGTAATATACTAAAAACTGTTTCTTTGTGTGAGCAGGTTTCGTGTTTCAGCATCTTACATTTGGTGTATTTGAACAGTTTAGTTTTTCAGTGTTTGAAGTCACATGAAAATTTTTTAAAGTCATTTTTCCCATTTCATGTAATGCAAATGAAACTGATGTTAAAGTGATCTTTATCATGTAAAAAGTGATCTCTTTAAATCTTCTTAATTTTAACATCCTTGCCCATATCTGATCTAGAGGATATCATTTGCTTCAGAAAGTCCATCTCCATTACCTTATCCCTTTCTTTCTTTGAGTATCTATTCCCCTTTTTTGTGAGTTATCAAAATATTGTTAGAGAGCTGGTAGAATTGAAACCATACTTTCAACTCATTTCTAATAAGTGGAGAATTGGGTGTGGTAGAAATAATTAAAAGTATGTATACTACCAAAGCTAGTGAAAAGTATGAAAATAACTCCCAAAAGGGAAGAAAATTTTCTTTCTAGTCAAACCTAGAAAACTAATCAGACTCCCTCACAGATGCTGACATTATTTTATGACAATATTTAGAGCACAGTAAAAAAAAAAATAGATTAACAAATAAATCAATGAACAAATGAATGAATTAATGAATTAATGAATTATTGATCTTTCAACCAGATTCTTAGTTAAACCACAAAATAGATTTCATATCCTTATTATGCTTTTACTTTAAAAGTGATAATGCATCCACTGGCAATGTGTCTTGAGAGCCTGAGGGAAGTTTAGAAAGTGCCAATCATATTATATCGTCCATTTTCATTAAATTTCTAATGTTATTTTAATTTTTCAAAATCTCTACTGAATTATTTCAGGTCTTAGAATTCTGATTCAATATTTACTTGCATGACTGGTGAGGATATACATCTACTAGTTAGAGCGTGTAAATAATGAACAGCTACATGGCTCGGTCAATAGAGCACTATCCCAGGAGTCAGTAGGACCTGAGTTCAAATTCATCCTCAAAAGCTTACTAACTGTGTGACCTTGGGCAAGATACATTACACTCTTTGCTTCATTTCCTCATTTGTAAAAGTAGCTGAAGAAGGAAATGCAAAACACAGCAGTATCTGTCAAGAAAATCTGAAATGCTGTCCTGGAGAGTCAGACAAAACTGAACAAAAGAATTATATAGTGCTTTATGATTTGGGGAAGTGGTTAACATACATTGCATCATTTACTCATTGCAGCAGTTTTGAGAAGTAGTTGTTTTGTTTTTCTTATTTAAAAATGAGAAAACAGATGAGGAGACAAAGAGAAGTTAAATTACTTGTTCAGGATCACATAGCTAGGTGAGGTCAGAATCAGGATAGAAGTAAAAAATCACTATACCATATTTCCTCTTTTACTACTTGGAGGAAATAAAATAATTAGTTCTTAAAACAGATATCTTTATATTGGGCTTAGATGGGAATCACATAATATTGTATGCTTTGAGAATATTGAAATGCTTAATCCAAAACACAAATATTTTGTGTGCACTGTATTAAATAACCAAAAGTTTGGAAACATTTGGATGACAACACTTAAGTAGTCTATGGAAATCCATAGCCTATGGATAATTTCCCAGAACTTCCAAAATGTGTTTAAGAATATACCTTTTAAAGCCATGGTAAAGGTAAAATGTTAAGTAAAATTTTGTTTTGCCTGCTTTGTTTCTGTTGCTGTTGTTTCCTTTTCCCAAACTCTCTTTTAAATCAGTGGGAGTTCAGTAATAGAAAATGCAATAGGATGACTGATTCAAATAGTAAGTGATTCAGTTCTTGAAGGTCACTTTTCTTAATAGTACTGAAGACTCTTAGGATTTGAAACAACTGGTGTGCCCTGTGTCAATGAGAGAGCCAGTGCTAATACGCAATCACAGTTCAGTAGTCCACAAATGTGGTTCTCCACATGCATAACCAAACAACCTATTATTAGTTCTATTTGTGAAATAATGGGCTTAGATGGCATTCATTGGTATATCTTCTTTTACTGCTTGGAAAAGCTGTAATGACTGTAAAAATAATGCATCTATTATTCTGCTTCATACCATATTTGATATTAAGCAAATTATTAGGAAATACAAATAAAAACACAGTTTGTAAATCATTGTTCATCCTATTGCTTTTTAGGTCAGAATCATCTATTTTGATCAATTTTTATTTTACATGATTTTTCTGATATTTTATCAAACTATTTTGGTAGAGATAAAAAAGACAAAGTAAAACAATCCATCTGTGCAGGAAAATTCTAATGCAATAACTCCTTCCACCTGATACCAATTGGTATCACCTCAAACTTAAATCCTTAGAAAATTGTCTCTTGGAAGTTTTACCACTTTCAGTGAAGATTTGTAAAAATCCCTCATGAGTGTTGCCATTTTGTTGAAAATAATTCATTTGACGATATCCAATAATGTGTGCTAAATTCAAATCTAACAAAATAGAACAAATAGAGCAGAGTAAGTAGTTTTTATGCAGTTGAAAGTTTGCTTTAAATATAATTATAACTCACTTGAAGAATTCTTGAAGTATGAAAATCTGAAAATATATTAAACTTTTGGTAGATGATTCTTTATATTGTAAATAACCACTCAATTAGTTGGTTCTCTTCAAGGCTCCTCTTACTGGTGTAAACATGGATTGTCATTTTAATAAATCATTTGCATCACCCCCACAACACTTAAGATAATTGATAAGATGCCCAAGTGCCTTAACGAAGTGAGAACAAGTCTCAATCAATAAAGAAAAACACTTTGGATTTAGTTGGAAAAAGTATAGAATAATCTAATGGAAAGATATTCATATTGTCTGGTTAAAATTTTTCATGGAGAAGGAGGATTTCTACAAAAAAGCACATGTGTGCAAAATTGCTAGATGTTCAGAGTTGAGAGATTTGCTGCTGATAAAAGAGGAGTGCAACATTCTTATTTTATCTAGAAAGAATTATCTAGAAACTTATCTAGAAAGAAAAGCGAATCGGTACCAGTGAAAAGAAAAAGAGAAATTGTGAACTGTGGCCAAAATTGTGGCCAAAAAACCAGTGAAATAAAGTCTCCCAAGATCAGCAATCCAGGGCTGACACCACCAGTGGAATTCACATCCTCAAGAACTAAAGAAAGTGTCAAGAAATTGCATTACCTCAATTTCTCATCCAGTAGCCTGTATGTCAACATATACAGTATAAAGACATATTATACAATATTATATTTCCACCCAAAGGTCTATAGTAATCCAAAACTTTTCCAACAAAAGGACAAGGACTAACTAGAAACAGAAAAAAAGATGTATGTTAGAGGAAATTTTAGGAAGATGGCAGAGTAGGTCAGAAAATTTCTAAGTCTCAGGATTTTCCCCCAGAAAAGAGATAAAATATAGCTCCTCAGAGCAAACATAGAGTAGTGAAAATAAATAAGAGAAAGTGCAGGAGGGGGATCCTCCAAGGACAATCAGAGAAGATCTTAAGAAAAATCTCAAGAAGAGGTTAGCTCCTATGTTAACAGCAAATACCTCCATGCTAGGGACCACTTAAACAACCAGCATCAAGACCTGAGGTTAGCTGGATTGGGAGGTTGTCTCTGCCCCACTCACCCCAACTTTTACCACATGGACAGTGAAGGGAATTGTACATCAAACCTGGGGAAGATCTCCAGAACCTCTGCTGGCAATGAATGCCAGGCACAGCTGGACTGATATAGTGGAGGCAAGAAGCAACCAGCACATGAACAGTGAATACAGAAGCAGTGAGGCAGGAACTCCACTGGCTGTGTGCACTTACAGGAGGTTAGAATTCTTGGTTTTAGTTCAAGGTCAAAAAGGAGAACTTAAGAGGATCTGAAGAGAGAGTCACCATCCCTCATACCCCAGGATTAGAGGTGATTATAAAACTTAAACTCTTACAAAAAAATGCAGAGGCAAAGAAGAAAGAAAATCCAAACATATAGAGGTATTGTAGGAATAAAAGAGATCACCATTCTTCTTCATAGAAGGATACTGAAGGAAAGAAACCCTCTTCCACTCCTAAGAGTAATGTCAAATGGTCACTCCCCAAAAGAATTCATAGAGGAATTAAAAAAAAAAACTTTAAAGATTAAATGAGAGAGATTGAGGAAAAACTAAAAGGAAAAATGAGAATAATTCAAGAAAAACATTGAGACTATGAAAAGAAAGTCAACTATTTGGAAAAGAAGATCCAGAATATTAAGGAAGAAAATGACTCCTTCAAAATCAGAATCGTGTAAGGGGAAGCCAGCAAAGTCATAAGAGGTCAAGAATTATTTTTTAAATGTGTAAAAAATAAAAAAAAAAACAAAAGAAGAGCATATGAAATATCTTTTAAGAAAAATAACTGATCTAGAGAACATATCAAGAAAAGAAAATTAAAGAATAGTAAGAATTGAAATGTGTGATCAAATAAAGATTCTTGATACAATTATACAAGAACTACTTAAAGAAAATTGTCCTGAACCACTGGAACAACAGGGGCAAGTGGAAATAGGAAAAGCCACCTATCACCTGAAAAAGATCCTATGAGAAAAACTGACAGTAATATTATAGTCAAATTCCAAAACCCCCAGCTAAAGGAAAAAATATTATGAGCAACAACAACAAAACACAATTTACATATGGCGCTACCACAATTCAAATTGCACAATATGTAGCAGTGGTGACATCAGAAGATTACAAGTCTTGAAACACTATACATCAAAGAGCAAAAAAATTGTGTTCCTGTTGAAGATATCATACTCAAAGTTAAGCATAATTATGATTGAAAAAATGAATATTTAATGAACTGTCAGACTTTCAGGACTTTGTTTAAAAAACAAACAAAGCTGAATTCAAAAGATTTGACACAGAAGAGAAAAGAGAAATATAAGGTACATACCAATGGCCAATTACAAGAGATTCCATAGCATTAGAATACTTACCTTTTATGTATGGAAAATGTAAAAAAGATGGTCATTAGTAATTGGGTAGTTTATAAGAAAGATCAGGGTAGACCAAAATATCATATGACTTCAAAAAAGTAAAACCATTTAAGAACAGCTAAAAGAGTAATTATCTTGTACAAAAGAGGTGGGAGAAGAAGAACCAGTACAGTAGAATTAGATGGTGGAGGAGGCCTGTTAGTTATGGAAACCTACTTTCATCAGGAATGAGTTCAAGAAGGAAAAAAAAAACATGCACATCTAGAAGAGTATAAAAGTGTTATAAATTTAGAAAAATAAAACTTTAAGGGGATAGGGAGGAGGAGAAGGAAAAAAGGGGATCTTGGTGAGGGGTAAGGGATAGGTTAATAAGTGATATAAAGGGATGTTTAGATAAATGGGAGTGGGAATACAAGGGAGGGATTCTTGGGAGGATAAGGAAGGGAAATTTACAGGGGAGAGTGAGGTATGGGTCAAAGGGGTTCAAAAAAGAATGACTAGATTTAGGGGAATGAGATGATAAGGCAGGGACCTCTGGACAGGGGTAAGTTAAGTAACAGGGGAGCAAGGTAGTTGGTAGAAGTAAAGGAGGAGTTATGAGAGATGGAAAAAAGAGAAATGCATGAGCTTAAAAACAAAGATTGGGTGTAGAATATCTTAGGGAAAGTATATGTTCATTTATATGTGTATGTACATATATATGTATGTATGTATATATGTGTGTGTATGTGTATATCAACATATTTATATAAATATATCCACATCATTAATGTAACTGCTGAACTTAGAATCATGAAGATACAATCATTTTCCTCACAAATATATTAGCTACAAGTGAAATAATTAACCCCATTCATTCAAATTTAAGCCAACCCCAGCCATTCAAGAAATGGAATTAGTGAAATAAAACAAGCAAGTAAGTAAATGATTAAATAAAGAAAATAAATATGAAGTCATATATGTTCAAATGCTTACTGAAGAAGATGCTCAATGTCTATCTGATTCCTTAAAATTCTAGTACTTAATCATTCCTCATTTGATAAATGGTCAAAGGATATGAACACGTCATTTTATGAGGTAGAAATTAAAGATATCTATAAGCATATGAAAAAATTCTCTAAATCACTATTGATTAGACAAATATGAATCAAAACAACAATAAGGTACCACATCATACCTATCAGATTGTCTAACATGACAAAAAAGGAAAATGATAAATGTTGGAAAATATACGAGAAAGATGGAACACTAATTCATTGTTGACGGAACTGTGAGCTGATCTAATCATTCTGGAGAACAATTCAGAAATATGCCCAAAGAGCTATAAAAATGTACCTACCCTTTGACCCAGAAATACCACTTCCAGGACTGTATCCCAAAGATATTACAAAATGGAAAAAGGATCCACATGTACAAATAGATTTACGGGAGTTATTTTTGTGGTGACCAAGACGGGAAATTGAAGAGATGCCTATCAATTGGGAAATGGCTGAACAAGTTGTGGTATGTGAATGTAATGAAATATTATTGTGCTATAAGAAATGATGAACAGAAGGACTTCAGAAAAACATGGAAATACTGATATGAGCTGATGTTGAATGATAGGAGTAGAATCAGGAGAACATGATTCATAGTAACAACCACAATATGTCAGGACTGATTTTGATAGACTTAGCCCTTCTCAACAAAGCAAGGACCTAAAATATTTCCAAAGGACTCATGATGGAAAATGCCATCCATATGCAGAAAAAGGAATATGGAGTAAGAATGCAGAGTAAAGCAGAGTATTTTCTCTTTTGTTTTGCTTTGTTTTGTTTTCTTTCCCATCATTTCTCCCATTCATTATAATTCTTCTGTGCAGCATGATGATATGAAAATGTGTTCAATATGAACGTTATGTGTAGAGCCCATATCAGATTGCATGCCTCCTTGGGGAGCTGGGAAGGGGGATTTAAAACTTATGGAAGTGAAAGTTGAAAACTGAAAGGAAATTAATGAATTAAAAAAGTAATTCTTCTAGTACTTAAATGCCAAGGGAAACAAAAGGACAAAGAACCACATTTTCAAAAAGACTCCTAATATAATACTAATGTCAAATGTGGAAAATAAATAGCAACTTATTGGCTATAATCGAGCAATTTAAAATCTGTAAGTCTCAGAGTACTTAAATATATTACGTTAATAATAATTTATGTAGTCCCTATTTCATGGTGTTTTAGAACAAATCAACTGAGAAATTTATTTATACACACACATATATATATATGTATACATGTGTACATATATATATATACATACACACATTCATATTTATA
>CM053580.1:347534616-347549275 GCA_028627135.1 Pseudochirops cupreus | reverse complement strand
AGGATGATATGGGTGGCTAAGATAAAGCTTAAATAGTTGTCAGGCAAGATAGTTTTAATCTAGACAGTTTTCAGGAGAAAATTGTTACTAGAAATAGTTCTTGAAGATATCTCTGTTTCCACTAAGCTAGATATGGAATCAAAAATACCTGAGTCTGATCATTTTCATATTTGAGTTAATGTGTGATGGTCTGAGAGAGACAAAAGAGTATGCGGAAGGGGTTTACAGGTGGGGGAGGGGAAGGAGAGACAAAGAGTGAGACCAAGACAGAAAAGACAGAAAAAGAGATGGGGGGAGGGGCAGTATGACGTTTTAATGAATTAATGTGTTAACATAGTTTTTATTACACGTAACTGTGAGGTTCATATTGCAAGCGGTTGTGTCATGCCACAGAGAAGTGTTTGAGGCCTGGGAATTAGTTGGGTCACGTGGAGGTCAGGGTATATTGCACTGTCCCCCACCAGGGGATACTGCATTGCTCAGGACTCTCTTGCGTGGGGTTACCCTCTGTTCCTGATTGGTGTCTCCACACCTTGTGGCCTTCATACCCTTGTAATTGCTCTCCCCCTCTCACAACTCTGTTCAGCTGGGCTCTATCATGTGTGGTACGTGGATCTGGGGTCTATTTAAGACCCAGGGCTGGGAGGCATCTTTGGAAGCCTGCCTTAGTACGTGGCTTTAAGGCTTCCCCATGGAGAGACCTTAATAAACTTTTCTATTTAGACCTTAGAGCTGTGACTCTTCTGTTCCTGAAAGGTACGCTAGTGTTGTTGAGTTGTGTGTGAAACTGGCCTCTGCTGGTAAATTAGGGCACTCTAAGAGAGAACCCTGACATATAACTTTATGAATAATTTTTTAAATTTTATTCAACAATGGAGACCAACTGTTGAATTTGTATGATTATCTTTCCAGACTACTGTAGTCAGCTATTTTAGATTAATTTCTCTTTATTAGTGATCATCTTTAAAGAGGCTGTGATTCAATTTCAGAATAATTCCAATATGATATCTACCATTATAACTATGCAAAAAAAAGAATAAAAGTAGGTGCTCTCCAGCTCATTTTACTCACTGGAACTTCAGTATGCAATAGTAATATCAATAAAACTAGATCTTGACTCACTTTGAAAAAATATAAAAAAAAAATCAACCTGCACACTTTCTCTAGACCCATAAAGATAACATAATGTGATTGTATTACTCAACTCTATGCTTCTTCTGAAACTCTATTTGAAATAAATGGAAAAAAAATTTTTGGGGTGAGACAAAGAAATAATGGGGGGAAACTTATGATTGCTTCCTCATTCATATTTCTTTTATTGGTAACAGGGTACCTAATGACTTCAGATCCAATAGGACACTGGTGGTGGGGTATTTTAAAAATTATTTTAAAATCACAATAATCAATAAAATGTGTTGAAAATAGATTCTGGGAAATTAATTTTTGTTTTCACTTTGTTGAACTGAAACAGTGCACAAGAATCATAACATAAAAATATACATCCTTTTCTTTTCTGTTCCCTTATGCTAGAATGTTTTGCATCCTTGTGGGCAAGGAGAATCATGGCACTACTCCTCCACAGAGAAAGTAGGAGAAATTCCCATATTTTTTTTTGTTTGGTTTTTACTATGAGAGAAAGTGAATTTTGGGGGAGAACAATGTCTATTCCTGCTCTTATCTCCGACCTTGGAAAGTATAAGAGAATTGGTTTATTACAGACTTCTACACAAATATTTAATTTGAATCTACTATTTTGTAGTCCTTTAAAACCAGATGAAAAATTTTAAAATATATATTTTCTACCTTTCCTTTCCAATTCCCCAAGGCAGGCTTGTTGTCATGGGAAATGATTTAGGGTGTCATAGAACTATTGTGTATAGCTTTAGCCATTGAGACATATGAAATTAGCTACAAACTCTTTAAAAGCTAACACCTCCTACAGAAGAGAGTCATATAGCATCACTGAAGTTGAATAAGATTGTGATTATCTCATTTATCTGATGATATTCCATGAATTATAGATATAGAAAGAATAAAAAGGAGAAAGAGGATTTGGAGAGGGAAAAGATGTGAAATAAGAGGAAGAAAGAAGAGACCTTGATACTATCCCTAACTTCCTCTCCTCCCCCTCACTAATGTATCACCCAAGTTTGTCCCAGTTTTGGGACAAGATCTTGGCTACACTTGCTTGAAATCAGTTCTCAGCTTTACCCAGTTTCTCAGCTTCATTCTATCTAACAATCTACCCTGATATTATATCTTGAAAAAGGAGGAACATTCTGCCATCTGCATTGCCATCATTTTATCTAACAACATTCCCTTTTTTATCTCTTACTCAGAGCAGAGTAATAAAATCAATATTACTATTGCTGCTGGGGAAAAAAAAAAGTGTGACAATGTACCGTCCTATTTTCAAACACCCCCTCCCCACCACACAAACACATAATCAATATCTCAAAGAATGCCTCTGATCAAAACTCTGTTTCTTGGCCACCACTTTCCAATTTATGTTGCATCCAGTTTAGAATGTAAGCTACTAGAGGCAAGAACAATAATACTTTTTTACCTGTGTCCCTTTACCTCAAATGATGCTCAGCACATAGTAGGCATTTGATAAATGTTGGTTGAAATGTTGGTCCAAGTAATACTCTATGAATTAGGAACCAGATATACATATGCATTGTTCTCATTCGCAGCATGCACTAACCACTTTTTGCAGTTTATGCATTAAAATCACACTAAGACTTTTGAGACAACTTATATTTTTAAATTATGCAGAGCTGTGGGTGTGCCGATAGTCAACAAAGAATAAGTCAATGTATAAGGAGAAATTAAATGTTAAGGGGCAGAAATAATCCAGAATGATATATAGAAATAAGCTAATAATGTAGTAATTAAATAATAGGATTTATGACTGGAAATATTTTGATATCTAGTACAAAGAAAAGTAAAACTGGACAGGTCATGATGGAGTGCTTAATTCTCCAATGTACAAACAATCTGAAATTAGCGCCTTGCAAAAACAAAAAAACAAAACAGGAGATAGTATATCAGCTATAGTCCTGGCTATATCCTCACTATATCAGTGGCCACTATGTAAGTGATGGAAACATGGCAGTTATTATGTGACTCATCATGTCTAAGACATCTATCAAAGCTAGCCATAGGAAAAAGTGTAAAGTTGGAGAAATTTATTATTGCATCCTCCAATTCCCTCTCTCCACTCCTCCCTTCCCACTTTTTCTATATTTTCCTTTAATTCTTCTATTTTAATCACAATATTATTTTGCTACATTCTCTCCTACCAGGGAAAAGTGATCTAATAAACTTATTTAAATGAAATTTGAATGTGCTTTTTAGGTTACTCATTTCTCACAAATTTTAATTTTAGAAGCTATTTAAGGAGAGAACAATGAATAGAAACAGAGTCTAGCACAGACACTAGAGCATAGTAAGTAAAAAACAAGGAAACAAACAAAAATAATGAATGAGTTGGGATGAAAATACCAATTCAACTCTCCATAAGCAAGTTTGGGTAAAGTTCAAAATGCTATGAAGTAAGCTATAATCTTCCTTGCCACCATATCTAACCTGGCCATGCCTCTTCCACAATATTATACCTACCTTCACTAAATTATGATATATTCTACCCTTCTGGCTATATGTAAGTTGTGTGATGTGGATTTTTGTTGAGTATGGGTGATTACCAATAACAAAGGTGAAACATATATTCTTGCATAACTTCATTGACAAGCTAATGAAAATATATGTAACTTTTTAGTTCTGGTGACTGATGTGAGTCCACAAACACTATAATTATCAAAATCTATCAGTGTCTTTCCTCATGAGAAAATATTAGCCTTGATACTATTTCTTAAATAACATATTAGAGGAGCAACAATTATCTGACACTTGGTATATTTGCAAAATGAAAAATTCTGAGTATAATAGTAGCTCTGGAATGACATTATGTAATAAATCTGAAATGTTATTATGTTGTTACATAGGCAAAAAGTAGTAAAGTTTATGGGTTAAAATTAGAGAATCTCCATTTAATTTTATTATTTGTTATTATCACAATTATCATTTTCATGTGATTTACCAAGTGTATTAACTTTACAATAAATGAAAAAAAATTATTCCTTTTTCATTCAGATAAAACAATAAAGGGTCAATGATAGCAGTTGGGGATTGAGATGGCAAAGTAATGTCCAAATCCCAGAGTATTGCTTGACCCAGAATATTTTCTTTTCTTTCTTTGCCACACACATAAATATATATATGCATATATGTTTATAAGTATGTATTTACATATGTGTGTATGATCTGATTCAATTCAACACATACTTATTGAGATTTTCTGTGTGCCTAGCAGTGTTCTAGGAGTGGAGGAAAATTTAGTGATATATGACTAGGTATCATATATATCATAGCAAGTTTCCATTCAATTAGGGAGGAATAAAAATATATCCAAGAACAATCATATTAGGAAATGGAGTTTGAAAATGCTTAAGATGAAAAAAAAAGTGGATGAAAATTTTAAAAAGAGAGATTAACAAAGATTTTAAGGTTATGAAATTGATCAAAATGAACACCTGCATAACAATCAGGAGTCCCTTGCCATCAAAACTCCCCTCCTTAGTTTAGAAGTAGCACCATTTATTTAATAGTACTTCATTAGAGTATTATTAAACAAACCACTCCAAAATATCAAATATAGTATAACTTCTGATGCCTCAATTTAGGTTGATGAGGAATTTGGATTCTTGAAGTTTCTGCCCCAAGATTGTAAATTTTTGAAGATCCTTACAAACTGGATATTCCTATATATAGATTCTATTCTTTGTCTAATAATTTAGATTTTTAAAACACATTATTAAAAGTTAGGTCATTAGAATTTTTCTTTCCCCCCACTGTTTATCCAAAAAAATTAAAAAAAAAACTGTAGTAGCGTAGAGAGCATCATCTGCAGAGGAGGAAACAATACCATTGAAATCATGAATTTTTCAAAGAAGTCAGCAAATAAATTCTTAAAACATGTTTTGTTCTTATTTCTGTTGTTTATTTGATTATCACATTAATAAATTTAATTTCAGATTTCTTATCCATTTCACAGGCATTAGCTTGTGGTCTCAGTTTTTATCAAAGTAGAACCACGGGATAATAATAGTTGATAAAGCTGGCTATGTGAAAGTCTTAACACTAATGGTTGCATTGGCCTTGACACAGGGGTACATGACTTTCACTTGTGCAGGTCAGCATTTTTCCTCAGAAGGAGGGTTAGTACAATAAGCTTGGGAATATACCATTGGTTGAAATCCAAGTCTTGTTATATTTGATTCTTTTTAGCTAATTTGGGGAATGTAGAGAAGGGATTTCACTTGCTGATGGGATTTACTTAATTTCCATGTTAATTTGTCATCATTTCCCATGTCTTTGAGGAATGGGATTACTTTTTAATTGAAAAAGGAACTTAGGTTGGATTTGTTGATTTGAGAGACGGAATAATGGAGCTACAGAAATGTATATCAGAAGTTGGGGGCTCATGGGTTCAATTGATTCCCATCCCAAATTTCCTCATAAATGTTTTAGCAGAATAACTTTTGTTCAAATAGTAGCAAAGACAATGCTTAAAA
Organism: Pseudochirops cupreus; assembly: GCA_028627135.1. Lineage (NCBI taxonomy): Eukaryota > Metazoa > Chordata > Mammalia > Diprotodontia > Pseudocheiridae > Pseudochirops > Pseudochirops cupreus. The sequence continues at coordinate 347,543,639 of CM053580.1, read as the reverse complement.
ACTGCAATTCTCTTCCTCTTTGAAGTTCCAGGAACTTCACATAGCATTCATTCCAGTTTTTCCTTATCCTAGTCCTAAAAATCTCTTCAATACTAAGTACATGGTTGTTTATTACAATTTCCCATAGACAATACTTACTGCATCTAGAGAAGATACTTCTTTAGGGAGAGATGCAATACCACAAACATCTTGATAAATTATCTTTGAAGCTAAATGATAGGATTCACTGCTGGGGCTGCCATTCCTGTCCTTGGCATTACATTAGATCCTAGGTTTTTAACTCTCTTGGCTATTATATTTTTTAAAAAATAATATTTAATCAAATTTTACAAATAGTTTTCCATACTTGCCATGTCCTCAATATTTTGCATTATCTTGACATATACCAGGGTTGTCCTCTACTGGCTAACTGTTCCTGCTACTCACCTACCCCCACTCATTTAACTGAGTTTGGAGCATACAAGCCCCTGCTTGAAGTTCTCTCAGAAGTGAAATTTTACTTAAAAAAAAAAACTATAAAGTACGATCTGAAGATAAAAGTATGGGTGAATATGTGACACATTTATTTGTGCATGAGGGAGGGAAAGGGGGAGAAGGACAAGCAGTGATCAAGGAGTTTTCACAGAATTTTTACAGGAGGTAAAAAGGTGGAATTTCACACAACATCGCTGAATCTTCAACAAAAAGTTTATAAGCTATAAGGAAACAATTGAAGGTACACAACACAGGAAAAGATTGGGTTATAACAGGAAATTGTTTACCAGTCCCTGAAACTGCACCTAGACTCTCTAGGGCTTCATGATTTCATGCTACAGTCTTTTATTAAGTGTCTTTTGTGAATGGAGTGCTGTGGATGTCATATGAAGAGTACAACATTTGTTTTTAATCAAAGCCAGTTGCTTGATATCTTATTTTGCTTTTTCAGACCGTTGGATTGATGTTCTTGCTAGCCAGTTATCAAAAATGTGATACCAAGGTTTGTCTCAAAGGCAGTCTTTCTGGAGCACTGCTGGTAAAAAAACCAAGATTTCCTTTTTACCTCACTAAACTGACAGGAAACATAAACTCAGCCACTATTTCCACAACAAGCAATGCAATCACTTGCAAACATGCTGGTTGAGGTTCTCAGACACTTCTACCACAAATAGGGTTATCCTATAGGAATTGTTTAGCAAGTATACTTTCTACCATCCGTTTTTCCTATGTGTCCCAATTCCAAAAATAATGAGAGTGATATAAGGATTAAACACCATGTCTACACTCTATCTGGAACCATGTTGCATACTTAGTGAACCTCTAGTGAATTCCTCCAAAATCCCTTCAAGCAGATTTGGTTCAACATAAAAATAGCAACTACGTGCTCCTCATTACGTTAACTGCAAGAATACGAAGAAAAGTAAAAGAAAGCTCCCTCCCCTCCAGCTGCTTACCACTTAATCATGTGGACAACAATAAAACAGCTCATTAGAAACAATCTATATACAAGATAAAGAGAAAATAATCGATAGAAGAAAGGCACTAAAATTAAGGGGGATCAGGTAAGGTTTATGGGGCACCAAGGTGGTACAGTAGATAGAGCACCAGGCTTGGAGTCACAAAGATCTGATTTCAAACCTGGCCTCAGACACTTAGCGGGTTCATGGCTCTCGGCAAACCACTTGACCCTTATTTGTCTCAGTTCCTCATCTATAAGATAGCACACACTGGAGAAAGAAATGGCAAATAATCCCAGACCACAAGTCCATGGGGACATACAGAGTTCTATATAAGTAAACAACTGAAGAAGGCAAGCATAATGTGAAGGAAGTCAAGCAAGACAGGAGGCAGAGATAAGGAGAGAACTCCAGAGAAGCAGGACAATTAGCGAAAATGCGTGGAATTGATTAATGCAGTGTTTCAAGGAACAATAAGGAGGCAACTATCATTGAATCACAGAGTACATGGGGGAGGTACCAAGTGTAAGGAGACTGTGCAGGTGGAAAGTGGAGAGATATATTATACAGGGCTTTGAACACCAAAGGATTTTGGATTTAGTCCTGGAGGTGATAAGGAGTCTTGAAGTTCACTGAGTAGGGAATGACATTGTTGCATTTGAACTTTAGGAAGATCAATTTGGAAGTGATGCCTGGATTGGAAGAGGAAAAGTTGTGGTAGCCAGACAAACAAGCAGTATTTTTCAATAGCCCAGGCGTGATGTGATAAAGGATGACACCAGAATGGTGACAGTTTCAAAACACACAAGAGGACAAAGGTGACAATTATATAAAGGTAAAATCAATAGGCTCTGGCAACATGGTAGTGTCCTTAATAGTAATGGGTAATTAGGAAGAGGAGCAAATTGGGGTGAAAGATAATGAGTTTAATTTTTGACATTCATTTTAAGATGTTGATGAGACATCCAAAGTGGAGAAGTCCAACAGTCAGTTGGAAATGACAGAGTGGAGATCAGCATATTGGTCAGATCTAGACAATTAGATTTGAGAATCATCAATGCAGAAACCATTATTGAGTCCATGGGTACTGATGAAATCACCAATGGAGAAAGTATAGATTAATACATAAAGTCCTGTGAAACTCCTGAAGTTATCATTTGGGAATCTTGTATAATCTTTTAGAATATATCATATAAAACACATATTTTTGTGTGTCTAAAAGCACATTTTAAAATTACTTTCTGTGCCACTGAATTAAAGATATTATAATGATATTTCTAATTGAAACTATTACTGAATAAATTATGTACAAGTGATTAAACTTGTTTACTTTTCATCCCTCTGATGTCATTCAATTAAATCATGTTCACTTTTTTTTTTGTAATTAGAAAACAAAAGAAAAATCCTTTTCTGACTTTGTTCCCTTATCCCAGATCTATCTCTAATATAGATTGACTTTACCAGTATTCACTAGTTCTATGATTTTTGGTAATACCTTCTCTGCGCCACAGGTTTTCCACCGTTCAAGTTCCAATATTTTGTTATTCAATTTTAAAATGTTCAACAATTTTTTTAAAGTTAGATCTATTTTCCCTGAGTTAGTATGTGTTAATACAGAATGACTCTCGACAATATTTTTTCAATGAAATCTTGCATGTACTGGTTGTCTCATTTTCCTCATCTGTAAAATGGAAATGATAACAGCACCTATGGCCCAGGATTGTTGTGAGGGTGAAATGAGATAGTATTTGTAAAGTACTTATACAGTACCTAGTAACACATAGTAGGATATACAAATGTTAGCTCTTATTTGTTTATAACTTTCTTACACAGATTAGCAATTTAAGAAAGAAAATAACAAATAAATTCTAAAAGAGACGTAAACAATTTATAATATTTATATTAATCACCTTATGTTCTTTATCACTTTAAAGATATTAAGTATTTGCTGTAGTTAACACAAAAAATAATCAGGGCAATTGATTTGCAGGACAGGAAGATGAGCGTTATTGCCAATATTACTTTACAGGGTGCACACTTTAAGGGGAGAGAATACTTAAAAAGGACACAAAAATACGGAAAATCTGAATTAAAAGAATGCATTTATTTGATATATTAGTCTTTTATAGTAAGGTAGCTCATTTTAATTGTGTGCTTTGAATGGAAGAAAATCAAGGGAGCAAAGTCTTAATGTCAGAGAAGAATAGCTCTCAAGAATCTAGCTACCTGGGTGGCTTTCTCTAAGTATATCTGTTTGCTACCAAATATTCTGCGTATTATTAGGAAAAATCTCATTAATTGTAATCTGCTGTTAAATGTCTGAGGCATTATATAAAAATGTTTCAGAGGCCTAAGTAATGTGTCTGTCTTAAAAAGCTAGATACAGTTTCATCTTTAATATTTTCTGAGACCTTCCCTAATGTTTAATGCATATTCATGCCACAGGTCCCTTGTTTCTAATCATCAATAGCAGTAGAATCTTGACAATATCAGTATGTTGGCAGGAATTGATCAATGAAAATCAAATGAAGCTCAACCAATTGTGCCGGGAAAAGGTTGGGAAAGCCTCAAAGAAAAAAAGTGGCATTAGAAGATGCTAAAATAAAAAAAAAAAACAATGAAACAAATAACCTGGTATTGGATGACTGAACAATGTGAAAGTTGAGATAAGGAAAAAAAAAAGTACATGAAAGACTTACTTTTTTTTGTTTTGTTAAGTTTTAGGTTATTGATATCAGTTCTTAACTGCAAATTACAGAAGCACATAATCAAAGTTGTATTACAAATTCAAGAAAAGTTGAGAATGCCCCAGAAAAATATAGAAGATTTCAGAATAAATGTCTCACTTAGAAATCTCTGACACAACGATTCCAGCAATCATGAGCTTAACTGTGGTGGTTGTTAATTAGAGTGGGCAAAAAGTGTTGCAAAAAATTGAGGACCTCAATTTCAGCAACTACTGAGAGTAAAAAAACTAATTCAATGACCTGTGGACATGAAGATATATTTGCTTTTTTCTTCACCCCAGAGCCAGGTAACTACTTACTAACATATCTGCATTTATTTTTAAAAATATTTTATTAATTATTTATTTTTAGTTTTCAACATTTATTTCCACAAGATTTTGAGTTCCAAATTTTTTTCTCCCTCTCTCTTCTCTCCTTCACCCTAGAAAACATGCATTCTGATTACTTTTTCCTCCCATCTGCCCATCTTCTATCATCTCTGGCCCCCTTTATCCCTTTCCTTCTTACTTTCATGTAGAGCAACATTGATTTCTATACCACATTGCCTACATATCTTATTTCCAAGTTGCATGTAAAAACAATTTTTAAAATTTGTTGCTAAAACTTTGATTTCCAATTTCTCTCCTTCCTTCCTCACCCACCCTGCTTGAACAAGCAAGTAACTCAATATAGATCATATATGTGCAGTTATGCAAAACACTTCTGTAATATTCATGTTGTGAAAGATTAACTATATTTTCCTGTGTCCTATCCTGCCCCCTGCCACTTATTCTATTTTCTCCTTTCACCATGCCCCTTTTCAAAAGTGTTTGCTGCAGGGTCAGCTAGGTAGGTGGCACCGCGAATAGAGCATGGGCCCTGGAGTCAGGAGGATCTGAGTTCAAATGTGGCCTCAGACACTTAAGCTGGTTGACCCTAACCAAGTCACTTAACTGCAAATGACAGGGGTTACCCCCTCCAAAAAAGACCCCCAAAAGTATGTGCTTCTAACTATCCCTTCCCCCAATCTGCCTTCCCTTCTATCATTCCCCTCCCCCTTATCCCTTTGCCTCTTACTTTACTTTAGGGTAAAATACCCAACTGAATATATATGTTAATCCCTTCTTAAGCCAAATCCAAAGACAGTAAAGTTTACTCATTCCTTCTCACTTCTCCTCCATTGTGAAATCTTTTTCTTGTCTCTTTTAGTTGAGATCAAAGAGCTGGACCATGCTCATCTCTCACCCAGGGCCCACAGAGTTTTCTCCCTCATATTTTATGCTTTCTTTTGTGTTTGTGGTTGAGAACTCTAGAAACTGCCAAGCTGCGAGTGATTTGGTCCCCTGATACCTGCTCTGGCCCAGTCTGTGCTGGTGCAGCCCTCACTAGACTATGCTCTGCTCCCAAACCATGGAATAGACACTTCCTCTCTACTCTCCAGGCTGTCTTGGGCTGGAGATGTGTTTCACTCTGCCATTTTGCGGGTTCTATAGCTCTAGCATTTGTTTAAAAGTAGTTTTTTTACAGGTATTTGGAAGGATTGCAGGAAGAGTTCAAGCAAGTCCTTGCTTTTACTCCACCTCTTGGTTCCACTCCCATATCTCTATTTTAAAAGAGAATGAGGATTTAGAGTGATATTTCCTTCTTCTGTAGCTATTTAGGAAAATGCAATTTTTCCTGCAAAAAAGATACTGAGTGCTTCAAAGGTAGTGTGTTTTCATCAAGGGGGAGAATAGCAATTGATAAATAGTCAAAGGATATGAACAGGCAGTTTTCAGAGGAAGAAATTAAGATATATAAGTGTATGAAAAATGCCATAAATCACTACTGATTAAAGAAATGTAAATCAAAACAAATCTGAGGTACCACATCTCACCAGTCAGATTGGCCAAGATGACAAAACATGAAAATAACAAATGCTGGAGAGGATGTGGAAAAATTGGAAAATTGATACATTGTTGGTGGAGTAGTGAACTGATTCAACCATTCTGGAAAGCAATCTGGAACTATTCCTCAATGGCTATAAATAATTGCATACCCTTTGACCCAGCAATACCACTTCTATGGCTGTATCCCAAAGAGATCATGGAAGTGGAAAGAAGAGCTGTATGTAAAAAATATTTATTGTAGCTCTTTTTGTGGTGGTAAAGAATTGGAAATTAAGAGGATGCCCATCATTTGGGAAATGGCTAAATAAGTTGTGGTATATGAATATAATGGAATATTATAGTGCAATAAGGAAAGAGGAGCAGACAGACTTCATATTTACCCACAGAGACCTATATAAACTGATGCAGATTGAGAACAGCAGAACCAGGAGAAATTTGTACACAATCACAGACACAATGTATGTGTGAAGACCAGCTTTGATAGAATGGACTCTTCTCAATAATGTAAGGTTGTAAGACAACTCCAAAAGACTCATGATGTAAAGAGAAATCTACATTTGGAGAAATAACTAGTTAGAACAGAGTTTGAAAGCAGATTGAAGCTAACTACCTGCTCTCCTGCTGTTTCTTGTTTGGTTTTGTTTCCTCTTTCCCATTGTTCATTCTAGTGGTTACAACCTGACTAACGTCTAATGTGAAAGTACTTGTGAATCCTATACTTGATTGCATACTGCCATGGACAGGGGGAGGGAGATGAGAGGGAAGAGAGGGAAATTTGAAACTCAAGGGATTGTGGAACTGAATCCTGCAAACTAAAAGTAAACAAACAAATTAATAAAGACAAAAAAATAAAAGGAGGAGGGTAGATCCTTAGAGGCTGTAGAGACTTTTGCCAGTTGACTTTGGAGAATGAAATGATGGAATACAGAAGAAGGGAAGAACAAATACTAAACTATTACCATTACAGCCATAGAGATGCTGTCAGGTGCTTCTCACAGAAATTAAAGTTAAGACTTAAGAGTGGAAATCAGATTAATATCCTTCATTTTCATTCACTCATGCTTTGCTGAAATAATTAGTTTTGTCAGGCACTGTGACTAGCACTGAACATCATCATCATCATCTTAATGATAACAACAGTAGCAAAAAAGTACTTGTGAGGCATTTTAAAGTTTATAAAATGCTTTATGTGTTAATTAATTTAATTCTCACAATAGAATATAAAGGAAGTGCTATTATTATCCTCAGTTTATGATAAGAAAATGAGACACAGAGAATTCAGAAGATTTGCCCAGGAGTAAGCTTCTGAGGAAGGATTTGTACCCTGGTGTCCTTGACTCCAAATGCCATGTCAGATATCCACTGAGCAAAAATACAAAAGCAAGAAAAAAATAAGGAGAAGGACTAGTTCTGTGATTTCATCGTAATGAGAATTTGTAGATAATGAAAATATCTTTGCCAATGAATGTTTTTTTTAATTTATAATGTTAGAGTTTACTAATGCACTGAAAGTTTTAGGAATCAACACAATGTAATATAGTCAATAAATATAAAAGGTAGGACTAGAACCTAGGATTTATTAACACTGAGGCCTGCTTTTTTCTTTAGAAATTCATACTGTTTCTCAGAAAAACTTCATGAAATTTCAGTTGAATAAAATCAAAAGTAGGCAAGTTAAAAGAACGTACCCGCTTTAAATTTGCCAAAGAAATTGAGCAAGAAGACAGGAGGAGGGATAAAGTAAGAATTACTTTACAACAAGAACAATGAACAAAACATTTCTTTCTCCAGTTCTGACCTCTAAAAATAGATAAACATTATAGTGGTTTCCACAGTAGTCAGTTAATTGGCATTGTGGATGGGCTACTGGATGAAGTCTCAAGAAGATCTGAACCCTCTTTGTGTGATTCTGTGTAGTCCACTCAACCTCTGTGGACCTCAGTTTCCTCACTGGCAAAATAGTGATAATAATAGCTCCTAACTCCCAGAGTTGCTGGAAGGATCAAATGACTGTAAAGTAAAATAATTTGCAAATCATAAGGTGCTGTATAGGTGTTACCTTTTTTTGTTATCAGTGTGATTTTGAGATATACATAAAGTGTTTGACAGAGTGCATACAACATGGATATTCAGGGAGGATTAGCATCTCTGCTGTGAGGCCTTGAGAAGCCATTTCCTGGGCTTCTCACCCACCTTTGGTTTCCATCTTCTCTTGCCTCTCTCCTGTGACTCCAAAAAGGTATAGCATATGCATTGGATACATCCAAGCAAAATCGCCTCAGCAGACATGCTAAACCAGATTGAGGATAACTGAAAGGGCTCAAAACTATAGTTAGATGGATGCTGCCACAAGCACCTGAAGACTTCCCCCAGGGTATTGGGTGAATGAGAAAAATAAAATAGTTTCAATGACCATGAGGGTTACTAAAACAGGTGCTGTGTAGTGCTTAGAGCTAGGTCAGACATGAAATTCAGCAAGGTCATCCACTGCACTCCAGGACATCACCGATCGTGTTGCCTTTTTTTCTTGCCAGAAAACTTCAATGACTCTGGAAGAAAAGAGTGAGGCTGATGATTTTGCTCAACTTTACCTCACTCCAAATCAATTCACAAACAAATCAAGATATCACTTGTCACATCATGATGTCATTGGTTGTCATGGAAAATGAAGGACAAACAATAATAGTATTGATATATGAATTCTATTTTTTTGTGTGCTCACTTTCTTTTTTTTATTATTTTTTAAATTTTATTTTAGTTTGCATCATTGATTTCCACAAGATTTTGAGTTACATATTTTCTCCCCATCTTTCCTGTACCCAAGACCCCAAAACAGCCATCCCAGTGTATCCCCCCTCCCCCACTCAACTCTTTCTTATGTCTTACCGCCTTACCCCTCTGACCTTTTGGTAGGGCAGGATGGATCTCCCAACTGCAGTGCCTGTGTATCTCAAGTTCCAGTTGGATGTAGTCAA
>CM053580.1:347518244-347534116 GCA_028627135.1 Pseudochirops cupreus | reverse complement strand
CCTTCTTCCACATCAACAGGGGCTCAGCCAATCCCCTTCTTCCTCATCAACAGGGGAGTTCATGCCTTCTCAACAGTGGGACAGTTTGCATCTTCCACACTTAGCACTTAGTAGTGCTAAGTATCCTGCTAAACTGATTACTATTACAGGCACCTGAGATGGAGCTCATTTACTCCAATTAAAGACCTACAATAGTTGTATTGACTGTTTTCATTAAAATTTAGCTTGACAGAAGAGATTGAGTGGGCTGTGACATGAACAGGGAGAATATTTTTTTTCTATAGTTTAAATATTTAAGTGATCTACCTATACAAAGGTCAATGGCATTAGGAAACCCTGTTCTGTCATTTTTGTCAACATGATAATGATAAATCATGACAAACTGCTTTTTAATTTTCTCTGTTGAGGATGAAGAGCCATAATGTTTAAGTTATCCACACTGGAGTCTTCATAGAATGACCAATGATTCCTGTTGTTAATAACAAGGAGTTGCTTTCTTTCTTGAATAGTACACAACACCTTTGATTTAAAACTGACTCTCCTTGGAAAAGGGAAGCAAGATTGATATTTACCTCCGGCAGGGCTGAGATATTGAAGATACATGATATTGTCACCCACCCCAGAAACCAGAGATGAACTTGCTTATATGCTAGAAAAGACTATGACTCGGGGGGAAAAAAATGACCTTTCTACAAAGAAATTGTTGGCTGTAAATTTAAAAGATCATGTTATTGCAATTAGTTTTCTTGTAAATTTGCTATCTCTTCTTCCTGCTGAATATAGGAGTGTTCTTATCATTCTCTTCCCTTAATTGTGGCCAGGAGACAATAGACATTTGAGCTATGTTCTGTCTGTCCCACTATTCTTTACGTCTAGAGAAAAAAGGGATAGGAAAGAGCATAGCCCAGTTTGGGGCAGGTATGGATAGGAGACTCCTCCCTTTGATGGTCTATTTGACCATTTATCATTCAATCATTCAATAAATATTTATTAATTACCAATTATATGGCTTCAGCTTCAATTTATCCCTCTTTCCCTGTTCATTCTTTCCTTACTCAACATAATATAGACTCCCTAATAATGAAAACAAAAAAAAAATAGAAGGAAAGAAAAAAAACAACAAACTCAAAAACTCTCTACTTAACCCTGCTATATGCCAGACTGTCTTTCACTGTCAGTTACCCTTTCACTGTAAACAATTAGTAAGAATAGTCTGAAGTACTTCCCACCCACCCATTCCTTAACTTCTTGTAATCTTGTAATCTTCACTTCTTTATATAAAGTATTTCTGCCAAAATTATTATCTTGTAACTACTACAGAATGAATCTGTTAAGGGCTAGTACTTTTAGGGTTATTATGGTTTTTACATGCCTAGGAGTAGAGTCATGACAAGTGGAATCTGATTAAGTAAACACATTAAATTTTTATTGAGAGGAAAAAGAAAAGAAAGAACCAATGGAGCATGTGAGACATCAGGAAAACTACCTAGCTCAGCAAAACATACAGATCCCTAGTATTTTGCTAAGAACTGTGAAGACAGAAACAGAGAAAACAGTTCCTGTCTTCAAGATAATAATTTAATTGGGGAAGACTAAATCTGTCTCAAAAGAGATATATGGAAGAATTTATACAGTTAGTCTTGGTCTCTATGCTCCACGGTCAGAGAAAAAGTCCAGGTCTTTGTTAAGGATACCAGGATTGAGGGTTTTTTGAGCTTTGAGTGACACTAAGGTACTACTAACTCTAGTCAGAGAATAGAATTTTCTGTCAGTGTCTGTTTGTTTTAGCAGTAGCAGGAGAGAGAAACAGACAAACATCTACCAAGAAGAAATGGAGATTGTGACAGCAGTAGTAGCAGAAAAAATGAAAGACACTTTCTATTGCAATTGACAATAGGGAATTTGGAAAGTGGATAACATTATGAATCCATCTCAATTATCTGCTCCATTCCTGTGAATATATATGCTAAAAAGTTATATCTATAGTATATCTATGTCTAACTATACCTTTATAAAGAATATACTGATGTTTATATAATTGATTTAAATTGTGTATTATACATTGGTATGGTTGCTAGCTACTCCTTCAAAATTTTTCTTTAAAATATTTAATTCTTCTTCTTCACACACAGAAGCACACATGCAAACAAAGAGGTATCATGAATCTTGGAAATCACATCATCTATATATTGGTTGAGTTTGGGGAGTAAATGGTTGAAGCCAATGGTAGTACTGAATTAATCTAATATAAATAGGTCACTGATTTACATCTGCAGTGAGATATTAATAATTTCCATTAACTGGGAAATCAAGAGGTATGTATAGATTAAAAATAATACTGTATGTAATACTTAGAAATTTCCCCTGCAGCAGAATTTACTTATTCATTTATTTTCCCCATAGCACATTTTAAACCAGATAACTGATCTTCCTTTTCCTCCAGGAAAAATTATTCCTTGTTTTTAGCCAGAGGCAGGTCTCCTTTATTTTCTAGGCTCTAGGCAATCTTCTACAACAAGGGAAAAAAGAAGAACAGTAGATTTGGGGACCATAAGGAAGATCTTAGTTAAAGCTATTTGAGTGGGAACAATGCAAGTAGATGGATGGAATATGGGAGAAATTACCCTTTCCTGTTCTAAACTGGGGTGAGGAAGATGGGAGAAGTATGGGGTAGTATAAGGAGGGACGGAAGGGGCTTTGCACACATACTATGCTTTCAAAAGAAACATCTGGTTGTTTCATATGCAATAACATCCTTTCACAAATTATATTTTAGGTTTATTTCTTAAGATTCTACATACAATTTATAGTAACTATTTTTGATAGATTTGTATGTTTTCCTGAGTGAGGCAGTTCCCCTGGTGCTTCATGATCCTGGTGCTCTCCATTATTTTTTTTTTCTGTAAATAAAATTTTAATTTGTTTATTTAGTTGGATTCAGTCTGTCAAGAATTTTTGCTATTCCTCAAAATAACAATAACCTAAAATATATTAGCTCTTAAGATATCAATTCTGTGAAAGTTTCAAAATAATAATAATCTTGGAGGAAACAGCTTCTGTAGAGAGATGAGGACAAAAATCAGATTTCCAAGGAGTTGAGGATTCAATGGGTCATGAGATTATTTGAACTATTTTTTTTTTTTGCTAATTGTTCACAGTAAAATAGTAATTAACATTAAAAGATAGAAAAAACTTCCCAAACCTAGAAGGATTATTGTCGTTTTGTTTTGTTTTCAACATTAATCTGAGCACATTTAGTAAGCCAGGCAGGAGCCAAGAAAGAGGAAGAAATTGTAGTTGAATAATAGGAGAAATGACTGATGTAAGGAAATGAGAAGCTATGGTATTGAAAGATAAAATTGAGGAGTTAACCTGGGCAAAGAGGAAAAAAAATTCTTTGAGAAACTATGAGGAAGGAAGAATTGTTTGCTGATGACTATGAGAGCCTAAAATACATAGAAGGGGGATGTGAGGGAATAATTAGAAATTAATTCCCTGGCATTTAGGAACACCAGTTACCACATGTTTCAGTAGGTACAATTTTATTGAATCTATAAAAGTAAAATAATGTGATTTTTTGGGGGAGGGTGAAAAATATGTCTTTATTTTTATTAATCTTTGACTGAAATTTAGCATTTATGTCCATTACTTATTTATTTTATTTTGTTTGTTTACTTTACCCACTTAATAGTATTTTTTTTCAAATTACATGTAGAGATAGTTTTTTAAATTCATTTTTAAGATCTTGAATTCCAATTTTTAATCCCCTCCTCCCTTTTCTAACTATTCCCCAATAACTATATGATCTAGGTTATATATGTAGAATCATGTAAAACACATTTCCACATTAGTCATGTTGTGAAATAAGAATCAGAAAAAGGAGGGGGTGAGAAAAAAAGTGAAAATAGAATACTTTAATATGCATTTAGACTCCATGGTTCTTTCACAGGATGTCCTTAGTATTTTGTCATGAGTCACTTAGAATTGACTTGAGACATTACACTGCTGAGAAGAGCATTTCTTGTCAAATAATCATTTCTTATTCGAGAAGCTGTAGTCTTTGGTTTTATCAAACAATAGATTGCTATAGTTATTTCCTACTGTTTTTGTGTGTGTGTGTGTGTGTGTGTGTGTGTGTGTGTGTACCTAATGTATTCTACTGATACACCACACTACTTCTTAACCAGTACCAAATAATTTTGATGATTGCCACTTTATAATATGGTTTTAAATCTGGTACAGTTAGGCCACCTTCCTTTGCATTTTTTATTTCATTAATTCCTTTGATATTCTGGACCTTTTGTCTTCAAGATGAATTTTATTTTTGTTTTTTTTCTAGCTTTATAAAATTACTTGTTAGTTTGATTGTTATGGTACTGAATAAGTAAATTAATTTAGATAGAACTGTCATTTTCATTATATTAGCTCACCTCATCCTTCAACAATTGATATTTTTCCAGTTGTTTAGGTCTAACTTTATTTGCGTAAAAAGAGTTTTGTCACTGTCTTCATATAGTTCCTATAGTTTGTCTTGTCAGTTCAACTCTGAAATGTTTAATTTTGTCTACATTTGGTTAAATGGAACTTCTCTTTCTATCACTTGCTTCTGGGCTTTGCTGGTTATATATAGAAATACAGATGATTGATGTGAGTTTATTTTATATCCTGCAATTTTTATAAAGTCAATTATTTTAAGTATTTTCTTTGTTTATTCTCTAATATTGTGTAAATATACCATTACAACATCTGCAAAGAGTGATATTTGTGCTTCCTCGTTGCCTATTCTAATTTCTTTCATTTCTTTTCCCTCTCTAATCACTAAAGCTAACATTTTGGGTACAATATTGAATAAAAGTGGTTATAATAGGTATTCTTGTGTCACCCTTGATCTTGCTGGGAAAGCTTCTAGCTTATTCTGATTACATATAATAGTGCTGATGATTTCAGATAGATACTGCTTTTCATTTGAATGACAACTCCTTTGATATTTGTTTTCTTTTATTAATATGGTGAATTGTACAGATAATTTTAATAATATCAAATGAGCCCTGCATTCCTGCTATAAATCCCACCTGGTCATGGTTTATTATACTCATGATTATTTGCTGTAATCTGTTTCCTATTAAAATCTTTGTATCAATATTCATTAGGGAAATTGTCTATAATGTTCTTTATTATAGCTGTTTCTTGTTTAGGTATCAGCATCATATTTCTATTATAGAAAGAATTTGGTGAGACTTTATCTATCTTTCCAAATTGTTTATATTGAATTGGCATTAATTGTTCTTTCAATATTTGTAGAATTCACTTGTAAATCCATCTGGTCCTGTAAATATTTTCTTAGAGATTTAACTGATGGCTTGTTCAGTTTATTTTTCTAACATGGTGTTATTTAAGTATTTTATTTCCTTTTTTGTTAAGCCATGTAATTAACATTTTTATAAATATACATTCATTTCACTCAGATTGTCAGGCTTATTCGCATATAGTAGACAAAATAGCTCCTAATTATTGTTTTAGTTACTCTCTTTGGTGGTGTATTCACTCTTTTTATTTTTGATAATGGTAATTTGGTATTTTTTTTCTTTTTTTCACCTAATTAGTGAAAGGAGTGTCTATTTTATTGCTTTTCATAAAACCAGCTCTTAGTTTAAAATATTAGTTCAATAGTTTTTCTTCTTATTTTCAATTTTATTAATCTCTCCTTTGATTTTCAGATTTTCTAATTTGATATTTAATTTGTACTTTTTCTAGCTTTTTTAATTGCATGCCTAATTCATTGATTGGCTCCTTCTTCAGTTTTATTCATGGAAACATTTAGAGATAAAGCATTTCACCTAACAAGCACTTTGGTTGAATTCCATAAGTTTTAGTAAGTTGTCTCATTGTTGTCGTTCTCTTTGATGAAAAAATTGTTCCTGTGATTTGTTGTCTGACTAATTTTTTTTTTTTGCTAAATAGTGTTTTACTTTTTCCAAATGCATGTAAAGATAGCTTCAACATTCATTTTTATAAAATTTTGAGTTTCAAGCTTTTTCTCCCTCCCTCATTCCCTCCTGTTCCCCCTCCCCAAGATGGCAAGTAATCTGACATAGGTTATACATGTGAAATCATGTAAACATTTCCACATTAGTGATGTTGTGAAAGAGGGGAAAAAAAAGGAAAAGGAAAAGACACACACACAAATAATTGAGGTTACAATATTTCTCGTGATCTTTTTCAGAAGGTTATTGGTAGATTCTTTCAGTGACTATTTTACCCTCTGGTTCTAGAATATCAGGGCAGTTTTCCATGATAATTTCTTGCAAGATGCTGTCCAGGCTTTTTTTATGATCATAACTTTCAGATAATCCAATAATTCTTAAATTATCTTTCCTGAATCTATTTTCCAAGGCAGATATTTTTCCAAAGAAGTATTTTACATTTTCTTTTATATTTTCATTCTTTTGCTTTTGTTTGATTGATTCTTCATATCTCATCCTGTCATTAGCTTCCACTTGCACAATACTAAATTTTAAGTAATTATTTTCTTCATTTAGCTTTTCTACCTCCTTTTACATTTGACCAATTCCACTTTTTAAGGAGTTGTTTCCTTCAGTGGATTTTCCCCCAACTTTGGCTAATTGTATCTTTAAGCAATTATTTTCTGTAGTCATTTTTTTCTTCCCTTTCTAAGCTGTTGCCTCTCTTTTTGAACTCTTCTAAGAATACTTTTTTTAGGCTTGAGATCAATTAATATTCCATTTTGGGTCTTTGCATGAAAGCTTTTTAACATTGTGGTCCTCTTCTAAGTTTGTTTCTTCATCTTCCCTTTCGACACAGTAGCTCTCTTTGATCAGGGATCTTTTCTGACTTTGGCTCACTTTTTAGCCTACTTGGTGGTTTTCCAAGTTGAGCTCTTCTCCTGGAGCAAAAGATACACTGTTCCCATCTTCTTGTGCAGTGTCCAGGGCTCTGGCGATTATCTTTCCGAGTCAGGGCTTCTGGAGATCAAGGCTTGCCCATTGTGCTAGGATGGCCTGACCTAATCACACCTGTTATTCTGGGTGTTTCTGGGCTGGTAGTTTCCCTGATGCAGTGGGACTGGCGGCCTTACCTCAAGCCTGCTGTGCCATTAGCCTACTGAGCTAGGACTCAGGGTGCTTCGTTACTGTCTATATTGTGGCTAAGAGCCTCCCACTGGATTGCCATAGAGCATCTGCTCTGGGCTGACATCCCCTTTTACTGAAGTGAGACAGAGCTTTCCTCACTAAGCTATCTTAAGGTGGAAAATTGTTTCACTCCATCTTTTTGTGCGTTTTGTCATTCCAGAATCCATTTGGAGGCTGGATTTAAAATTGCTTTCAAGGGAAACTAGGGAGAGCTCCCATACTCTGACTTTTGTGAGACTTGTAAAGATATGAAGATACATAAGATCTAAGCATTACATTTTACCACTTGAAAATGACAGAATCTTAACATTTAATTACAGTGTCTATTTAGGCTTTTTTTTATTACAACTCAAGAAATAAAATATGTAATTTATCTCTACGAATGTACTAGGCAGTATTAATTTCCAATACCATTTAATTCAAGCTATCATTGTTTTCTTTAGTATGCTGTGTGAGACAGAGGAAAATAGACTATCTCCACTCTATTATATTTATTTATCACAAGAATAGTTAACAACTTACATCCTCTTATTTAAAAATAAATTATTTCCATTTGAATTGGTGAATGTATGAAAAATCATTAATTAATTACTTATTATACACTAGATATATTTCTAAAAATTAGAGATAAAACACAAGCAATCAAGACAACACTGCCCGTTGGTGAATATCACACATATAGAAGAACTAAGAAGCAGGGAGAGTAGGTGTTGCAAATACTTTGGAAATAACCAGTATAGAATACAAAGGATGACCTGATGATTTTTAGGCAATACAAGGTAGATGATCATTTCTCATAGCCTAAATTCTCATGGGAAGAATTCAAGCAACAGATAGAGTTTTAGGAAATTCTATGAATATGTTTTATTTTTTTTGGGGGGGGGGGAATGTTGCATTAGTAGAAAATCTCAAGAATAAACTTCAGTGTATTTAATCTGCATGTGAGAGCACACGGACAACCGCATTCAAAGGTAACATGAGTTGTTGTTTTGTTTTGTTTTGTTTTGTTTTATACAGAGGGGAAAATATTTTTCTACTGTGAAATAAGTGTCCTTTTTTCATACAAGGACATGTTACAATTATAGCAGAGGCTGGATCTAGAAATCTTTGATTTTTTTTTCCCCTTAGAAACCTAAGAGTTGATAAAACATAATGATGAGGCACATTCATGGCTGTAGATTAAAGATAAATAAGGCAACATTTTAGATGAATTGCATTTTCTGCTGGTTGATGAAATCATATACACCACTGGTCACCCTTATTACCTTAAATATGTTGCAAGATAAATTGGAAATAATTTGAAAAAAAATATCTTTCTTGAATTTGTCCCAGTGTTCAATAATGTGAATCAGGTTTTTCTTGGGATGATTCCAGATGTGCTGACATACTACCCTCTTATACAACTTCTAGAATAGATGTCTACGTTTTTCTAACGTCATGATAGGACACACCTATGCACATAACACACATACACACACATTCAATTTTTGTTTGCTGGCAATGTAGACTAGTGAAGCCACTACCCTGAAAATGCATTGTCAGAATTGTTTGAGAGTAAATGACAAGCTATCTGTGTTAACATATTTCATTGACTTTGTGCTTCTTTTTGTGCCATATAAACTATCATGTATGAAATTCAGGAAAAAAGCAGTTTGCTTATACAGAACTATCTTTGGATATGCTTGTGTTCTGTAGATAAACTCTACCTGAAATATGCCCAAATATGCTTAGAGATAAAATTATTAGATGAACACAGTCTATTTTCTTCTTTATTCCTTTACAGTCATAGTTTCACAACCGTGGCTCTTCCTTTTCTCTCATCCTCTTATCCAATCAGTTGACATCTCACTAGTTCTACATCTATAAAATCTTACATGGCCTCATCTCACCACTCACAGAGACACAACTCCATTTTGAGTCCTCATAATTTCCTCCTAATTAGTTTCCCTCTCTCAAGTCTTTCCCCATTTGAATTCATCCTCCACAATTTATATGTGTGATATTTAAAATGTCTCTTCTTTAGGGAGGTGCCTTTCATTTCCTCCATTTCTCAAAAGCATTTTTTAGAATAGATAAAAAATTACTCCATTGCTCAAAAACCTGTAGTGGTTCTTTATTGCCTATAGCATACAATACAAACTCATCAATTAGTCAAATAAAACCCTTCCCAATCTGGTGCCAGCCTACCTTTCCAGACATATTACACATTAGTAATCTTCTCACATATCACAGTATTGCCAGACTGTCCTGTTAAATGCTCCTCACATTTAGTATTTTATTTACAGATTTCTTGTCTTTGTATGATCTGTCCTCCACACCTCCCATGCCTGAAATGGCTTTCTCTTCACTTCTCTACTTAGAATTCCTAGGTTCCTTGTATATTAAGCACTTTCTGTTACATAAAACTGTTGGTTTCTGTCATCACCCTTTTGGCCCCTTTTCCTGAAAATAAAAACAAAAACTTTCCAGACATACTGTTTTTATGAGCTATTTACTTTTCATTCCTATTGTTTTTCTATAGAATGTACACTACTGAGGGCAGACGTTTTGCCATTGTTGTTTCTATCCCCAGAGCTGAGTGTTTGGCAAATGGAAGGAACTCAATAATGATTCTTGTTTAATGAACACTATTAGCCAGTCGTATAGAACCTGCAGACTTGAGGTCACATGAGGCCCTCTAGGTCCTCAAGTTCAGCCCTTAGACTGAATACAAACTTCACAAAACAAATCCATTCACTAAAAAGACTTGTTTTATAAAACTTGTATAAGTCAAAAGGCTGCACCCAAGTACCTAGAAGGTCAAATGTGGCCCCAACACTGCATATTCCCCACCCCTTCTGTAAGAAATGTACTCATACTAGAGATGGATTCATGTAGTCTTTTTAGAATGTTTAATATCTCTCCCTTCCTTTACATTTCTACTGCAACTCATTTAGTTCAGGACAACACTATTTAATCTCTATTGAAATAATAAAGTCCTAACAGTTTCTTTAGTGTCCAGTCTGTTGATGTTCTAAAGCAATCTACCAAATGCTACCAGATAAATCTTGCTAAAACTTAACTCAGGTTTGTCATTCCCAGAATTATCAATATTTAAAGGTTCCTAATTGCCACTGGTATGACAAACAAATGATACATTCTTACGTTCAGGGAAGTTCAAACTCTGACCTTATGTTAAGACACATTTTTCGCCTTATCTTCTGCTGTCAACCTATACATACATTATACCATAACTTAACTAGATCATTAACTATTGCTCAGATATGTCCCACACTTCTCTGTTTTTGCACTTTTGCACTTTATGTTTCTTTCTATTTGAAATATTCTCTATATAATTCACTTTAAGAATTTCCCTCCTTCACCTTCAACCATTAAAATTCAATTCATCCTTCCAGGTTAAACTCCATGAAGTCATTTGGTTTCTACAATTAAATATACCTTTTATTTTGTCTTTACCCCAAGAGAAAAACCCACAGAGACTTGTATGAACCAATTCAGAGTTAGGGCAAAAGAAGCATAAGAAAATTTCTACTCTAAACCAATTATGTAAAAATAAGCAACTTAAATATATATATATATATATATATATATATATATATATATGAACCATGATTGTTACAGTAATTATCCATGATTCAAGGGTACTGATGATGAGCACCACAATATTTCTGATAGACACAGTAGACTAAACACCCAGAATGAATATGTTTTCTGATATGACCAATATGGTAATTTGTTTTACTTGACTGAATATTTGTTTTTTTCTTTGTTTATATTTTTCCTATATGGGGGAGAGGGAAATGAGAAAGACAGACATTAAATGAATGTTTCTTAACTTTGAAAAATGATATTTAATTTAAAAATATGTTTGTTCCTTTAGGGCAATGACTGTCGTTTTTCAAGTTCAAAGTTCTTTTTGGTACAGAAGAAATATTATTACATTATTGTCACATGCCATAAATCGGTTGAGTCCTTTGTCATTTGATGGGTGCTCCTTTAGCTTGCAGTTCTTTGTTGCCACAAATGAGGTGCTATGAATAATTTCTGTATATGCAGTATCTTTTAAAAAATCATCTCTCTAGGGTAGATTTCTAGCTGGTATACCTAAGCTGAAGAATATTTATAGTTTAGTAGAAAAATTAATTATTCATGTGTAGGCTAAATTAATATAAAATGCCAATGCTGCCTAAATTAATTTATTTATTTTGTAATATACCAAACTACCAAATTCACATGAATGAGCAAACGCAAAGAATCTTATGGGGAAAAAAAATGGAAAGGAAGAAAAATTAGTGATATTAGATCAAAAACTATTCTGCAAATCAGTGCTGCTTAGAAAATACATATATCAGTAGAAAAGATTAGGTATATGACATAAGGAAGAAAATTAGCCCATTAGCTTAGTATTTAATAGACACAAATGTCTCCGCTAGTGGGCTAAGGATTCACTACTTAACAAAAACTATTGGGAAAAGTGAAAAGCAGTCTAGTAAAAATTAGGATTAGAACAACACTTCACGACATATAACTTGATAAGCTCTAAAGGGATACATGATCTAGATTTAAAGGATCATTACAACATAAATGAAGTAGAGGATTAAGAAAGAAATTGCTTTTAGAAATATGAATAGAGGATGAATAAATGAACCAACAATGGATAAAGAACATCATGGAAGAAAAAGTGAATAATTTTGACCATGTCAAATTAAAATATTTCTCTATGAATAAAATAGAATACTAATGAAATTAAAATTATGAAGAAAAAACAATTATGAAAATAATTTTAATATTTTACCAATAAATGTCCTATTTTTAAAATTTATAGAAATAATTAAAATTTCATAAGAACAAGAGTAATTCTCAAATTGATGATTGGCAAAAGAATTTGAAGATAGTTGTTTTTTTTAAGAGAAAACACAAGCTATCACTAGGCATATGAAAACAATTTTCTAAATGACCAAGAATTAAAAAGTTTAAAAAAAAATAAGAAATTCTGAGTTTATATGTCATAGACATTGGATTGGCGAAGATGGCAAAAAAAGAAAAAGTGAGACAATG
Source organism: Pseudochirops cupreus (assembly GCA_028627135.1). Taxonomy (NCBI): domain Eukaryota; kingdom Metazoa; phylum Chordata; class Mammalia; order Diprotodontia; family Pseudocheiridae; genus Pseudochirops; species Pseudochirops cupreus. Next base: position 347,521,907 of record CM053580.1, on the reverse strand, counting down.
TCAACACAGACAAACTGATACACTACTTCTGGAATTGTGAACTAGGTCAAACTTTCTAAAAAGCAATTAGAAGCTGATAAGCCAACACAATTCAAGGGGGGTTAGAGTGACTAGGAAGTATGGCCAGGGAGGTGTATGGCAGCCTGCTTCCAGGAAAAAAAATAAGGTGAATGCTCATATATTAAATTTCAGGGTCCCTGTGACAGAATCTGATTCCTGGTAGGAAAAGTCTTTTATACAATTTATTATTTATTGATCAACTCAGCAGAAAAATATTTAAGCGCAAATTGTATTAAATAACATGCTCACTCTTGTACTAAAAATCTCTCCTACTTTATGAAGGTAAAAACTACAATTTTTTGCATCATCCTTAGTGCCCAGAATACTGTCCAAAATATATGTTCAATTAATATTTGTGTAGTGAAAGGAAGAAAGAAGATAGACTCAAATTAGCTTGCCTTTGCAATTTTATCTTCAAATGTTCATTGCAGCTATTATATTCGTTAATCATTTTAGAAGATTATTTTCATGTTTCTTGAAGAATAGCAAATCGCCTATTCATTGTAAAATGACATTTTTTTAGGATATCACTTCTGTTTTATAATTTACCTGAACTCCTCTTCAATGATATTATTAAAATACTAATCAATATATATGTATAAATTCACAAATCTCTTTATGGCAGCATTGATACAAATAAAATAAAAATTCACCATTATTCAATAATGCAATTTAACTACAACTTATGATTTTTTTAAATGGAACTGGGGGTTGGGGTGTCAATGATTTCATTGCTGTAGAGAAGTTCAGTGAAGAAACATTGATACATATCAAAAAACCTTCTTTGGAACCCGTAGTTTTTTCAAGTGTCACCAGATGCGATTTGTCCAGAACTAAACAACCAGCACAAGGGGGGCATGTGAATCTAGCTCATCTTGACTCTGAAGCCAGTTTCCAATTCACTGACATGCTGTCTTTGCTTTTGTAATAGTAGAGACAGGGAATGTACTTTGAGTTTCATTGATATAAGGACTCCAGATTAGGGAGTTCCCATTTAAAAATTTTCTTTGTTAACATTAACTAATTTTAAAACTTTGACAAGAGTTCCATGGTTGACAATTCTTTTTTTCCCCCTCCTTATCCTTATATATTATTTTATTACTTGGCATATATGTCTTAGCAAAGCAATGTTTCTTTTTTTAAAATAGAAATGCAAATAGTTTAAATTCTTTTCACTTATTGTTTTTTCACTAAATACTCCCTATTCATTCTGAAGAACAATGATATCAATAGCCATTCCTTGGCATTGAAATATATGTTAGTATGAGTGCATTTGTATATGCCTATGTGGGCATGTGTTTGTATACACATATGCATATGTACATATATATATGTGTGTTACATGTGTATGTGTGTGTACATGTATGTGCCTTCTGGTTGTGATCATTTCACTGGTGGACTATTCTAATAGCCTTCTGAATGGTTTCCCTATCACAATATTTTCCCTTTCCCACTCAGCTATTGAAAATATGTTCCTAAAATATAGGTCTTAGGATGCAGCTTCTCACTCCCCACCTGTATTCAATAAATTTCAGGACCTCCCTAATACTTGCAGGCTCAAGTATAAAATTATTTGTCATTAAAATACCTTCATAAATTGCTCTCCTCTTTTCTAGCTTTTTTAAATCTTATTTTCTCCTCTCCTTTTCAAACCAGTGGCCCTGGCTTCCTTGCTATTTCTTGAACAAGATATTACATCTACAGACTCTAGGAATTATCACTGACTTTCCTCTAATCCTAGAATATGTTTCTTCTTCATTTCTACTTCCTGGCTTCACTGGTATCTTTTAATTCCTAGCTATCAATTTACATTACATTGAAAGGCTTTTCTGATACCCTTTAATTGTAGTGCCTTCTCTCTGTTATTTACAATTTTATGTTGCGTATAAAATTTTTGTATATGGTTGCTTGCATGTTGTCTCCTCCATTAGACAGTAAAATGCTCAAGGGCAAGAACAATCTCTTTCTTTGTACCCCTATCATTTAGCAAAAAGCTTGGCACATAGTAAGTATTTAAATGATTATTGACTGATCGATGATCTTTAGTAGTGAAATTCAGTACCCAAGTTTAAGTTTAGAGCAATACAACTGCAAAATTAATTATATTGAAATAAACATGGCGTATTAACATGAATATCATTTTTTAAAAATCTGCATCTCCCATAACCACACACTACTCTCCCTCATTGATAGAAAAAAAAAATTCTCTGAAATTACACATGTATACTATCAAACAAAATACATGACTTTTTTCTTTGTTAAGTTCCTCAGTAACATTCTGTTGTATACTATCAAGCAAAATGTATGACTTTTTTTTTCTTTCTTAAATTCATCAATATTCTGTCAGGAGGGGAGTGGCATGTTTAATCTTCCTTCTTTTGGATTCATGGTTTATCAAAGTTTTAATCTTTCAAAGTTATTTTTTTCTTTATAATTTGATCATTGTATAAATTCTTCTCTTAATTCTGCTTGCATTAGTCTGTATCAATTCACAAAGCTCTTCCCAGTTTCTTCTAAAACTGTTCATCAGTTCTTGTGCACAATAATATTCCTTTATATTTATGTACCATAGTTCATCCATTCCCTAGTAGGAGAAAGGGTGCTTCATCTTTTTTTTTTTTGTGTAGTACAAAAACAACAGCTACAAATATATTTTGGCTACATAAATTTTTTTTTCTGGAGTGTTTTGAGGTATATATACCCACAATCCAAAAGGTAATTACTTTATTGTCTAACTTGTATATGATGTGACATTTTATTTTTGAGTTATGCATCCATTTGGACATTAAATTGATATATTAAATTGATGTGAGATGTTGGTTAAAAATCATTTTGAGTTTTCCAGTTTTCACAGCAGTTTTAAGTCTGATGATGAATCTTTGCCCCAGTAACTGGAGTGTTTCAGTTTATTGTAAGCAAGATTACTAGTTCAATTGGCTGTGTATGCTCTCTGTATAATCTAACCCATGAATGAACCTCTATTTTTTTAAACTACTCCCAAGATATTTTGAGGATAACTGTTGAGATCTGGTAACATAAAGTTCTCACCTTTCCCACTTTTTTTTTTTTATCAATTTTCATTGATAAAAAAGGAACAGTGGTATAGCAACTTCTTTTTCTCTTCGGGATGAGTGTTAAATATTTTTGTATTCTATTAATTAAATAATGTTTCAGTAGTTAGATTGGTATATCACTAAATAAGATAACAGTTTTATTAGTTTGGTTATATGAACTCAGGCTACCAATAAGCAATTTTTATTCCTGTAATTATTATGTATGTTTGCTTTTATATAAGCAAAGAATTTTTAATAGTTGAAATCATATAGTTCATAGATAATTCCTGCCAAATTCTCCCCAAAATAATTTATAATATTTGTATTTGATCTGAATAGAATTTCTCTTTGTAGTTCTTCCTGCTAGAGATTGTTGGCTATGATGAGCGAGGATGGTTATTTTATTTCACAACACTCTGCATATTTTTGTTAAAATTAAAAGTTTTATTTAACTTGCTAAAATTCTACAAGAATGCCAACAAATCATCTGCAAAACCTGAATAATTTATTTCTTCTTTGATAATACATATTCTGTCAGTTTATTTTTTTT
>CM053580.1:347485737-347517744 GCA_028627135.1 Pseudochirops cupreus | reverse complement strand
GAGAGAATAGACTGGGGGAGGGGGGAAATACTGGGATGGCTGTTTTGGGGTGGTGGGCGGGGGAAAGACGGGGAGAAAAGATGTAACTCAAAAAAATTTAACAAAGAATCTCATATATTAAAAAAAAAATAATTTAAATAAATTTTTGTAAAAGCTCACTATCCTTTTATGCTCAACATGGAAGTGTGGAAAGATTCTAAAAGTTGTTCAAGGAATATTTGCTAAATATGGAATTATGTCAACATGTAACATCTCCTCAATCCCTTTTTGTTAATATACCTTAGAACAAAAATGAGTGGAAATCCTCTCAAATCATTTGTCATTGGTGCATAAAACTGTGATGAAAGTTAATCACATTAGCCATCTTGATTTAAAGGTATAATATGCTTTTAGTAGCATATGCTTTTTTACATTTTCTATAGAAATTAATCACAATAATACTCATAGCTTTCAGGAGGAAATGGAAAAATAAAGATAGAATTTATCTTATTAAGCTTGACTCTGGTATGAGTCACACTTGCTATGAAAATGCAGTTTGCCTAAAAATGTGAAAATTGTAACGTAAGTAGGACTATATACAAATAACATGGAAGTTTGCAAACATTTGTTAACCTGACAATGAAACAAAATAATATTAATGGAAGGGGAAAAACATTAAAAGTGTAAGTATGCTTTAACAAAAAAAAACAGATAGCAATAAAGCAAATTCCAGTTGGATATCTTATTATGAAATAAAATTTACTCTAGTCCATATCAGTGAAAAAAAAATCAAATAAATAAATAAATACACAGAAACATAAGACTATTTAAATCCTAGAGAACGTAAACTCGAAATACCTGTGAAGCGTACAATAAAAGGTAACAATATCTCTCTTTTTAACTACCACACCAATACATAAATAACATGTAATTGGGAGGATATTATTCACTGATTTGGTTACAAAATCACTTGTTACAGGTCAATAAAATCTGAACCTATGCAGACCCTGAAGCAGACTCAGTATTGTGCTCTTATTGGAAACAGCTCAAATAACAAAATTCCAAGTCATTGTTAGAAACCTTGTATTCAGCAAGAGGAACACCAGGTGAAAAAGCTGGACAAAAAGAAAAAACACAATTTCTGTAAAATATCTTTAAAAATATCAACACTCATGTAGAGTTTTAGAATGTGGACTATCCTAGTCACATTTACCACAAACCTTGCTTGTCAACTTCCTCTAGAGACCTCTTGACATAAATCTGATGAACTTCTACTCCCTCTGTTTCCTCTCTCCGTCGACAATAAAAGCTTTTTTTTTCTTATGTTTTCTTTTTATTTTTTTGTACTCAAATTTTCCAGAGCATATTTCCTAATCTCAATTTGTATAATCATATTCTCTGGATCAATGACTTCATCCACACAAAAGGTACTTCTAGCTATGCAGATTGAAATCTTCTCTTCCTCTGATCCCTGGCCACTGTACTCTCATAAGTTCAAGAGGTCAAACCAATGTGTAGGAGGCCTTCTAAATTTGTCCTCATATCACAGTGCTACCTAGTGGGATACTATGGGCATGTACCCGTTTTCCATTACTCCCCCATGTGATCAGCTCACATTTTCTTCCTGTGATATGATTTCTTTATGATATATTTTATTACTGTTCTTTTGCAGAAATTCTTATTTGGTTCCATATTATAGCTTACCCATATACAATGTTTACTTTTCCATTTCCTGAATATGCTTTTCTTTACTGATTTTTCATACTTTTGAAGGGAAGTGGTCTATAAAGTGTTCAGGAATGACTAGTAGCTCTGATGTGAAGGCTTGCCAAACCCCTTTTCAGGGCTGCTCCTACATCTTCGGTGTCCACCTGCCACCTGACTCTCATGTATGGCTTCAAAAACTACAATATGTGCAACAATCACACCTTGTAAAACCATATTGGCAGATGGGCTAATTCATGTTGAGGGTAACCAACAGGTCTTAAATCAATTGAAATGTTAGGGTATGGCTCCCCTCAAGCATGTGAAGACTTTTCCAGAGAAATAACTGAATATGAACAATTTGTTGCAAGAGACTATGAAGGCAGTGAAAGCAACCAATGTGGAAAGCTTAGAGCTTTGTCAGACTTTGAAAATTCCCAGGTCATCCACTTAATACCAGGTCATCATTGGTGACCTTGACTTTTATGTTGGCACTTGACTCTGATGACTCTGGAAAAGAGAATGAGGCATTAGTTTAGACTTCATGCAATTCTGCCTCACGTAACTCTAATTTATGCAGGAATCAAAAGACATCAAAAGGCAAAAAAAAAAAAAACTTTAAAAAATCTTCAAAATTAATTGAATTCTCTCATGCTGCTGTAGATCAACACTGGTAAAATGTTGATACCAAAAAGAGTAGCTTGGCTTTATAGGTCATTATTTTCCTCTCACCTCTTATTCTTTCTTCTTCTCTATTTTCCCTCTTCTTTCTTCTCATTTCTCTCCCCTTCTTCTCTTTTTCTCTTTATGTCCATCCCTTTCTTTCCCGCATTTTCCCCTCCCCTTTTCTTTCTCTTTATCTCATCATTTTAAAAACTTATTTTCTTTTCTGACTGTTTCTCCCTCTGTTGTCCAGGCTGAAAGGGCAATGACTACATATGTGTCTGATCCCCACAATGAATGGCATGGAGGCTTTATCCTACTTCATTTTTTCCAGTCTGGGTGGGTTTACATATACTTAGGAAGCCTGATAAACTTCTAATCCTGGTAGTTCACCATACTAGTGCCAGACACTATAGAACTAAACAGCTTCAGTTCTTCTACAACTCAGAATCAATTATCTCAAATGATAAACCTTCATTAGCATCCTTCTCTGCAGAGACTAAAAGAATGTGTCATCATGCATGGAAGGCCTTTACTTTCATTGGAAGACACTTTCTTTTCTGTGAAAGTTTCTTTTGCATATATCTTCCCACTTTCCCAATCTGATCATAAGTATCAGTGATACATTAAAGGATACAACATGTTCCATGGATTAGGAAAATGTATGGAATTGAGAGGAACTCTCTTCCCTAGTGAAGAGGGGTTGAGTTCAAAGTACAAGGGTAAAGTAAAGGCTGAAATGGGCCAGGAATTAGTTACTCAATAATGCATTTCAAAGATTGAAATTGCATAAGTAAACTAAGAGATGAAAGGGAGCTTTCATGAAAGGCTTGTCTCTGCAGAAATTATAAGATATTACAAAAAGTGTTTGAGAAATAATACCCTGTAATTCTTCTAACCTCTACTGAAAAAAAAAAAGCAATAAGCATCTCTAGCTCTGGCATATTGTTATGGGAACAGACAAGTATTGCCCTTACAAGTAATGACTTTGTATATGTTACAGACAGGACAATTCTTAATTGTGCTTAAAGGAACTGTGCCAAAATACAACAAGCTCTCTTTGTACGTCAGTGGGTTCCTACTCACTAGAAATCCTCAAGCAGAGCCTGAATGACCACTTCTTGAGGATGTGTATTCCTTTTCATTATAGCTTAGAATACAAGGCCGCCAAGGTCACTTATAACTCTTAAATTCTACAAAATCCATCTCATAAAGCTCATTTTCTCAAATTTTAATTTAGATAGCATTTCTGCAAAAAAGTATAAATGTTATTAATGTAATGGAATAACTTTCCACACATTAAACACTTAATGAGGTTTTATAACACTGAGTAACATATGATTTAAGAGGCCCATGTGGTTCAAGCCCTTCCTTTTATAACATGGAAAGTGAAACCAAAATAATCTGTGTTTTATCCACAGCACTACAGGAAATAAATAGGAAAAGAGGATGTGAGATTAGGTCCACTGACTCTAAACTAAATGCACCTTCCATCATACCTTGCCATGTCTTTGAAAGTATACAAAGTTACTCAGCTTGGTAAGGCTAAAAAGGTGGAAATTGTTCTTATGGAGAGTCTAGACATGTCTATTGTTAGTCTCACTGAGAAGTTTAGGAAACATTTCCTGAGACATACCTATTGAAATTTCATTTAAATTTTACTTTTTTAGAGAAATCTTGAGAAAATTGAACACAGATCAGAGTCTGGGCCTAAGAGAAACTTTGGTCCCATACACTAGCTTAATCCCTATTGAACATGAGGCAAATAGTACATATAATTCCCATTTTTTCTCTCTAAAAAGCTAGATCTTTGAACTCTCCAGTAGGCCATCTTATCTAGAATATCCTTTCTATTCTCTACAATGGATTGGCCTTCCAAACTCTTACCACATGGACACATGGTTCCTATCTATTGAAATCCCATGGATGAAAGTATTTATATCTGCTGCATATTTCAGCTAACATTTTCTGGGTATGTCCAAGTGTTTTTGCTCTTCTGACCCTTTTCTGACTGCTGACATCTGATCCAAACCAAGAGGGTCTGCAAAGACATCTTTGTCTTTCCATCTCTGAAGTTAATGGGGGTTGTCCCTCTGGTTTCACAGGGAGTAAAATACAGATTCTAGTCTATGATTTGTCATCATCCCTACTAGTATGTCTCAAAAAGAACAGTTACATCTGCAACTCACCCTCACTGGTCATACACATTTTTTATACCCAAAACAAAAAGATGTCTCTGACCTACAGCCTGAACCAAAGCCAAATGAGGTGTCCTCATCTTCAAGACATGATAATTAGTATGCTCCAGAACAGCTCTCTCATTTTTTTTTCCAAAGAAGTTGTCAGTGGCTATGTCCCTACCTGCCACAGGGAGATATACAACCCTATGACCTCATCAGTTCTCTATCCCTCTCTACCTTCTATGTGTAAATGTGTGTGCACAAACACATTTATATCTATATCTAGCTAGCTCTATCTGTCTGAACACATATGTAAATGTAATTAGATATAGCTAGTTAGCTAGATACAGATATTTATCTATATCTAGATACAGATCTATATCTATCTATCTATTTATCATATATGATTTGAACTGAATCTGGAAGGATGAGTAGATGTAACACTGCTGGAGGTGGGGGTGCAGGGTAAAAGAAATAGGTTTCATGCAGTTTAAAATCATGGGCCGTATTTAGAGAATATCAAATGGTTTCATTCATCAACTTAATGGAATAGCATAATTAGAAAAATGCTGGAAAATTAGGTTCTGGACAAATAAGTATAGCCTTCCAAAAAATAATCCACTACTCCCAAAAATGATGTCTATAGAAAAGAGCACAAACCAGAGATTCAAAACCATGTGGTCTGGAAACCCAAAGTAGGAATCCATTAAGTAGCATTCACCTCAGTGTCTGGCAATTCACTGCTTTAGTTGTCTCTGACGAACACATGGGATTTTGGAATTTTGCTTAACTGAAGTCTTTCTCAAAGAACACTCCCTTTTTCACCTTTGCAATTTTCACCTCTACCTGTCATATATTTGCTAATAATGACTGAGTCACAGTAATGCCTTTCCTCACTTTCAACCAGATAATAAACACATGATGACCTTAGCTTCATGAATTCACTTCTGCAATCCAGTTCTATTTTCCATTTGCTATTAATTCATGAGTCTTGTAGGTGTCAGAAGAGAAAATAATGAACATTAGTGCAACTTTATCTATGATCAAAATAGACCTTCTGCATATTGATAGTTCAAGGAAAATTTAAACTGGCAAATGAAAAGTAAGAAGTAATTTTAGGAGGAAACAGTTTAAAACTATTTTCCCCATGGAAACAATTAGATGGTACAATGATAGAATGTCAGACACAATCAGGAAGATCTCAGCTCAAATTTGACTTTAGACATATACTAACTGTTTGACCATAGACAAGTCATTTAACCTCTGCATGCCTTAGTTTATTCACCTGTAAAATGTGAATAATAATAGCACTTGCCTTAAAATGTTGTTGTAAGGATGAAGTGAGATAGTAGTTGTATAATGTCAGGCACAGTGCCTGGAACATAGTAAGTGATGTATATCTACATCACTATTTATCTATCTTCCTAAGGATAGATATATGTAGATAGATACATCTATCTATATCTATAGTAACACATAGATAGATAAGTACATGTATGTTGAGGGCCAGTTCTGATTCAGTACATACATGGGAAGAGTCTCGTGCAGGATTTCTCCCAAGCCAGCTCCCAGTGAAGGCTATATTATGTCTTAAGATTGGATCACCATCTCTTCTTGACTTGCAAGAGTTTAGGAAGTGATAGCTGAGCAGTGACCCAGACATAGATGCATGCAAGGGGACAAGGACATTAAAACTTACAGATGTATGTAAATGAACAAGGATATTAAGCATTCTCTCATGGGAACCTAAGAGATAATTGCTTTACATTCACTATATAAACCCTGCTCTCTGATCAATACATTACCACTGCTATGACAGAACCTAACCGGCTCATGTCTCATCATTCCACACTCTGCTGTTTGGCCAGGGACCATTTTGATCCAGGCATCAGTGGTACCATGAACAGGGACTTGAGACAAAATTACCATTTAGAGGAATGGCCTCCTGAAACTCCAGAGAACATAATTAAAGGTAGGAGGCAAAAGTCAGATTTTCTCTTAAGTTAAAAAATTACATAGGATAATGCACCAGGCTAATGCAAGTATGTGATAGGGATTAGTAGAAAACACAAACAATCAGAAATGAGCCCAGTCTCAGAAAAAAAGCTTTCAGGGGAAAATGGGACAATTACAAAGTGAAAGTAGAGACCAAGATATATATATATATCAGTATATACATACATATATCAGTATATATACATATATATGTAATTACCTATGCATTTTATATTTGATTTTTATATATAACTTATATGTCTAGTCAGTTGTTCAGAATTTGTATAGAAACAAAAAAGTTTTATTATCAATGTAGCTGTTCAAATGTCTCAAGTCAAAATTTAAGAGAGGCAAGATTTGTATGGATTACTTTTCTTTAGGTAATTCAATATAGTGTAAGGTTTGTTTTTTTAACAATTGTGTCTGCATATTTTTGTGTGTTTACTGAAAATGATTAGTTTCTGACACAAAATTAGTTCTTAATTTATGTTTGTGACATTAAATAATTTTTAAATGAGTCTTTTTATTGGAGAGGAATGGGAACAAAAGCATAATTGAAATATGTACATCTTATTCATTTAACATAAAAGAAACCAGAAAACAATTCATTTTTTAAAAATGCAATTGTCCTATTGGGGAAAAAAAAAGTCCACTAGAGAAAACAGCATCATAAAACACAGAAATGACCAAATGGAAAAGCAAGTTAAAAATAACTAACTGAAGAAAAGAATTTGTTAAAAACTAGAATTGGCCAAGTGGAAGGTAATGAATCTATGAGACATCAAGAATGTCTCACACAAAATGAAAAGACTGGAAAAATAGAAGAAAACGTAAAATACCTAACTGGAAAAATTACTGACCTAGAAAATAGATCCGGGAGAGAGATAATTCCAGAATTATTAGTTTACCTAAAAACTATGACTTAAAAAAAGAGTTCAGACAGTATCATTCAAGAAATCATCAAAGGAAATTGTCCTGAAGTCCTAGGACCAGAAAGTAAATTAGACATTGAGAGAATCAATTGAATAACCTTCTGAAAGAGACTCCCAATTGAAAACTCAAAAGGATATCAAAGCCAAATTCCAGAATTATCATGTCAAGGAGAAAATATTATAAGCAGCTGGAAAAGAACAATTTAAATATTGTGGAACCCTGACAGAGATGGAGGGAAACCGAAAAATAAACAAACAAACAAACAAATAAATAAATAAACAAATGAATAGATAGATAGATAGATAAATGAATGAATGAATGAATAAATGAATGAATGAATGAATAAAAGAATGAATGAATGAATGAATGAATAAATAGATAGATTAATCAATCAATAAATAAAAAATTGAGAATAATACAAGGAAAACAAGAAGGGTATGAAACAAGTTAACCAATTAGAAAAGGAGATCCAGAATCTTAAGGGAAAAAATGACACTGTGAAAATCTGATTGGACAAAGTGAATCTAATGAAATTATAAGACATGAAGGAATGATTAAACAAAATATGAATAATCAAAAAATAGAAGAGAAAGTGAAACATCTTATAAGAAGAACAACAGATTTTAATAGATCAAGAAGATAAAATACAAAAATAATTGGACTAATTGAAAATTGTGATCAGAAAAAAAGAATCTTGGTGGAATATTATAAGAAATAATTAAATAAAATTGTCCTGAAGTGTTAGAACATGGAGATGGGGGGAGTAAAAATAGAAAAAAAAAATCCATCTATCACCATTTAAAAGAGATCCTCACAAATTCTGAAACCCACAGCTCAAGGAAAAAAAGTTAAAAAAACTTCAAGTTTAAAACAACTCAAATATTATCGTGCCACAATTAGAATTACACAAGACCTAGCAGCAGAGACATTAGAGGACTGCAGGCCTTGGAATATAATATAGCAAAGAGCAAAAGAATGGGGGCTAATGCCAAAAATATTATACCCTGAAAAATTAAATATTTTTCTGAATAAAAACAAAATAGACATTTGATAAGCTCTCAGATTTCAAGACTTTGGTAAAAAAAAAAATCCTGTACTTAATAGAAGATTCAACATATAAGAACCAAGGGAAATATAAGGCAAATAAAAAAAAAGACTTATTCTAAGGAATCCATAACCACAGACTGTTTATCAATAACTGAGTAGTTTATAAGAAAGATTGGGGTAAACCTGACGCTGATACGAATTTAAAAAGTAAAATCATTTAGGAACAGCTTAAAGGAGTAATTATTTGAAGTGCAAAAGAAAGAATTGATATAAAGGAATTAGATGGGGGAGGAGGGCTGGTAGTTTTGGTAACCTATGTTCATCGGAAATGGGTTTAAAAGGGAACAATTCATATATATTTAGAAGAGAATAACAATCTTCTAAATTCAGAAGAAATGAAATGGTAGGGGCTTAGGGAGAGGGGAGATTACAAGGGAGGGATATTTAGAGGAGAAGGTCAGGAAATAGGTAAAATAGGTGTAAAAAAGTATTTTTAGATTCATGGGAATGAGAGAATAGGGGAGGCATCCTTGGAGGGGAGTAGGCAACTTATAGGAGGGCAAGTTAGTGGTTAGAAGTAAAGTAGAGGAGGCAGGAAGGATGGGAAACAAGAGATATAATCATACATTAAAAATAAAGATCAGGAATAGAAGAGATTTGGGAAAGTATATGTCTATGTATGTATGTATGTATGTATATATGTATAGGTGTATGTGTGTGTATATATATCTATATCTATATCTATATGTGTGTGTGTGTGTGTGTGTGTGTATAGAGGGAGAGAGAGAGAGAGAGAGAGAGAGAGAGAGAGAGGGAGAGAGAGAAATGAGAAACATATCTTCTGGGGTGAAGTTGGGGGGAGGGAAAAAAACAAAATAAAAAAGTGCACAGCATAGAACAAAAGAAAACTCACAAGTGAAGAAAGGATAGAAAATTCTGAACACAGCAAGTATTATTTATTGTATTGGCTTTCTTGAGAAGAAAATCTGTTGTTATAGATTTTGAATTCACTCCTATGTTCTGTGGTGTACACACCACTTTTTTTTCCAATGTTGTATTTGAGTTTCAATATTTAATTTATTATATGCTTTTGTTTCTTTTCTCTAGTCTCTATTTGTGTTCTGACATTTGAATATAAAATAAAATTTTGAAAAAAAAAACTTAAACAGTGAAGGTTAAATATTTAACATTCCTACATGGGAAGATGATACCTGTAACTCTTCAGAACTGTGTCTTTATTATGACATTTAGAAGGAAGATAGATAGATAGATAGATAGATAGATAGATGAGAGAGAGAGAGAGAGAGAGAGAGAGAGAGAGAGAGAGAGAGAGAGAGAATAAGTTGAATGTGATGCAATGATGAAAAATAATTAGTTGAGGGTTTAAAAAAAAAGATTGTAATGGGAGAAGAGGTTAAATTACATCACAGGAAGAGGCACAAAGACCTACTACAGTACAGGGAAAGAAGGGAGGAGGGGGGAGCATTGTTTGGATATTTTTCCCATTGCATTTTGCTTGAAGAGGGAATGATATACACATTCATTTGGGTATGGAAACATATTACACTCTATAGGGAAGTAGGAGGGGAAATTTGAAAGAAAAGGGAGAGGGTAGATAGAAAGCAGGGAAGAAGGGAGGGAAGAAGTAGTAGGGAAAGGAGAAAGAAAAGGTAACGGGGCTGATAGAAGGTACGATAGATGAAGGAAGATAATGATCAGAAACAAAACACTTTTGAGTAGAGAAAGGGTAAAAGGAGAGAAGAAAATTATAAAAGGGAGAAGAAAAATAAAGAGAATGATATACACTTAGCAATCATAACTGTGGAGGTGAATAGGATGAACTCTCCCATAAAATGGAAGTGGATAGCAGAATGGATTAAAAGACAGAATCATATAATATGCTGTTTATAAGAAGCATACTGGAAGCAGAGTGATACATAGAAATTAAATGTAAAATGCTGGAGTGGAATATATTATGTGTCAGCTGAAGTTAAAAAAAAAATCCAGGGGAAGAAATCTTGGTCTCAGACAAAGTAAAAGCAAAAAGAGAACTGATTAAGAGAGATAAAGGAGGAATCTACATCTTATTAAAAGGTAACCTAGACAATCAAATATTATCAATACTAAACATATATGCACCAAGTGGTATAGGATCCAAATTCTTAGAAGAGAAGTTAAGGAAGTTACAGGAAGAAATAGATCTGCAAAATTTTACTATTGGTGGTTCTCAACTTCCCTCTCCCAGAACTAAATAAATTAACCAAAAAAAAAAAAAAGAAGTAAGAAGGTGAATAGAATGTTAGAAGAGTTGCATACAGTAGAACACTGGACAAAAGTGAAAGGGAATAGAAAAGAATATACCTTTTTCTCAGAGGTACATGGAACCTATACAAAAACTGACCATGTGCCAGGGCTTAAAAACATCATTATCCAATGGAAAAATGTAGAAATATTAAGTGAATCATTTTCAGTCCATGATGTAATAAAAAATACATACAATAAAGGGCCATAGAAAGGTAGATTTAAATAACTGGAAATTTAGTAACCTAATCCTAAAGAATATATAGGTCACACAACATATAATAGAAACAATCATTAATTCCATATAGGAGTATGATAATAATGAGACAACATACTGAAACTTATGGGATATAGCCAAAGTTGTTCATAAGAGAAATTTTAGATCTCTACATGTTAACATGAATAAAAGACCAAAGAGAGAAAAAAAGATCAACGCATTGGTCATGGAACTAAAAAAGCAAGAAAAATAACAATTTAAATATCCCCAATTAAAGACCAAAATAGAATTTTGAAAAGCAAAGGATGGATTTCTAAAATTGAAAATTAAGAAAGCTTTTGTGCTAATAAATAGAACTAAGAGCTGGATTTATGAAAAAATAAAATTGGTAAATCTTGGTTAATTTGATATAAAAAAAGAGAAAGAAGAAAAACAATTTATCAGTATTAAAAATGAAAAGAGTAAATTCAACACCAATGAAGAGAATATTAAAACAAAATTAGCAGCTATTTTGCCCAACTGTATGCCAATAAATCTGACAATCTTAGCAAAATGGATCAATACTTATAAAAAATATAAATTGCCCAGGTTAATAGAAGAGGAAATAAAATACTTAAACAACCCCATTTCAGAAACAGAAACTTAACAAGTCATCAATGAAATACTTAAGGAAAGAAAATCTCCAGGGCTATATGGATTTAAGCAGAATTCTATCAAACATTTAAAGAACAACTAATTCCAATATCATATAAATTATTTGGAAAAAATAGGTAAAGGAGTCCTACCAAATTATTTTTTTTTACAATATGAACATGGTTCTGATACCAAAACAGAGAAAAAACAATATAGACCAATAACCTTAATGAATACAGATGCAAAAAAAAATTAAATAAAACATTAGCCAACAGATGACAATATTTTATCAAGAGGATAATACTATGACCACATAGGATTTATTTCATGAATGCCAGACTAGCTCAATATTAAGAAAACAATCAACATAATTGATCATATCAATAAGAAAATTAACAGAAATTGTATGTTTTTCTCAATAGATGTAGATTTATACACACACACACACACATATTTACAAAATACAACACCCATTCCTATTAAAAAATACTGGAGAGCAAAGGAAACAATGGAGTTTTTCTTGAGCTGGTAAGTAGCATCCACCCATAACCATCATCAAGAATTATATGTATAATAAACTAGATAAACTAGAAGCATTTCCAGTATGGTCAGGAGTAAAACAAGGATGTCCATAATCACCATTGTTATTCAATATAGTGATAAAAGTGGTAATTTAGCTATAGGTGAGGAAAAACATGAAATAATTAGAAGAGGCAATGAGAAAGCAACACTGTCATTATTTGAAGATTATATGACAATATACTTAAAGAATCCTAGAGAATAAGTATAAAACAATTTAAAATAGTAGGCAACTTTAGGAAAACTGCAGGATATAAGATAAACCCACAAAAATCATCAGTATTTTTATGTATTACTAAAAAAAACAAAAGCAACAGAGAGAAAGAGAAATTCCATTTAAAGTAAGTGTAGACAATATAAAATATTTGGAAATCTACCTGCTAAGAAAAAACTCATGAATTATGTGAACCCAATCAAAAAACAATTTTCAGAAATATAAACTCAGATGTAAATAAATGGAAAAAAAAAACATCAGTTGCTCATGGGTAAGCAGAGTTAATATAATAAAAATAACAATTCTATCTAAATTAATTTACTTTTTCAATGTCATACCAATCAAACTACCAAAAATTATAGAGCTACAAAAAATAAAAAACAAAATTCATTTAGAATCACAAAAGTTCCACAATATCAAGAGAATTGATAAAAAAAAAATGCAAGAGAAGTTGACCCAGCCATACCCGTTCTAAAACTTTTATAAACAGCAATACTCCAAACTACTTGGTACTGGCTAAGAAATAGAGTGGTGGATCAGTAGAATAGCTTAAGTACAGAAGACAGAGTATTCAATAACTATAGTAATCTACTGTTTGTTAAACTCAGACTAGCCTCTGGGATAAGAACTCACTATTGGACAAAAACTTCTGGTAAAATTGGAAAACAGTATGGTAGAAACTAGGCATAGACTACCGTCTTACACTGTATACCAAGATAAAGTCAAAATGGAGACATGAATTTGACATAAAGGGTGAAACCATAAGTAAATTGGGTGAACAAGAAATCATTTTCCTGTCCAATCCATTGAGAAGGGAAGAATTTATGACTAAACAAGAGATATAGAGCATTATGAAATGCAAAATGGATAATTTTAATTTCACTAAATTAAAAAGATTTCACACAAAGTCAATGAAGCCAACATTAGAAGGGAGGCAGAAAGTCAAGAAACAATTTTACAGCCATTGTCTCTGCTAAAGGGCTCATTTAAAAAAAAAATAGAGAGAGAATTGAGTTAAATTCATGAGAATACAAAACATTCTCTAATTGATAAATGGTCAAATGATATGAACAGGAAGTTTTCAGACATAAAAAAAATTAAGATATCTATAATCATATAAAAATGTTCTAAATCACTATTGATTAGAGAAATCCTAATTAAAATAACTCTGAGATACCACCTCATACCTATCATATTGGCTAATATGAAAAGAAAAGAAAATATTAAATGTTGGAGCAGATGGGGGAACATTAGAACACTAATGCATTGTTCCTGGAGTTGTGAACTGATCCAATTATGCTGGAGAACAATTTGAAATTGTTCCCAAAGGGCTATAAAACTTAGCACACTCTTTGATCCAGCAATACCACTTCTAGGTCTGTATCCCAAAGAGATCATAAGAAAGGGAAAAGCACCCACATGTACAAAACTGTAGCTTTTTTTGTGGTGACAAAGAATTTGAAATTGAGGGGATGTCCATCAATTTGGGAATGGTTAAGCAAATTGTTGTATATTAATTTAACAGAATAGTATTGTTCTAGAGGAAATGATGAGTAGGCAGATTTCAGAAAAACCTGGAAACACTTAAATGAACTGATGCTGAGTGAAGTGAGCAGACCCAGGAGAAAACTGTACAAAGTAATAGCAATATTGTGTGATGAACAACTTTGATAGACTTAGCTCTTCTCAGTAATGCTATGATCTAAGATAATTCCAAAAGATTCATGATGGAAAATGGTATTCACTTCCAGAGAAAGAACTATGTGGTCAGAATGCATATAGAAGCATACTATTTTCTCTTCTTTCTCTCTTCCCCCCTCTCATTCTTTATTTCTTGGGTTTTTTTTTCCCCTTTAGTTCTGATTCTTCCTTTGCAACATGACCAATGTGCAAATATGTTTAATATGATTGTACATGTATGGCCTATATCAAATTACATGCTATCTTGGGGAGGGGACAGTAGAGGAGAGGGAAAATTCAGAAATCAAAATTTTATAAGCATGTATGTTGAAAACTATAAACAAAAAAATAAATAAGGATAACATATAAAAATGCAATTAACCACTGCCATGGAAAATACATCCAGGAGAAATAATTTAAAAATTAATGGACTACCTGAAAGCCATGATCAAAAAAAGAGCCTAAAATTCATCCTTCAAGAAATTCTCAATGAAAATTGCCCAGATGTTCTAGAATCACAGGGCAAAATAAAAATTGAAAGAATTCACCAATTGCCTCTTTAAAAACATCCCAAAAAGAAAACTCAGGAGAAAATATTACAAGTAGCCAGGAAGAAAAAAAAAAGAGTATTGTGCAAACACAATCAGGAAAACACAAGATCTAGCAGCTTCTACATTAAGGGATCAAAGGGTTTGGAATATGATATTCTGGAGGTCAAAGGAGGTGGGATTAAAAGCAAGAATCACCTACCCAGGAAAACTGAGTATAATTCTTCAGGGGAATATGGATATTCAAAGAAATGGAGGACTTTCAAGCATTCTTGATCAAAAACCCAGAGCTGATTAGAAAATTTGACTTTCAAATTCAAGAAGAAAGAGAAGCATGAAAAGGTAAACAGAAAAAAAGAAATCGTAAGGAACTTATTAAAGTTGAACTATTTACATTACTAAATGGAAAGAGAATATATGTAATTCATGAGACTTTTTTCAGTATGAGGAGAGTTGAAGGGAATATATATGTATATCTATGTATACATACATGTATATACATGTTTGTATATACATATATACATATATACATAGACAGAGGGCACAGAGTGAGTTGAATGTGAAGGGGTGATATAAAAATATAATTTACAGGTGAGAGAGTATTATATTTAGAGAAGGAGAGGGGGAGAGATAGAATGGGGTGGATTATCTCAAATAAAGGAAGCAGGAGAAGGTAGTTACAATGGAAGGGAAGAGCAGGAAGGTGAAAGGGAAAGAGTCAATCTTGCTGACATTGGATTTGGTTTAAGGAAGGAATAACATACACACTCATTTGACTATCTTATTCTATAAGAAATTAGGGAGGAAGGGGATAAGAAGAGAGATAATAAAAGTTAGGGCAAATTGGGGGGGGAGGTAGTTTGAAGCAAACAATTTTGAGGTTAAAGGAGAAAATAGAATAAATGGATAATGGGATAGGATGGAGGGAAATACAGTTAATCTTTCTCAATATGACTGCTATGAAAATGTTTTGCATTATTAGACGCGTGTAACCTACATTGCATTTCTTGTCTTCTCAGTGGTGGTGTGTGAGGAGGGGAGAAGGGAGTGAATCTGGAACTCAAAGTTTTAAAAACAAGTCTTTAAAAAAACAAAATAGAACTGTTTTTTAAATGCAACCAGGAATTAAATTATTCAGGCAAAAGGGGTATAGGAATCCATCTTGCCCTATAAGAAAGTAAGGGGCAGGGATTTGGGGAGGACATAAGAGAGAGTAGATTGGGGGAATGTGTATTCAGTATCCTGGACATCTTGGGGTGAAGAGTATGGGAGACACAGGAAGAAAATCTGTAACTAAAAATCTTTGGGAAAGAAATGTTGAAAATTAAAAACAATTTTTTAAAGTATGTAAAAATAAAAGATTTTAACAAAATCAGTAAATAAAAAAAATTCTCACTGTGGCCAAAAAAAAAAAAGAAAGAAAGAAAATGAATGTCTAAAAGTACCTTTACATGTAATTGGAAAAAAAAAATAGTATCAAGTGTAAAACATTATCAGAGAAGTATCTCCATCCCCCTTTTGTATTACTTCTCCCTTTCCTGAATGAGTTAGGAGGAAAATGACGATTTTAACAACTGTTTTATTCCTTTTAATTCATCCTAGGATCTTGAAAAATATATTTTAAATCAATATATTTGTTCCACAAAAATATTTTTTCATTTTATATCAATTAAATGAAAAAATACATTATGCTAAAATGTGAATGTTAAACTGAATTGATATATTTATTTACTTTGAAGTATTAGGATATTATAAATGCATAAAAGAGATAAACTAAAAGGCAGCAACACATTCATATAGCATAAAGCTTTATTTGATTTATATTCTTTTTTTTTAAAAAAATATATGTTTATTAAGTAACCTTTAGAAATTGAGATAGTTGACAATATAATTTTGTGACATACCATGGAATATTATTTTTATATTGGACTTATTAAACTAATGGTGCTGGATTAAGGCATAACAATTTTAACTTAAGGAATAACATAAAGATAATATAACATTCTTGGCATGTTTAGCAGCCCTGTTGTTAGAAATCCACTAAACACTGGCATTAAATTTTGTTTTAAAGTTAAGTAAAAAAATTACCAACCAATTTATAAGCCAACACAAAAAGCTATCCTCTTCTAATTTGAAAATGACATAAACCGGCAGGAACATCATCAAAGTGTAATTGACTTCTGGTTTTACCATTAATGTAGTGGAAGGTATTACAACTAAACCAAAAGAGAATATTTTAAGAATTATGAATATTCTAGACTAAATATAATATGTTCTAATCCTCCTACCCTCACTGCATTTAACTGTGGAGAATTCTGTAGATGATAGAAATACTAGAGATCAACCAGTCTCACCTTTTCACTCTATAGATGAGAAAACTATGGTAAAATTTCCTAAGTTTTCATAACGTTACCAATAATACCATCGCTAACATATATTTCCTTCTGATTTTTCTAAAAGTTTTATGACTTTTCAAAGAAGTCACTAGAGATTAATGAGTCAGTTCACATTAATGCTGAGGAAAAATAATTTGCTTTAGGATGTGTGCTTATGTGTGACTGTTTTCTGATATGTCACAAGAATAAACATCAGTATTTTGAAATTTTCTCTGTGTAGTCTGTCATCTTGGATATATTAATAGTGCAGTGAAGCACTGAGCTCATTTAAAATGAACTAATCATGAAATCATTGCATGATGAACTGAGTGTCATAAAAAAGGCAGAGCTCTGCTTATTTTAGAGCAAGGCTTCATGAGAAGTTCTCTACAGGGCTTGGATTCAGAAAGTAAAATTGGATTTGGAGCTAAATTTATTTATTTATTCCAGTGATTCAAATATAATGTAGAGAATCTTGAATTAGAAGATATATATTCAGATGTCACTTCACACTCTCTACTAGACATCAAATGGCTAATAATGCATTTTGTATCAGAGAAGGAAGGAAAGAAGGAAGGAAGGGAAGAAGGAAGGAAGGAAGGAAGGAAGGAAAGAAGGAAGGGAGGAAGGAAGGAAAGAAGGAAGGGAGGAAGGAAAAAACCTAATGATATTCTCTCCCTGATGTTCAGGAATTACCTGTTGCATTCATTGTCTGGTCATGTAAAGAATTTCAATCTTAAATTGGTCCTAATTTCTTTAATTTAGAAAGAAATTAATCAATTAAACAATGAGAATTTAGCATAAAAGTAATGCAGAAGGTGACTTTTAGTCAACCTCAGATGACATTCAAATAGTCTAAGAAATTATATGGAATGATTATCATATATCTCCTCTCCTTCCTCAAACAATAATCCTACATAAGAGGAATTTGGGGACTAAACTCAGCTAGAAATACCAGTAATGTTAATTTTATTTTTCTTTTTCTAAAGCCATAAACTATTATTTTGAACAAAAATTTGGCATCTGCCCATATAAAAAAATACTAAATTTTCATTTTTTCCTTAGATTAAAGAGTGTGAACATGAACAAAATAATACTTTAAGAACCTTTAACTTCACTGTTAAGGATATATTTTCCAGAGCAAAATCTTTCTGTGCCTTCTTAAAGTTAAAAGACAATCCTTTTACACCTCTAATCAATTATCTATCCATTCACCAAAGCAGGTTTCCCACAACTTTGCATTTCTCCTTAAGCCTCCCATGATTTTCTCCCCACCCCCTCTCCTGAGTTGTTTGGTACATAGTTCAGAAAAAATTCTAGATCCTATGCATAGAATTCTTTACCCCCTCCCCTTTAAATACTATTCAGAATTCTTCACTCCCTATTTCCTTATAAACTTGTCTCATATCTTGCTAGGGACAATGAGATAGAAAGGAGAGAGATAGGGAGAAAGAAAAAGCGTGAGAGAGAGAGAGAGGGAGAGAGAAAGAGAGAGAGAGAGAGACAGAGAGAGAGAGAGAGAGGGAGAGAGAGGGAGAGAGAGAGAGAGAGAGACAGAGACAGAGACAGAGACAGAGACAGAGACAGAGACAGACAGAGACAGAGACAGAGAGGCAGAGAGAGAGAGACAGAGAGGCAGAGAGACAGAGACAGAGACAGAGAGACAGAGAGAGACAGAGACAGAGACAGAGACAGCAAGAGAGAGACAGACAGAGACAGAGACAGAGACAGAGACAGAGAGTGAAGCCTAGTGACAAAGAAAGGAAAAATCAAGGTGGGTCCCTGGGTGCCTGTAGGCACCTTGAAACAAAGAAATTATACTAAAGCTATCCCATATAATTTCTTCTGAAAAAAAAAATTAAGAGTAATTCTAAAGGTTTACTTTGTCTCCAACTTCCTCTTCCTGTGCCTGTTTACTAATCACCATTTATACATCTTCTTTTATCTAAGTGATTTATCTTATTTGCCTGAGTAGTCTCCCACACTCACTCCCTAATATGACTCAATTATCTAACCAGCCCCTAACACTGAGAGGACTGGATTTAGGTTAAAGGCTGGTTGAGTCTGACTGACAAATTCCATAAATTAGGAGAGAAAAATTACTAGACTGAACTAAGGATCATTATTTTGATTCTGGACTAAAATTGAGTTTGATAGTGAAATAGCATGTGGCTAATTAAATCTCCAAAGAAAAGAAAAGGGAGGCTAGGGTAGTGAGCTAAGTAAAAGACCGCATGTCCAGGTGAGAGGATAACAAAGGTACTGGGAAGGAGTCATCTTTGGACCTTTCCAGAAAGGAGGAGGGTACAAAAAAATTGAGTACCAACTGGCCAACTGTATCCTCCCACATCAAGACCCAGAAATCTTATTTGTTTGGTGTTGTTTTTTTTTTGGTAGGGCAATTGGGGTTAAATGATTTGCCCAAGGTCACACAGTTGGTAAATGTTGCATGCCTGAGGCCAGATTTGAAGTCAGGTCCTCTTGACTCCAGGGCTGGTGCTCTGTTCACTGTGACACCTGCCACCCCAAGACTCAGAAGTCTTATACTAATATATCTTCAAGTTCAAATTATGTATAATTATACAATTGGCAAATTTATGATAGGTTTAATGAATGAAAGATCATTCTAGTTGGGGATATTATAATGGGATTTATGGGTACCTTTAAGCAAGAGAATTAGTTCAATAGGTAGAAAAGAATTTGACTGGTTGGGAAACTTGATATGCCGAACAAAACTATGCAGAATGCAAGGATGTGAAATTATTAGTATTTCAATGAGGTGAAAGCAAAGATTGCAGAAGAGGAGATACTGTGGGCCAAATTTGGAAGGGAACATTAGACACTATGACAGATGTTGACTGACAAAGGAGTTTATAATTTATTTGGTAGGTATTTGGGAATCTTTCAATGTTGTTGAATGAGGGGGAAATGTAGTTAGACTAAATGTCAATGTATTTAAAGTCCTTACCACCTGGTACCAGGAAGGTTACATCTTCCTTTCTTCTGTTCCTTGTCCTGATCACTGCCAGTTCCTCCACAAATGCTTTCTTCTTTTTACTATTGTTAGAAAATGATCAATATACCATTTATATTTTTCAACATACTAAGCTTCTGAGTCCCCCATCATTTGCCCTTACTCATTTCACATTATTCTGAATATGAAGCTTCATTTCTAACCAAACTTATCTGTTTACTTTCCCAAAGTAAAATGTGGCACCTTTGAAGATTTGTTCATGATATTCTAAAGTCCTATTCTACTGTTTTTGTTTAAGAAAATCCTACAAATATTTTAAGACTGAGCTCAGTTCCAACACTCTTCATGATCATTTCATCTAGGAAAGAACAGATTCTTTTATTATTTTGTGTTATAAAGCATATTGTTGGATTTTTCAGTTACTACCACAGCTACTATACTGTATATAACATATTAGGTCCATGAGTCAAACTTTCTGGAATCTTTACCAAAATATTCCTGAGAAGCACTTACATTGCTGAAAGTCTTTAAAGGACAGGGAACTCCCTATCTTGTAAGGTGCCACATTTTAATCTTGATATCTTTACTTTAAGATTTCAAATATCATTAGACAACTTATTACTTACAGTGAGCCAAGATTTGTCTCTCTGGAATGATGAAAAATAAGTGTAGTTTTTCTTTCCTATGGCTGCTGTTCAAATATTTGAAGACAATTATCATATTTCCCTTCTCTTCTCCAAGCATCATATAGAATTGGTACTGGTATTATGTAGGATTTATAGTTCATATGATTATAAGGATAATAAATCTGTTTTATTTATTGCATTCCAGATGGATTGTGATTTGTTGAAAGACAATCTATCTCATCCTTTGCTCTTGGCATTGTAAATAAAAATAAAGTCACTTTTACTACGTTATCTGAATGAACTGCTTCACATTATCCTTGGATGATGGCATTATTGCTTTGTGTCACTTCGGAGTAAAGCCAATTCATGAATGTAAGGCTCATTCACATGAAACAGCTCCTAAAGGAGATGTTTTTGCAAACATTTGTAGTACTATCCACCTAACTGTCATCCCTTGGTTGGCAGTAAATCAGTGTGATTTGCATTGGAATACACTGCTTAGCTTTATTAGCCATGTACCAGTACATGTACTCTTCTGCATTTCCACAGTCCTGCAGTAACTGCTGCTGGCACAAATAGTGTCACTAAAGAATTTAAAGTAAAGAAGATGATCCCTCCATTTTGTTTTTTGTTTTTGGAGCAGTGTTGACAGGGCAATCAGGGTTAAGTGATTTGCCCAAGGTTACATGGCTAGTAAGTTTTAAGTATCTGAGGCTGGATTTCAACTAATGTCCTCCTGACTCCAGGGCCAGTGATCTATTCACTGCACCACCTAGCTGCCCCAACACCCCCCACATTTTTATATGCCAATTATGTATAATCATTAGATTTTTTCCCAGCTTTTCAAATTCAACATCGCGTATTTTGTCTCCACTTTCCCCTTCTCCCTGCCATTAAGGTAACTCACTGGAAGAAAGGATTATATAATTTAGGACTGAAAGAGACAATTCCATGAGTAAATTTGGCTCCAGAAAGGTGAAATGACTTGTTTACTACAGAGTTTGGCACACAGTAAGTACTTAAATGCTTGCTGATTGATTCATTGGCTGATTGCCTTAGGACACACAGATATTAAGTAGTAGCAAAAATTTAAAAAATGAAAGGATTCAAACCTAATATTTTCCCTTTGTTTATTTTGTGGTGTGTATGTGTGTGTGTGTGTGTGTGTGTGTGTGTGTGTGTGTGTGTGTGTGTTTTGCTTTTTACATAAAGGCAAAATAGGTTTACTGGAATGTCCTTAGAAACAGTTGAAAGTAGAAGTATTGAAAACATTAGTCTCTCCATAAGTATATGGACACTATTTCCAAAGCCTAACATATTCACAAGAGTAAAATTAAAAATATTGTTGTTTTTGCTGTTGTTGTTCTGTCCTCCATTCTGGAATAAGACCAATAACATCGGGAGGGTGACATCTTGACTGGCAAGTAAATGAGATTTAAGTGAGACAGAGCTGTGCAAAGTCTCACTCTCCTCCAGAGCCCAGTGGAAAGATATAACTCCAGATGACTGGCAACAGTCTCCATACATGTCACGATTAAGTGAATGACTATCATCACTTCTTATATAGAGTTTCATCTCTTACCTTCTACCCTTTCACTGAACTTGTTGCAAAAAATCTCCACCTCCCTAGTTTACTATAGAAGATTGTGTTAATTCTGAATATTATCATCATCGATGTTTAACTCCATATACAAATAATATATTTGGCAAGTATGTCATTTCAAATTAGTCTCCTTGGACATGATAAACATGATCTTTCTGTTTTGAAAATAAATTAATGCTAGAATATTTTGGTGAAGGGGAGGACACTAATTGGGAACTTTTCAATGCAACAGTTAAACTGGATACTTACCTCGACTCACTTCTTGTGAAAATACGCTTTTGAAAATCATATACAGATTTCATTAAATTATGTAGCATTCTTTTTTAAAAATTATTCCATAACCGGTTTATTGAAGATCTCTTGTCACTGAGTCAAGTCCAATACTTCAGGATTATATGATGATAATCACCAGCAAAAGGATTACAGCTATAAGAGTGATGATGGCCTTCATTTTCCATCCATGGCACAACATTTGTCTTTGAAGTTGTCTAGATCTGTTGCTAAAAGGTATTGAATTTTATGATGATTTTTCTGATTTGTTTTGTAGCTGATCCACTCTTTTTCTTCTTTCAATCATTTTTGTAATATTCTCTTGGAGAACATCAATTACTTCAACCACCTAAATTTGTTCATGCCTAATTTTGTCAATCTGAGGTGTAAATTTTTGCCCAGATGGTCCCCTTAGGAAAAAAAAAATCTTTATATGAACCTTCTTCCAAAAGATTTCTCCTTTCCCTTTTCACAAAAGTAGTGACATCATCATTTAGGTGGCAATTGAATTTAGGAGGCATATTTATTACTCAAAATATTGTTTTCCTTTTACAGACTTTAAGAGGCAGATATATACCACCTGATCATCTGCCAGGAGGTTCATGATCACCCCTTGGAGCCACACCAGGCCAGGCAGGACAGAGCTCAACTGGGCAGGGGAAGAGGAAGAGGACAAATAGTGAGAGGAGGGGAAGGGGGAAATAGGCTTGAGTTTCTGGTCAGATTCAGAGTCAGCTGCTTGGCTCTGTAGCCAGCCTGGATCCCAAATCTGGTTTTTGTGTATACGTATATGTATGTATGCATGTATGCATGTATGTGTGTGAGTATATATGTGCATGTGAATACATACCAATATATGAATGCATGTATGTATATGTGTGTATCCATGTGCATATATGTGTCTGCATATGTATATGTGTCTACATGCAATTTAATTCTAAAAGTACTGTTCTTGTCTTGTCCCCTACTCATATGCTTCCTTGTGTACTCTTAGTAATAATCACGTCTAAACTCAAGGTCCACATATAAAACATTGGCTCCTAATCTTTTTATCTTTCAGTAAACAATATAAATGTTTGTGAAAGTAGAAAATATTTTTTTAAATAAAAATAGAGGACCCCTGCAAGTTAACCCAGTCTTTTGTGCCAAGGTTATCTCTGACTGAAGGGTTATATATAACAGTATCTTGTAGTGCCAACATAATATTCACAGCACTGAGTGATTGTGAATATGCCAGCAAATTCTGAATCACAAAATATAACAGACTCTCCATAAAGAAGATAGAAGGAAGACATTTATTCAGGCACCAGGAAGCCAAATCTCAACACCAGGAAAACAAACCCATCATAGCAACAAAGAAGTTAATACACAATAGCACAGGAGGGATCCACATCATCCTTTAGCCTTCCCATAAACAAACACTCATAAGCCTAGCTATCACATCAGGGGTCAAACACTCACAAGTCTAGTTGTCTCCCTGCATACATCTTCTCCCTCCAGCTCTAACTGCTCTTACTCCCAGCTTCCTGTGGGCTCTGTTCCACCTTTCAGTAAATTCCTCCCTCCACAGGCTCGATGTGATTACATTCAGTCTATTAGAGGGCAGGGGAGATCTTCAAATCAGGTAAGATCTTCAGATTCCCTTAGGTTTATAAAGGGACAGGGAAGATCTTCAAATTCCCATTACCATTATATATTTTGATGTAAATGTTAGAGTAGTTTATCTCATCTTAGGAAAAAAAAAAGAAAGCATTGCCTTAGTCTTCTTTGCTTCATTAATGCTGTTTTATAGACTCTACAAGATTTCCATGAAAGAAAAAACTGTTCATCAGATCAAGGTCAGTCCATAATTTTCTATGTAAATGAAATTATAGGAAGAGAAAAGCAATTTATTAAAATTTTAAAATCTCAATTTGTTTTTAATTAACATTACTTTTTCCTCCTTCACAGCAAAGTAATTATTCCATCTATGTGCAATCAATGTTTTAGCAGAGATCCTGTCCAAATGGAATTACATTCATTTTAGCAAATTCAACACCATTTACATAAACTAAGCTCTATATAAAGCCCCATAAATTGATAAGTGCCCTGACTTCTCTGAGGTCACCATTCCAAACAGACAGCATGCATGCAAAGAAAGTAAATGCACCTCTGCCCTCTGCAAACTTTTAAGTAAACATTTCTCTGGAAGTAGCAAAACTAACCTACTTGAACTCTGACTTCTCACCTTATCTTCTAACCTCCTTTTGGTGCTGAAAGGAGGAGCCAGGAGCTTTGTGCTAGACAGAGATATTAGGCAGTTGAGTGGGAGAAGAAAGGAGAAGCCTGAGTAAATTACAGAGTGGATAATCAACCCTGCCAGGCTGAAAGGTGATTTATTTAATTACCTAAAAATATTTGCTTTAAAGACTGAAGTACTAAAAATGGCAGCAGGTTGTGGTAAATAGAACAGTGGCTCTGGAGGCAGGAAGATCTAGGTTCAAATCTCCTCTCTGAGTTAGCTATGTGAGTATGTGTAATAGGATGCATTTCTCTTTCCTCATCTGTAAAACGGAGTTAAATACTTAGAATTCCACCTCAGGATTGCCATGAGTCTGAAATCAGACAATGGATGGAAAGCACTTTGCAAATTTTAAAACCATTAAGTGAAAGTCAGTTATTATAAAGTATTCAAATTGTTAGGGAAACAAAGCCTTACATAAATCTTTTTAAAATAGTGAATTCAGAGGACAGATGCTAATTTTTCAGATGAATTCACTTTGCATGCAGTTTTCTTCTCAGAAATATTTCATTAGATGCAAGCTTTTCAAGTTTCTGCTGAGTTGTCACCTGTAAAAGTTAGTGCATCTCAGGATCAAGCCTGTAAATTTGTATACCTGCCTCAGTGGACAGGAAGTATTATATAATGCAAAGCAAAAAAGTCTCAGACAATTAAAAAATTAGATTGAAGGCCTTAATTCCTGAGAGTGGGATAAATAAATCCTTTAGTGATTCAGTAACAATATAGACATTCTGAAGCATGATTAACAACTTGCTTTCAAAAAACACTTTGATGTAGGGAGCCCTTTTCTCTCACCCTTTTGAGTGATGCTATTCATATATAAACATTAAAGATTTACCTCGAAAAAATAAAATTTCCTGAAATATTTTATTTTCCTAACTCTACAATTCTTTCCTTCAAAGTACACCATTTGTTGGAAGCGAACTGGCAAGCTCTTAGTATAATAAAGTGCTTAGAGGTGCTACAGATTTCCGATTTCTACTTTTGACAGTCTACTACGATAAAAGAAGAGAAGTATCAGAAGTAAATTAATTGAGGTTATGACTAGCAAACCAAAGGGATAGTTTGAAACACACACAGAAGGATGGATTTTTCTACCTTTAGAGCTTTGTAATGGACAAATCAAATTCATCATGAGACTTTCCACTTTGGTAAAAATCTTTGATCTAAAGAATATCAGCAATTTTTAACTTCATTCTATATGAGAATTTTTCATAAACCCTCTAATTAGCTGTCAAGGAGTCAGGTTGACATCCTGATCACTATTTAGGACCTTCTCTAGCTTCTTTCAGGAGGCTAATTCAGAAGATGATTGGGGAAAATACTAGTAAGTCAAATGTCATTCTTTGTCCGTATAAGAAAAAATTTAGTAATAAGCCAACTGTTTAGTTGAATACCAATTTTTTTTTGAAGAAAAAAAACATAGTCCTTTTTCTCAGCTATTTGAATAACAACAACAAAAAAGAACTTGGAAATTGATATGTCTAATTCATATTCAGATACTTTGACATCATGTAGATACCACCTTAATTAAATTTAAAAGGTTGGAATCCTTACTTTGCATAGTGGCATATATACATACACATACACACACATACATCCATACATAATATACATATTTGTACCTGTGTGGACATGCATAGATATATACATGCACACACACATATATACATATGTGTATATATGGACACATACATATCTGTGTATATAAGTATGTGTATGTGTATGTATGTATATATACGTATATAGTTTTTTCTTCTTTTTTTTCTCTTTGTCCTTCTTTTATGTCACTGGGTTATCTTATCTTCACATTTGTTTGAATTGAGATAAGGTCCTCAGTGGGTTAAGTATAGATTTTAGGGAAAATATATGTTTGAAAAGAATATGAGAAGAAATTTTGATTTTAATATTCCAAAAATCATCAGGTATACAATCTCATACTTCTTAGCATATTGTATGTGTGTGTATAAATATATATGCATACATATGTAAACATTTTTATTTTAACAGAGTTTTAAAAATATTAATTTGTCATTTCCTTTGTGATCCATCCAGATAATCTGATTTAAAATCATCAAGCTTATAACATATAAAAGAATGCATTGATGGTTTCTTCAATCCTGGAATGAAATATTATTCATACCACTTATTCTAGTCTCAGTTAAACACCCAGTTTCTGAAAGGAGCCCTTCTCAGTCTTCCTTAATCTCTGTTTCTTCCTCCAAGACAACCCTCGTGTTATCCTGATAATAGCTTATTTGTGCATAGTTGTTTTCCTTTCCTCTCCAGCATTAGACTATGAGCATCTTGAGAACAGGGACTATTTGGTTCTTTTTCTTTATTTGTTTTCTCAGTTTCTGAGACATAGCAGGCACTTAATACATTTTAGCTGACTTGTGAGATTTATTAGGCCAAACAGCTACTTCATGAATATTTTAGAAAGAATATTCTTCCTCTTTAAAAAATATATATTGTTTGTCCTTCATTCTCCAAGAGGACCATGACATCCGAGAAATGATTCCATGACATACAAGTGAACAGAACTTCAGCGAGGGAGGGCTATACAAAGTCTCCAGCCTCATTATCTCCTCCTGAGCCATCTGGGTCAAGGGGCAAAATATAGATCAGGACAACTGGAGATAGACCTGGATGTAGTGGGAGTCCTTAGTCTATTTTAACCTACTGTCTTAAATGCTTCTCAGTCTAACTGAGGCAAAGCATCATTCAGTGATTAAGGGTAGACGAGAAAGAAGACAGAAAATGGTTTCATTTACAGAGGCAAAAAAAAAAAAACATTATGGGAGGGGAAGACCCTCAGAGATTCTTGCCAAAACAGAAACACTTGCTATTTATACTCACTCTGAGCCAATCATGGTCCAAACAATGACCAACTAGGTCTCCCACTGCACCCTATCCTTCCACTTGACCCAGATGACGCCAGAGGTGAAAGTGAGCCCGTTGACTTTGCACAGCCCTCCCCCACTGAAGTCGAATTCACTTACATGACATGGCTTCACTTCTTGTGTGTCATGGTTCTCTATGAGAATGAAGGACAAAGAACAAGCTCTGTGAGAAGTAGTAGGTACTGTCCGCTAGAAACACATCTGGAACTGACCAGTTGGGCAACAGAGGTAGCTTCTTTCTTTCTTCCTTCCTTCCTTCTTTCTTTCTTTTTTCTTTCTTTCTTTCTTTCTTTCTTTCTTTCTTTCTCTTCCTTCCTTCCTTCCTTTCTTTTTCTTTCTTTCTTTCTTTCTTTCTTTCTTTCTTTCTTTCTTTCTTTCTTTTCTTTCTTTCTTCCTTGCCCTTTGTTCACATAGCATATCATAGCCTTACCTCAGGGTGCTCTGTCCCAAGTAATGTAAATTTTGATAGCTGAAACATTGTAAACTATCTTGGGGTTTAACGGCTAGATTTTTTTTTTTCGTTAAGGACCATACCTTAAAGCCAAATAATTCTGGCCATCATTGACTAGCCAACATTTTATTTTTTAAATTACTAGAAATTTGAATAGGATAACTTAATATTCAGGAGAAACATATAAAGTAAACCAAAAATAACTGTTTATAAAACCTAATTTTTTGACTTAGGAGACATCATTTAATCCCTCAGAGCCTCTAATTTGCTCATCTGTAAAAAGGCAACAATAATATTTATGTTGCCTATCACACAGGGTTTTTTGGTGACTTTAGAAAATTATATAGATAGATGGACATATATACATGGACATGAGAAATGTTTTGTGAAGATAAATCACCATATAAGAGCTATTAGTATGATTGACAAATAGCTATTATTATTTTATTATATCATAAACTATTATATGTTGATTAGATCCTTACTAACAACAGTAGAGATCAGTCTTCTCCCTTCTCCTATGTAAAACAATAACTCTACTTCTAATTTTCCAAGTGCAAATGTGGCAAGATATCTGAAAACACCACAGTATATAGTAATGAAACTGAGGAAGGAAAATTCAAGATGGTTGGTACTCACCAATCTGGGTTCCTAAGGTCAGGATCAGATAATATCTGTAAGGACTCAATTAAAAGTGAAGCAAGTCTATCTTCCAGTTGTCCAGTGTAAACAGCAAGATGGTTGACATTTAATTTGAGCCTGAGAGTGGTGTGGTGGTTCAGTGTCAAGTCTGAAGTCAGGAGAACTCATCTTCCTGAGCTCAAATCTGGCCTGACATAGTAGCTTTGCTTCAGTTCTTTATCTATAAAATAATCTGGAGAAGGGAATGACAAATCACAGCCATACCTTCGTTAAGAAACCCCTAATGGGGTCAGGAAGAGTTGCACATTACTGAAAATTATTGAAATACATTAAAAAAATTGGGCCTGGTTTAATTTATTTTACATATAAATTTTTAAGTCAGCATTCATAAATTAACATTATTTAAACTATCATTAGGTGAAATAAAGGAAAGAATGATGGCTATTCACAAAACACATGTGGTTATACAAAAGGTATAGTATGCTTGAGGAAAATTGTAGTTTCTTAATTAGAAGAGATAGATATGGGAATGATCATCTGAGTACAAATCAGTCCCACTAAAACAAAGAAATCTGCCCATCAGAGAAGTAAGGGAGGAAAGCCTTCCTAGGATTATGGAATCTTCCACCCTCAGTCAATAAAACTTTTTATTCAGATGAGAAGGAAACGGGAGACACTTGCTACTGCAGGTGGCCTTGCATTTTAGTAGGGGTCATATACAGCCAAATGGTTTATACAAAATAAGTTGGTGTAAGCATACCTTGAAACAGAGATATTAATAAGGAAAGAAGGTGTATGTGTTTATATCAATATGTGAGGGAATGTCATGGTGTAATAACAAAGGGTATGATAAGGGATATTAAAGCAAGTTGTGGCTAGATGACACAGTGCATAGATTACCAGCCACAAAGTCAGAATGACTCCTCTCCTGAAGTTCAAATTCTTCATTAGACTCTTACTAGGTGTGTGACCCTGGGAAAGTTACTTAACCCTTTCCTGCCTCAGTTCCTTATCTGTAAAATGAGAGAGATAAGAAAATGAAAAACAAATTTTGTATGTTAGCAGAAAAAAAATAGCCTCAAATGGGCTCACCAAGGGTCAAACAAAACTAAAAAACAATTAAATAATATTAAAGGAAGAGAGGTGAGGATGAAAACTGCAGGACACTCGCTGAAATCAATGTCTGGGGTTTATCAAGGGAGGCTAATTTTGTTAACTTTCCCCACAACACCATACCATAGAAATAAATGACTACATGGTTGACTTTTTGTATTTCCAAGGTCTGTCTCTCTTTATAAAAACTTTCAGATTATTAGGAATACTGAAGCAGTGAAATATTCAAGTGTCATTCTAAGGTAGATAGATAGAAAAATAGATAGATACATAGTTAGATACATAGATAGATAAATAGATAGATGATATAGGTATAAATATATAAATATAGA
This sequence comes from Pseudochirops cupreus, assembly GCA_028627135.1. Classification (NCBI taxonomy): domain Eukaryota; kingdom Metazoa; phylum Chordata; class Mammalia; order Diprotodontia; family Pseudocheiridae; genus Pseudochirops; species Pseudochirops cupreus. The sequence continues at coordinate 347,487,501 of CM053580.1, read as the reverse complement.
TATATAGATATATCTATATAGAAATATGAATTTTTTAAGTTGGTCTTTTTCCAGAATAAATATATCCTAACTTCCAAGTGATTACAGAGAAGCCATATTTTAAAGGTTTTCTAAGTGTTATAAGAATGCCAGACCACAGATCCATTGAATAACCTATAGTTTGAAAGACAAATTACAAAGGGGTTGTTGTTTTTTGGTTGTTTTCAGTAGTTTCTGACACTTTGGGACTCCATTTGGAGTTTTCTTGGCAAAGATACCATAGTGGTTGCCATTTCCTTCTCCAGCTCATTTTTCAGATGAGAAAACTGAGCCAAACAGGGTTAAGTGACTTGCCCAGGGTCACACAGCTAGTAAATATCTGAGACCAGATCTGAACACAGGTGTACCACTGGCAAACTCTACTATTCCAAAGCCAGTATATATTATTTTCATTTGCATGATATAGTTCATAACCACTGGATCTGCAATCAGACAAAGGGGATCAAAAAAATCTTTCTACTTTAATAGCATTTGACTTTGGGAAAATCATTCAACCCATGTCTGTCTCAGTTTCCTGATATATAAAATGGCATGATTCTGGCATCTAATACTCAGGACTGACATGAGAATTTAAATGAGATAACAATTGTAAAGCATATTGAAAACTTTACATTTTAAACCAAAAAATGCTAGTTACTATTAGAATAATAGACTTTCAGATTTGAAGTGACCTTAGCAGTAGCCATCTTTTAGAAAACATTTCCCCCTCCCCTAAAAATTGAATTTCTTTGGCAACATACCTAACAGATGGTCATCAAATCTGTGTTGGAAAACCTCCACCAAGAGAGATCACATTGCCTGTGATAACAGCCCATGGTAATTTCTGATAAGTAATTGGTAAATGTTTTTTTTTTCCTAACTTCATGCCTAAATTCACCTCTTTTCAATGCCCCCAAAAGGGTTCCCCCCCTTCAACCAAATGAAAGAAGTTTTTCCCACATGACAAAGAGATTAGACTTGATGTGTTAACTCTATGAGGTCAAAAGAAAGAAAAATGAGAAAAAAAAAGTCACAGAGACAAATTTCCTGCTTGACTTCAGGCTTGAATTAACCCAAAGTGCAGTGACTTTTCCAATGAGATATTTCACATCTCCTTCTCTTTTTCCATTTTTATGGATCTTTTTAATAGTATCCTGATTTTTCATAAAGTCATTAGCTTTCATTTGCTCCAATCAAATTCGCAAGGAATTATTCCTTTCAGTGAGTTTTTGAAATTCCTTTTCCATATGGCCAATTGACTTTTTAAGATATTCTTCTCCTCATTGGTTTTTGGGCCTCTTTTGCCATTTGAGTTAGTCTATTTGTTAAAGTGTTATTTTCTTCAGTATTTTTTTTTGGGGGGGGGAGTCTCCTTCAGAAGGCCATTGACTCACTTTCCATGATTTTCTTGCATCTTCCTCATTCCTCTTTCCAATTTTTCCTCCACTTCTTTTACTAGATTTTCAAAATTCTTATTGAATTCCTCCATGGCCTGCAACCAGTTCATATTTTTCTTGGAAGCTTTTGATGCAGGAGTTTTGCCTTTGTTTTCTTTTCCTGGTTCTATGTTTTGATCCTTTTTGTCTTCAAAAAAGGATTCAATGATCTTTTTTTTTTGTACTTCCTGTGCTTGCTTATCTTGCCAGTCAATTACTTAACTTTTGAGCTCTTTGGCACAGTATAACTCTGCTTCCACAATGGAGACAGTTTTTTCCAAAATCACTGTAGTTTTTGCACCTATCAGAG
>CM053580.1:347466016-347485237 GCA_028627135.1 Pseudochirops cupreus | reverse complement strand
TAATCAGCCTCTATTATGATTTTAAGAAAATTAGAGTTACTAAATATTAGTGACCCAATTAATATTCATTCAATGGGTATTGAAAGTGCCCAATAAAGATTTTTATAAAATGGATTGTTCCTATATTATCTTCCTACTCCATTTTAAGTAACTGGTTTGGATGTTTTGAGCATGTGTATTTAAAGTAAGAATATTTGTAAAATCTGAAAATAGTCAACACTTCAGAAAGGCCCACAAAAAAGTTCATAGCTTTTTAGTTGCATTAAAAAATTAATAAAACATGTAAAATGAGCAAAAACTTGTCTCTTAGGGAGCCTAAGTTGATTCCTTTTTACCTTAGAAATTATTTAAATCATTCTACATGTAAGATGTTAATATGCATACACATATATAGACATATAAAACAATGCATACATACATGTATACATTTGCATATGTAGTAGAAAAATTGGAATTTTTTAAAAGTTATATTCTAATTTTACAGCAAAAGTGAAACTGATGGCTATTAACATTATAATCATAGAAAGGCTATTAAATGTCATTAAGATGATATATTCATTTCAGAATTTTAATGCATTAAAAGAGTTGATGAAAGGTGATATATCAGTTGTCTTTAAACATTTTAGTATAGCTATCAAATGTATAATTAGATATAGAAAGGTTAGAGGAAAGAGTGAAGAAGAGAATTATTTACATGTTGTTGACTGTAAATAGAACCAAAATTGGACAAGAAATTATAGTAAATGATGATAAACATTGCTTTGTTATATTTCTTCTTTCTTTCAAAAAAAAATTCAGAGATCCTGGGAAGAAATAATTTTAAGAACCTATTAAGGTATCTTCCAATGTTCTGAATGAATTACTTGTAAAAGTCTAATATTTAACTATAAGAGTTTCAAATCTCCCTCAAGTGTAATGAAACACAGTGCTCTGTTGTAATTTGCTACTTCTGTTGAATTCAGAGGGGTAAAATTTCTTCCTTGACTTATGGAAATAGCTCTTTTGCTAATGACAAAATTCCTGTAGCATTATCATATAAGACATGTTTAAATTGCCAATTCTACAGCTAGTCTTCATTAACAAATATATGTTGTTAGCCGGGCACACCATTAGAAGGGATGATATTATTATTGAAATTTGGACAATTTTCTAATGATACTAGACAAGAAAAAAAAAACATAACTTCAATGTGCCAAGATAAAAATAATATGAAACTAAAATTCTGAAATAGTTAAAAGTGCATAATAAAAAGCAGTATAAGTGGAATCAAGTAAAACAGACGTAAAATGCTAGTAATATACCATTCCTCTGAGAGGGGTAGCAGAGGAATTAGGATATAGATATTATTTTTCACCTAATGGTAACCATTAAGGTTAAACATGTTGAAAAAAGTTCTGAGATTGAGTTAAAAGTTGTATTTTTTCAATGTGACTTCAGAATTTTAGGAATTTAACTTTTACTTTATTTCAGTTAGGTAAGTTGTAATTTCTAACATCTGTTGCAGAGGTCACCAACTTTATAAACTGTTACAATAATAATTTATTTTAAATATTTTATTTTAAAACTTTGAATTACACATTCTTGCCCTTCTTCAGTCATCACCCACCCTTTCTGGGAAGATAAGCAATTCAGTAGAGGTTGTACATGTGTAGTTACACAAAACATTTCCATAGTGAATATATTGTGAAATTCTGACTATATTTCACTCCATCCTATCCTGCCCCACACTTGTTCTATTTTCTACTTTGACCCTGTACCTTTTCAAAAGTGTGTGCTTCTAACTACCCTCCCCCCGATCCATGTGCCACCCCCCCATCTATCATCCCCTTTCTTATCTCTTTCCCCCTAATTGCCTGTAGGTTAAGACATTCAATTTAGTGTGTATGTTATTCCCTTCTTAAGCCTAATTCAATGAGAGGAAGGTTGACCCATTTCCTTTTGCCTTCCTGTTCTTCCCCTCCATTGTAACATTTTTCACTTGCCTCTTTTATATGAGATTATTTACCCTATTCTGTCTCTTCCTATATTCTCTCATTATATTCTTCTCTCAACTCTTAATTTTATTTTTTAAATATCATCCCTTCTTATTCAATTGATTCTATGCCCTCTGTCTATGTATACCTGTACACATATATACACACATTCACATTTGTATTCATATGCACATATACCCTCCTATATAGACATATATATGTATACATACATATACATACATTTATATCTCCTTCAACTATGGTCATACTGAGAGAAGTTCCATAAGTAAGAATTATCATTTTTCCATGTAGGAATGTAAATAGTTCAACTTTGATGAGTTCCTTATTATTTCTTTTCCATGTTTACCTTCTCATGCTTCTCTTGCTTTGAATGTCAAATTTTCTATTCAAATCTGTTTTTTTTTTCATCAAGAATGCTTGAAAGTCCTCTATGTCATTGAATGACCATATTTTTCCCTGAAACTCTATACTCAGTTTTGCTGGGTAGGTGATTTTGGTTTTAATCCTAGCTCCTTTGACCTTTGGAATATCATATTCCAAGCCCTTTGTCCCTTAATGTAGAAGCTGCTAGATCTTGTGTTATCCTGATTGTGTTTCCACAATATTTAAATATTTTCTTCTTGGCTACTTGCAATATTTTCTCCTTTATCTCAGAACTCTGGATCCTGACTATAATATTCCAAGGAGTTTTCTTTTTTGGATCTTTTTCAAGAAGTGATTGGTGAATACTTTCAATTTCTATTTTACCCTCTGATTCTCAAATATCATCACAATTTTCCTTAAGAATTTCTTGAAATATGATTTCTAGGTTCTTTTTTTGAGCATGGCTTTGAGGTTGTTCAATAATTTTAAAATTTTCTCTCCTGCATTTATTTTCCTGATCAGAGTTTTGTTTTCTTTTTTCCCCAATGAGATATTTCACATTGCCTTCTATTTTTCCATTTGTTTGGATCTATTTAATAGTATCTTGATTTTTCACAATGTCATTAGCTTTCATTTGCTGCAATCAAATTCTGAAGGAATTATTCTCTTCAGTGAGTTCTTGAAATTCCTTTTCCATATGGCCAATTGACTTTTTAAGATATTCTTCTCCTCATTGGCTTTTTGGGCCTCTTTTGCCATTTGAGTTAGTCTATTTTTAAGCTGTTACTTTCTTCAGTCATGTTGTTGACTTGCTTTTCATGATTTTCTTGCATCATTCTCATTTCTCTTCCCAATTTTTCCTCCACTTCTCTCACTTGATTTGCAAAAATCTTTTTTGAGCTCCTCCATGGTCTGTCTCCAATTCAAATTTTTCTTGGAAGCTTTTGATGCAGGAGTTCTGACTTTTTTGTCTTCCTCCAGATCCATTCTTTGATCCTTTTTGTTCCCAAAAATGAATCTAAGGTGTGATTGCTATGCTTGTTTTGCTACCTTTTCTTGCTCATGTTGCCGCTCAATTACTTGACTTTTGAGTACTTTGCCCCAGTACAACTCTGCTTCCAGAGAGAAGAGCTTTTTCCCAAAACACTGGGTTTTTCACAGCTGCTGGAGCTAGTAGTTGGGTGCCTTCTGTACAGTCCACACAAGCTCTGGCTCACTGTTCACACACCCTAAGACCCTTATCCAAGAAAAAGATCCAGATCCAAGCAGGTTAAAGCAAAAGCAATTACCCTCTGAATGAACGTTGGTTCCCCCTATCATCTGCAGCCCAAGAGTTCTGCAGTAGACACGTGGAGGTGGCTTCATGGCTTCAATGACTCAGCATTTTGGCTATAATTATATTACTCCTGCAAAACTTGTTTAGATGGTACAAGTATACTGATGCGACCAATTATTCCCATATTTAAGGACATATTACAGTCTACTACATATATTAGTGTATCAGATTTACAACAACAAAGAATGATGTTAAGTTAAAATAAATTTATGCATAATTTTAGTCATATATGTACATATATTTGTTTGCTCATATGAGAGATTGTATTCTCTGGTCTAATATATTCCAAATTCATTGTGTTAATAGTTTTCAAATAAAAAAAGAATAGCTATTAAGTTATGAAACTAAAATTTATTCTGGCTCAGAATCTTAATAACTAATAATATATATAATTCATATGGCATATAGGCAACTATTAAAAACTTAAAATGTTATGCAAATAGTTATTATTAACTAGTTACATTTGACTTAAATATAGAAACAATAACTGAAATAGAGAGAATTTATTATCAAATTGATAATTATTTTAGAAGCATCCAAAAATGTCATAACATTTGTTCTGCCTTTACTTTAATAAAGCATTTGATTCAGCTTTGTGGCCATGACACAATTATGTACTGTGAATGTTTAAAAAGTCTCAAGTATGCTTGGAAACAATAGAATATTTGATGTCTGCAGGAAATTTCCTGTCTATTTATAATAGGTAACTAGCTTGATAATTTCAAAATAGATGATTTTTAAAGTATAGAATTTTGGCAGGGTCACAGCTTAAACTCAATATGATTCTTCCTTTTACTAAATCCATTAGCATTATCATAAATAGAAGTAAAAATAAATTGCAAACTAATAAACAGTTGAGTTAGATCATCTTTTTATTTATTAGAAGGAAGTTGTTGACATCAACCTTTATATATATGTATGTATATATATATATGTATATATACACACCAAATAATATATTTCACTCCCCTAATGTCTTCTAGAATCATTTTCCCAATAATAGTAAAAAATCAATTCTACTTTTTAATTTACAATTCTTAAGTGCACAATGGAAATATAGAAATTAAGGAGTTTGAACTTTAATCTGAAAATCGTATTTCACCACGAGATCTATGGACTTTATTCTCCTCCATTTAAAAGACATGGAGCTCTCTAGGAGAAATGTGTGGTTGAGTTTGTTAAGAGACTTACTGGTAACATAAAAGGAAATATTTATGGAAAAAACAAGCATAAAATTTATCAAAACATATGCAAAATCAGTCTTATACATTTTTATAAGTGCAAAATGAACCATAACAGATTTGGAATGAATCTCAACATGTGTTTTTTCCACAAACCTGCGAAAACTGGGAGACAATCCAAACAAGCAAAAAACAAACAAAAGAAATGAAAAAAAAACCTGAACCTTTCTGACCTCTATATCAAGCACAAAATTAACAAAACCTTATATAATCTTTATCAAAAACAGCACTTATCAGCCTAAGGAGTCAATGGAAAGATTAACTCTTCCTTACCAAAGAAAGAATAGAATTGATAGTAATTTTGAGAACACTTGATAAGTCCAAAAACTATTGTGATACATTTGAAATATTCAAATATCCCTTTCCCTAACAATTATATGGGCTGATAAAAGATAAACATGATTATATTTGTCAATTTATAAAAAAAAATTAGTTTAATCTATTAAAATACATAGAAATCAAGAGTCAAAAGGTCCTTCATGGAAAATATCACCATGAACAAAATGACAAAGATATCAAATATCAAAGAGCTAACTACGTCACACATATTTATGGGGAAAAAATAGTAGGAGTTATGGTACACATTCAAGATGAGCTCATTGCTATCCAAAATTTTAAAAGTTTATCCTGAAGTGGCCTAAATTAGGGATTGATGACTAATATGTAAACATTGTTGGTGATAAAGATTTACCACCTACCAATTTATATTTCTATCTACTTAAAACAAGGTAATAACAATAATTATTATTATTATTTTAAAATAACTAATGGTAATGAATATGATAACAAAGCTATTAAAGAGAAATATTCCTATGAATGCAAAAATGTTCACTGTTATGATGGAAGATATGTAGTACAAAGTCAGAATACAAAAGGAATTTCTCATGGATTGTGAGGTCTTCTAGTCACCTCTGTTTGCAGGTGACATTGTGCTTACTGTATCAAACTCTGCAACATAGCAGAGGTATTTGGAAGAGAACTCTACAACTATTTAAAAGAGTTAGGTATGGAGAGAGGATTCTGAGAAGATGCAGGAGCAGGTCAAAAAATTCCAAGCTCTCAATATTTTCCACCTCAAAAGAAATATTTCCTTGAGGGCAAATATTTGGTGGTAAAAATAAATAGGAGTAAGCAGAACAGTGGTTATCCTGGGAAAACCAGAGGAGATTAGAAGAAAAAACCCAGGAAGAGATTTCTTCCCTTTGAACAGAAAACACCTCCAGATTAGGTCCTAGATTCATGTAAACAAACAAGTGGAAAATCCTGGGGTTAGCAGGGTTGGGAGGCTATGCAGATACAAGCCTCAGGAACTTACTCTTGGACATTGAGGGGAGTTGTGCATGTGAGTCGGGGAAGATCTAAGGAACCTCTGCTGACAAGGAATTTCAGACTCAACTGTGCTGCAGAGACTTGGAAGAAAGAACCAGCACATGCCAGGTGAATGCAAAAGCAATGGTGCAGGGACAACACTTGCTGTGGGCCCTTACAGGAAGTTAGGTCTTGGTTTGAGTTCAAGGCCAGAGGGGAGAACTGAAGAGGATCTGAGGTCAGAGGCATCATTCCTCATACCTCAGGACTAGAGATGATTATAAAACATAAATTATTACCAAAAATGTGTAGGCAAAGAAAGAATCTACTTTAGAGAGGTATTACAGGAATAGAGAAGATCAGGCTTTGTTTTCAGAGGAGGAAACTGAAACAAAGAAACCCACTCTGAAGAGAAATACCAAATGGCCACCCGCCCAAAAAGAATTCATAGAAGAACTTTAAAAAGACTTTAAAAATCTAATGAGAGAGATTGAGGAAAATTAAAAAGAAAAATAAGAATAGTCCAAGAAAACAAGAAGATCATAAAAAAAAGTTAACCAATTAGAAAAGGAGATCCAGAATCTTATTTCCAGAAGAAAATGACTTCTTGAAAATCAGAATCGGGCAAGGGAAAGCCAGAAAAGTTTTAAGAGATGAAGAAATTACATACATACAAATACTATATATATATATGCAGGTATGTATGTATGTATGTGTGCATGTGTGTGTATCTATATGTATATAATATAGACAGAATGAAAAACTAGAAAGAATATGAAAATATCATAAGAAAAACAATTGATCTGGAGAACAGATGAAGAGAAAACATGAGAATAATCAGATACCTGAAAGCTCTGATCAAGCAAAGAATATTGTTACCATAATATAAGAAAGAATAAAAGAAAATTGTAGTACCTGAGGGAAAAGCAGAAGTAGGAAAAAAAAATCCGCTGATCACCACCTAGAAGAGATTCCATCAGGAAAACTCACAGGGATATTATAGAGAAATTCTGTAAGCCCACAGCTCCAGGACAAAATATTGCAAGCAACAACAGAAATTGACATACCCAATTACTATTACACAAGACCTACTAGTAGCAACACTAAAAGATCACAGGTCTTGAAATACTATATATCAAAGAGCAAAAGAACTGGCATTTCTGCCAAAAAATATTGTACCCAGCTAAACTAAATATAATTCTGAATGAAAAAAAAAAACCAGGCATTTAATTAACTGTCAGACATTGAGGACTTTGTAAAAACAAACAAGCAGAAAAAACAAACAAACAAACAAATGCTTGAACTAAGTAGAAGATTTGACATATAAAAGCCAAGAGAAATGTAATGTAGAGACTAAAGATCAAATACAAGGGACTCAATAAGGATAAAATATTTACCTTTTAATGTGTAAAATATAAAACCTATGTCTAAGATTGCTGTTAGTAATTAGGTAGCTTATATAAAAGACTGAGGTAGATATGGGCATGATATGACTTCAAAAATGAAAACATTTCAAGAACAGATAAAAGAATAATTATCTTTATACAAAAGGGGTGGGAGAGGAAGGACCAATACAGAGGAATTAGATGGTAGAGGTGGATTGTCAGTTCTAGAAACCTATTTTCATTGGGAATAGGTGGAGGGAAAAACACATACACATATAAAAGACTATAAAAGTCTTCTAAATTTAGAGAGAAATAAATATCTAAAGAGATAGAGAGGGAGGAGAAAATAAAGGAGGGATATTTAAAGGGGAAGGTGAAGGGATAGGTTAAAAGGGGGGGTGTTATACAAAAGTTTTTAAATCAACTGGAATGGGAGGATAAAGGAGGGACTCTTGGAAGGAAGGGTAAGGGAAACATCTTTAGAGCGGAGAGTGAGGGAATAGGTCAAAGGGGTATAAAAAGAGTGCTAAGATTTAGGGGAATGGGAGGATAAGGGAGGGATTACTAGAGAGGGGAAGGTTAAGTAATAGGAGGGAAAGGTAGTGGGTAGAAGTAAAGTAGAGGAGTTAGGAGAGATAGGAAAAAAGAGAAATGCACAAACTTAAAAACCAAGATTGGGAGTTAACTCTCTTAGGGAAACTGTATGTTCATACATGTATGCATGTTTATATTTGCATTTAGAGATGTATATATCAATGTCTCTATATAAATATATCCACGTTTAATTTTAGTCTCAGGGTAGAGGGGAAGGGGGAAGGGAGAAAAAGAAGGTAAAAAGTATAAAGCAGTGGTGGAGTTGAAGCACAAACTTTGCGTGGAATCTCACTCCAATTACTTCCAAAATATGTAAAAAAAATGACTCTAAACAAACTTTAGAGGTACAGAACCCACAGAGTTACAAGGAGAAGCAAAGCCCCCACTGAAGGCAGCTTGGTAGGTGAACAGGAAGGGTCTATCACAGCATGCTGGGTGCCTACCTCAGCCCCACATGAGCTGTGAGGTAATGTCCCCAGGGCAGCCCTGACCAGCAGCAGCCAAAGCAGACTTCTGTAGAAGGAATCACCAGCAGCTTTGGTGGTTTTCAGACTTCTGAATCCATAAAGCCAAAGAGAAAGTTAAAGGTCAGGGTGAAACTCTGTTGAAGTGGAGGGGGACAGAAGAGCATGGTCCAGCCTTGGGCCCCAGGGCAAGAAATGGTATAGGTGTTGCAGTTCTGCAGGAACCATGACATGGATGACTCAGGAGCTCCTGGCCTGCAGATAATAGGGGGACCAAGTGATCATTCAGAGGATAATTGCTCTTGTTCAACCTGCTTGTATCTGGAGCACAGTCTTGGGTGATGGTCCTGGGATGTGTGGTTAGTGAGCCACAGCTTGTGGGAGCTATAGAGAGGGCACTCTCCTAATAGGTCCATCAGCTGCAAAAACCCCATCAATTTGGGACAAAGCTTTCTCCATTTGGGAAGCTGAGTTGTACTGTGACAAAGAGCTCAAATATCGAGTAATTGGCTGGCAATACGAGCATGCACAGGAAGCACAAAAAGACCATAGAATCCTTTTTTGGGAACAAAAAGTATCAAGGCATGGAGCAAGAGGAAGACAGTGACATCAAAACTCCTTCATCAAAAGCCTCCAAGAAAAATATGAACTGGTTGCAGGCCAAGGAGGAGCTCAAGAAGGATTTTGAAAATCAAGTAAGAGAAGTGGAGGAACATTCGGAAGAGAAATGAGAATGACACAAGAAAATTATGAAAAGTGAATCAATAGCCCACAAAAGGACATCCAAAAACACACCAAAGTAAATAACACCTTAAAAATAGACTAAGTCAAATGGAAGAACAGGCCCAAAAAGCCAATGAGGAGAAGAATGATTTAAAAAGCCAAATTTGCCCTAAGGAAAAGGAATTTCAAAAACTCACTGAAGAGAATAAGTCATTCAAATTTAGACTGGAGCAAATGGAAGCTAATGATTTTATGAGATGTTTTCTTTTGGGGATCTTTTTTCAAGAGGTAACTGGTGAATTATTTCAAGTTCTATTTTACCCTGTGGTTCTAAAATATCAGGGCAATCTTCCTTGAGAATTTCTTGAAGGATGCTATCTAAGTCCTTTTTTTGATCATTGCTTTCAGGTAGCCCAAAAATTTTAAATTGTCTCTCCTGCATCTATTTTCCAGGTCAGTGGTTTTTTTCAAGGAGATATTTCACATTACCTTCCATTTTTCATTTGTTTGGATCTGTCTAATAGTATCTTGATTCCTCATAAAGTTATTTGCTTCCATTTGCTCCACTCTAAGTCTGAAAGAGTTATTTTCTTCAGAAAGCTTTTGAGATTCTTTTTCCATCTAGCAAATTTGACTTTTTAAGGCATTCTTCTCCTTATTGGCTTTTTGGTCCTCTTTTGACATTTGAGTTATTCTATTTCTTAAGGTGTTATTTTGTTCAGTCTGGTTGTTCACTCTCTTTTCATGATTTTCTTGCATCAGTCTCCTTTCTCTTCCCAATTTTTCCTCTACTTCTCTTATTTGGTTTTCAAAATCCTTCTTAAGCTGATCTGTGCCTTATAGGAAGTCTACATATTGCTTGGAAGCTTTTGGTGTTGGAGTTCTGATTGTGTTGTCTTCTCCCCATTCCATGCTTTGATCCTTCTTGTTCCCAAAGAAGGAATCTAGAGTTCAGTTGCTGTTCTTACTTTGCTTCCTTTGCCTGCTTATGTCAGACAGTCAAGTACCTGATTTTTTATCTCTGTGGAACTCTGCATCCAGAGGGGAAAGCTCTGTCCCAAATCTCTGGGGTTTTTGCAGCTGCCGGAGTTAATGTGAGGCTGCCATTTTTTTACAGCCCCCACCAGCTTTGGCTCATGGATAATGCACCCCAGGACCACCACCTAAGACCCTGATCCAGATCTAGGGCACTTAACACAAGAGCAGATGGCCTCTGAACAATCTGCTGCTCCCTTGCCCTGGAGGCAGTTTGGCTGGACCGCTTTTCTCCCCCAAATTTGGCTCAGCTCCACTGACCTTTCACTTTCTCCTTGTTTCCTGTGGCTTGATTATTCTGGAAACTTCCACACCTGCTGCTGATCCACTCTCCTAAAGGCTCCAGCTGCAGCTCTTGCTGGCTACCCTGAGGCCAAGCTGCTGTTTCAGACTGGGCTGGTTTCGGCTCCCAGTGTGGTGAGATAAGGCCGTTTGCCAAGCTGCCTTCAGTGGAAGATTTTTTTTTCTATATATCTTTGATATGTGGAGCCATAAAATTTGTTTAGAATTATATTTAATGGGTATTTGAGGTAGCTATGTGGGAGCTGCAGAGACTTGCTGCTTCTATGCCACCACCTCGGCTCCACCCAAAAGATGCTTTTTAAAAATTTCATTGACACTAGGTGGTCAAGAAAGAACTCTTGATTCATCCATAGATAGTATATTTATAGATCCCCCCTCATGTTCCTCTTCCATAGCTTAGTGAGACCATCATTTAAAAACATCTTTGAAGTCTGCTTCCCTCTAATGTAATTGATTTTAATATCTTCTCCTACATACTTTGTCTTTAAGACCTCATCTACTGCTATGTTTTTAATTGTATCAAAATGACTGCCATATTTATTAGTAGCACCAATACTTCTGTTTCATTTAATATTTCTTTTTAAATTTTTTTCATTTAATATTTCTCATTGTCAGCTGTCTCTGCCTATAAATGTCATGACCAAAACTGAATTACTTTATCACCAAAATTGATCCCTTCTTCTAACTTCTGTTCCCTCCTTGGAACTGCAGTCAAATTTTAATTTTCTTCTTTATACTCCCTTCCACAACATGATTAGTTGCTGTGTCTTATAAATTTTACTTCTACAAAATTCCTTGCATCTATATCTTTATTTTAATTTCTAATGCCATCCTTTTTAGATTGAGTTCTAATTACCCCCTCTTTCAAAGTCTTATGGTAAAGTCCTTGCCTGTACTCTTTCTTCTCTGATTTATTCTTAAACTGCTGCCAAAATAACCTTACAAATGCACACGTTCAAACATGACCCCTTGTTTACTTTTTTTTTTTTCCCTAACTTTCCTCATAAGAGGATAAATTGCAAATTCTTTGCATTTCTTATCAAGGACCACCACAAACTTGTCTCAATTTATTTATTTTTTCTAATTTTATTTAATCCTATTGTATTTTGTGTGCAATGAATTCCAGCCACATTGGCATACTATCCTGTTTTGAAACCTTATTTTGCCTTTTAACATCTGTAGGTATTTGTGAAGGGTTTTCCATCTTTACAGTGTACATCATAGTACATTGTATCATAGTACTACAGATTAGAGATATTTTCCACATTAATTTTTTTTCAATTTGTGGAATAAAACAAGCACTTTCAAAACATTGTATAAAAAAAAAGAAAAAGATTGTACTTGAAACTTCAAATATATTATGTAGAACTTGCTATTACTTTTAAATATATAACAAAGATATCATATTATTTTTTTTATTTTATTTTGCTTCCCTCCCCCACACTCTACTGATGGCTAACATTAGACACAAACATATGTGTGTGTGTGTGTGTGTGTATGTGTGTGTGCATACACATAAAATTTTTCTATAGAAATTTCTATTTCTCAGTTCTGTCTCTCAATGTAGATAAGTGTCTTCTTCATAGATCCTTCCAATAATCAAAATGACTTGTTCACTCAATAGTTTATAAAAGTGTTTGCAAATGTGAATTGCATCTCAAGTTTAGTGAATATTTACTTTAATTTTTAACTTATTTTGAAAAAAATCATGCACATAACTTTTTGTCATCAAATTTAAAGTTTGCATTGTTTTCTGATTTCAAGGGTATTATTCACAGTGCAAAATTTTCTCAAAAAGTTAATTTATATATTTATAGATTCTGTGATTACAATCTTGTTCTTATTATTATATCTTTTTTCCTGTTATTTTATTGATGACTATTTTAAAATTGTATTTAATTAGTTTGATTTTTGTGCAGGGGACAGGATTAATGAAAAAAGATAGGTTAGCTATAAGATAAGATTTGTAAAGCTCATAGCATAGTGCCTGGCACAAAGTAGGCACTTAATAAATGATTGTTCCCTCCCACTTAACCCCTTTCCCTTTAATTGGTTCTATAAAACAAATAATCATAGAGAAGATTGAATTTATGTGTCAGAGAAACATCTAAGTTAAACCTTTGAACTTACATAAAACACAATGTAGAACTTTATTCTGTCTGATTCTGCATAAAATAAATTGCAAACAGAGATATATTTGAATATGCGTATTTTACCAATTTTACCACTTTTAGGTGACACAGACATAACACAATAAAAACAAAATTCCTTATCTTTTGTAAAATGACACAAGGTGTCATGACTGACTGTTGTGTTGTCAGTGGTAAGCCATATGTTCAAATCAGCAGTACAGTCATAATAGTTTTATAATACTCAATAGACAACTAGCATTTATTAAGTGACTATGTGACAAGCATTATGACAAATGTTGGAACTATAAAGAAAGACTAACAAAAAATCCCTACTTTTAGGGAGCTCAGTGTATACTGGAAAATAAGAAAATTATAGGAAAGATAATTTTTAAAAAAAATATTATTTAATTATGAGAGGAAATTAAATTTTATACTGATTAAAATATTGCTCCTAGCAATTTTAATTATTATCACCAACTAGGTGCTAAGCTCAGTTGTTTGTAGGCTTTTCATACTCTTGAGTAAAATATCAGTTTATTCCATCCTAGTTATAGCTTTTTATAACACCCCATTATATAGTCAGTGATAGAAATATAGTTAACAATGATAACTGGGGGGAAAAATGTTTGAAGCAAGTTTCTCTGACAAAGGTCTCTTTTCTCCAGCATATTGAGAATTGAGTCAGATTTGTTAAAGAAGAGCCATTTCCCAACTCATAAATGACAAAAAAAAAATGAAAAGTTTTCAGATGAAGTAACAAAAGCTATCTATGACTATATTAAAAATGCTCTGTCTCATTATGGATCAGAGAAATTAAAATTGAAATAATTCTGAGATACTGCCACATAATTATTGGACTGCAAATAGGGCAGAAAAGGAAAATGACAAATGGTGGAGGGGATGTAGGGAAAATTAGATATTAATGAGCTGTTCATGGGGTTGTGAACTGATTTAAAAATCATGTTTAGCAAAGGGCTATAAATCCATGAACACATATAGACCTAGGCCTGTATCTACTACTACGACTGTATCCCAAAAGTGATTTAAAAAATTAGAAAAAAACAGAGAAAAGGACTTATTTGTATATGCTATTTATATATCATATATCATAATTATCAAGGTAAATGACTGAAATATAAATTCCTTACATATTTTTATTTCCACTGACCATCATGCTGCCCTACATACAGTAAGTAGGTCTTTAATCAAGTTTTGTCCTTAATAGACTACTGTTATGTAGGCAACAATTAGTTAGCAATAAATTTCAACCTAGCAGGGAGGTTTAAAAATAGTTATTTTTAAAATATCAACATCAAATGTAACTTCAATATGTGAAATTTATTAGTAACAATTCACTTTTGTATAAAACTTTGAGGTTTATGAAGGTTCTTACTTGAAACAAAACTGTGAAGTGGATAGTACAAGTATGATAATAATGACCATTTTTCAGCAAAGAAAAATTATATAAAAGCAACTATTGCAACTCACACAACTAATGAATTTTAGAGATGGAACTGAGCTTAAGTTTTATGAATCAGGTCCATTTCATTTCCTTGTCCTCTACATTCTGAAAAAGTTACAGATTTTTTCAACTATCTTAATAAATATACTAGACAATTAAATTATTATGATTTGAGAATGTACAGTGTAATGTAAAACTTCAAATATGGAAACATTTTAAAAGCTAAAGGAAAACAAACATGAGAATGTTTATTAGTGTGCATGTGTGTGTCTTAAGGATATATTAGAAAATATCACAACATCCACTACTGACATCCATCAGATGTACACATGTACCTACACCACACTACATATATCTACACACGTGTACATACATATCACAACTATTGTTCATACACATGCTATATGAATCTTATGATGTCTATATGCAGACATACATACACATATCCTAGTTTAATTCATAAAATCTGAAGAGGCATTGAGTGACATGTATGTTTGAATTGCTCAGAGCTATTAACTTATTAGCCTTAAATGAAGGAAATACTGCCAACAATTTCCTTATCTTGTTGCAGTAAATTTAATATATTTAGTGTTGGTAATTTGCCCAGAAGATTTTAAATCACATTAGTAGTAACATATTTTTAGTATTATGGCAACATCTGCTAGAAAACATGTGTGTGTGTGTGTGTGTGTGTGTGTGTGTGTGTGTGTGTGTGTGTGAGAGAGAGAGAGAGAGAGAGAGAGAGAAAGAGAGAGAGAGAGAGGGAGGGAGAAAGATGGATAGATGAATGGATAGATAACTAGATAGATGATAGATAGATGGATTGATAGATAGATATAAAGAAGACATAGGATGAGTTGAGTATGAAGGGATGATATCTAAAAAATAAAGTTAAGGGGTAAGAGGAATATATTGGGAGAATGAGGAGAGATATAATGAGTTTTTATTATTTTACATAAAAAAAATATTTTACATAAAAGAAGCAAGAAAAACTTTTACAATAGAGGGGAAAGGGGGAAGTGAGAGGGAATGAAGGAATCTATCAATCATTGGATTTGGCTTAAGGAGAGACTAATATACACATTCAATTGGCTATCTTACCCTACCAGAAAGTAGGAGATAAGGGGATGAGGGAATGGTGGGAGTTGGGGGGAGGGGGTGTGGTAGGAGAGAGGACAGATTGGGTGAGGGAGTAGCCAGAAGCAAACATTTTTGAAAAAGGACAGAGTCAAAAGAGAAAATAGAATAAATGGAGGGAAGGACAGGATGGAGGGAAATATACTTATTCTTTCACAACATAACTATTGTGGAAGTGTTTTGCATAACTACACATATATAACCTATATTGAATTGCTTCGCTTCTCAATGTGGGTGGGTGGGGAGGGGAGAAAGGAGAGAATTTGGAACTCAAAGTTTTAAAGACAAATGTTAAAAATTGTTTTTGCATGCAACTGGAAAATAACATATGCAGGTAATATGGTATAGAAATCTATTTTGCTCTACAGAAAAGTAATGGAGAAGGGGTTAAGGGAGGGGAAGGGAGTGATAGAATGGAGGGTAGATTGGGGAAGTGGTAATCAGAATGCATTCCATCTTGAGAAGAGGGGAAGAAATAGGCAGAAAATTTCAAACATAAAATCTCATGGAAATGAATGTGGAAAACTAAAAATTTAATAATAATAATAATAATAGCTATATGCAGCATCAACTCATTTCACAGAGTAATAGAACCTCAAAGAGCATAGAAAGCTCAGAAGATCTCTAATCAAATAGGTATCTGAACAGGAATCTTTTCTACAAACTCCAACAAATGACCATACAGCTGCTATGTGAAAATATCCAATGAAAGGAAGTTTATTATTTCCTAAGATAAAAGAAAATAGGGATAGAGATGGCATTTAGATATGTATTAATAGTTAGTCAGATGGACTATAGATTTGGACCTGGCATTAGACAAATTGGTTTAGATAGCTAGATAGGCAAATAGATGGATAGATAGACAGATAGATAGAGTATGTGTGTGTGTGTGTGTGTGTGTGTGTGTATGTATTTGTGTATGTGTATGCATATATATGCTGAAGCCACCTTGTACTTGCTCCAGGAAAACTGCAAAATTTTCATTGTGAGAATTTTTACACAAAAATCCAACAACACTACAAATCGGAGTTAGATATCTTTAAATTAATTTTCTTGACTTAAAAAAAATTATGGAGAAATGTTAATAATGCAGATGAACTAATAGGTGTGTCAAGCATCTCTCCTTGGAGATCTGGTTGTCAAATATTTTACCATCATACCAATGAATATATAAATATTTGGCTATTGTATATTAGCTACATAGCAAATTAAAATCATCTTAATTCTAGACACTACACCTCTATTTCTACAATTTAAGAATACACAGCTTCTTTTTGATTCCACTACCACACTTGTTATAGAGGTTGCAAAAAAACTAAATTCTAGATTTTTTCCCACAAAAACTTTTGTCTAGCTGAGACCTTCCCCATCATGATCTTATGCATGTGTTTTTTTAAAATACATGTTAGCTGTAAATATGGTAATAAAAATGTCAGTTTTTTGGATTTCTAGGAGCCAAGATGGCTGAGTCAGAAGGAGGTCACTGTAATTTTCCCATATTTACCTCCTAAGAACCATAAGATTGCACCCCCCCTCCCCCAACCAATCCTGGAGCAGCGGAACCAGCAATGGGTTTAAATAATCTTTCAGGACAAGAAACTTGAAAGATCAGCAAAAAAGGTCTGTCCAACTTGGTAAAAGTGTTGCACAGTACAGGACAGGAAGGGTCTGAGCAAGTTAGTATTAAACTCCACCTCAGCAAACCAGCTGAAGATCCTGAGCCCCATTGCACTAGAACAAGAAAAGGCCAAGACCAGGCTTACCCAAATGAAGCAATATAGCCAAAGGAATGGATAGACTCCAACTCTGAGATCCACCATGAGCTTCAGCACAACCCTAGTCAAACATGCACTTTCCAGTGGCCAGATACCTAAGTGCTATAGTGTAGCATGAGCACTAGCACTAGGACCATAGTTTAGTACTAGATCAGTTGCCAGACCCCTACTTCTTCCAACAGCACCAGCCACATTGGAACCTACCGGCTCAAAAAAGTACTATGCACAAGGGTCCCCTCTGGCCCTCAGGGCTACATTAGTGTAGCACCAGAAAAGATCTAGGACCTAGAGCACAAGAATCCCAAGACTGTTCCCCTTCTATTCCAAAGTAGGAGCTCCAGTTTGAAAGAAAGGAAAAAGGCCAAAAAAGATGAGGAAAAAAAAAGAATCTGACCATAGAAAGTTATTTTGGTGACAAGAAAAATCTAGACAAAAATTCAGAAGAGGACAATATCAAAATACCTATTGGAAGAACCCTAAAGAAAAACAGGAAGTGGTCTCAAGCCCAGAAAGAACTCATGGAAGAGCTCAAAAAGGAGATTACAAATCCTAGAAGAAAAATTGCGAAAAGAAATGAGAGTTATGTAAGAGCACTGTGAAAAAAAACACAAAAGTTGTGGATAAGGAGAACAACTTCCTAAAAAGTTCTTTTGGCCAAATGGGCATAGTGGTTGGAGGAAGTACAAAAGGTAATTGAAGAAAACAACTTTTAAAAAGATTGAACTGGGCAACTAAAACTAATGAATGAATGAGATATCAAAAAATCAGTCAGGGCAATTCAAAAGAATGAAAAATTAAAAGAAAATGAAAAATACCTCATGAGAACAACAATTGACCTTTTCTTTTCCCTTTCCCCTACAATTTCTTCCCTCCTTCTTCCCTTGCCTTTTATCCACCCCTCCTCTTTTCTTTCCCCTTTCTCTTCTTACTTATAGAGTATGATAGATTTCTACAACCAACTGATTGTGATTGTTATTCCCTCTTTGTGTCAACTGTGAGAGTAAAGTTCAAACAGATGCATGAGAGGCAATATCAGAATCATTGGTCTTTCAGGAAATTATGAAGGAAAACTACCTTGCAGATATCCTGCAACTGGAGGGCAAAAGAGGCACTGGAAGAATCCACAGATCACCTCAGGAAAGAGACAGCAAAATAAAAACTCCAAGTACTTAGTAGCTGAAACATTAAAGTAACAAAGGGCACAGAAAATGACATTCCAGAAGGTAAAAAAAGATCTAGTTCTGCAAGAATCACCTACCCAGAAAAAATTAAGCATAATATTTCAATGGGGAAAAAAAAAGTCATTCAATGAAACAGAAGCATTTCAAGCTTCCAGAAGGATACCACAATTGAACAAAAAATTCAATCTCTTATATCAAGACCCAAGACAAGTCTAAAAGAGTAAAAGAAAACATAAGGAATTCAATGGAACTGAGCTGTTTACATCCACACATGGGGAGATGATACTTGTAATTCTTTAAAATTGTAGCTCAGTGTTTGGGAAGCTACAAAGGAAAATATGGGACAGAAAAAAGTATTAGACTGATTACCAAATTGAATGTCTATAGAGCCATTGTGCTGACCTCATTGTATGCCTGTGAAACCCGTACAGTCTACCAGTGTCATGCCAGGAAAGTGACTCACTTCCATTTGAATTGTTTTAGGAAGATTCTGAAGATCATCTGGCAGGATAAGGTGCCAGACACTGAAGTCTTTTCTCAACTAAACTGCCAAGCATTCGAACTCTTCTTCAGACAGAATAACTCTGATGGACTGGCCACATTGTTCAAATGCAAAATGCTCTCATGCCAAAAAGAGTATTTTATGGAGAACTCACAGTGGGCAAACATTTATATGGTGCTCAGAAGAAGAAATATGGGGACACTAAAGGTTTCTCTCAAGAACTTTACAACTTATTGGGGCCATGGGAGACATTACTCAGCATGGTGTGCCCACATCAGAAAAGGTG
>CM053580.1:347438919-347465516 GCA_028627135.1 Pseudochirops cupreus | reverse complement strand
TTAACTCAGTATCCAAAATATAATTTAAATAGGTCACCATGTTTGGGTTTCCACCTTTCACAGAGCTTAAGTTTGTTTTTTAATTGCTTATCACATTTTGCTGTATTTTAGGGCTTTTCCCCAATAGGAACCCTACAGTGTGTGTGTGTGTGTGTGTGTGTGTGTGTGTGTGTGTGTGTGTGTGTGCATGTGTGCATTTATGTATATATGTATGTGTAAATATATGTATATATGTGTGTAAATTGATGCCTACATAGACATTTTACTTGATAAAGATTGAAATAATTACTTTGGAAAAACAAAAAGAACCTAATTTCACATTGTCCAACTGCAACAAAATTTTCTGTTTCCATATCTCAATGGAATCATATATTATTATCTCCGAAGTAAATTCTACTAGAATGGGGGGTAAAAAATCCAATTACATAATAGCAAAATCAACAGTATTTCTTAACTTCTCCTTAAACTTTTTAATTGAAACCCAGATTTCAGAAGTAAATAAGGAAATAAAATAACCTCATTAAAAGGAAAAAGGACATAATTTAATTCTTGTAAATTGTTTTAAGACAATTATGGGAAGAGACAACAGTAGGTGACTAATGCCATATACCAGGAACATAGTGATATTAAAGTATTTCCTTTTCTCCAGTGCCTTATGCTTAATACCTGAATAACTCAATCACAGTGTCATTCCAGGAAACATGACCTTTAAAAATGAATATTCCCAGGATTATTGTTATGCTGCCAGCAAGCCAATTTTCCCCATCCTGTAACATGATTCCCAGAAGAACTATCCTCACAAATGAATGGTTCACTCAGTACTAACAAACATTTTTTATTAATTCCTTATAGGGGAGGAAAAAGTCTAGTATTCTTCATCTAATAGTCCTTACTATATACCTCTGAGTATATCCTTTATACTTCTAGAAAGAGTACACATTCCCCCTTTTTCTCTTATTTTGTCTTCTAGCACTATAAACGGATTATGAGCATGGAGCAATGCTGGCTTACAAGCATAAATGTCCTAGTGCTAAGCAAGTGATGCTACAGCTTGTGTTATCAAAACAGAAAATCATTATAACTACTCAACTATTCAGTTTTTTTGGCTCAGACTAGCCATAAGAATGTCTCTGCACCAAGGCATGTTCATTCAGACTCTACAGAAAAGATCAGTAGTTTAGAGGTGGAAAAAGTGTCATTAATGGGGGAAAAGAAAATTGGGACATTATAAAAAGAAAAGGAAAAAAAATGTCAAATTTATATTTTAATAGTATAAGACACTGTACCTTTTCAGAGACATTCTACTGTAGAGAAAACAAGAACAACAATTAATAAACTTGGAATGAGAGGACCCGGGCCCAAATATTCACTCTGACACATAGCAGCTTAGGTTCAACATTTGTTAATGTAGATTTAAAAACGATGATAGAAAGCAATTTGACACTAGCCCAAAGCAGCCATGTGATGGTATATGTTTAATAACT
This sequence comes from Pseudochirops cupreus, assembly GCA_028627135.1. Classification (NCBI taxonomy): domain Eukaryota; kingdom Metazoa; phylum Chordata; class Mammalia; order Diprotodontia; family Pseudocheiridae; genus Pseudochirops; species Pseudochirops cupreus. The sequence continues at coordinate 347,464,032 of CM053580.1, read as the reverse complement.
AACTCTAAATATGCATGTATGTCTGTGTATGTATTTATGTGTGTGTGTGTGTATATATATATATATATATATATATGCATGTATATGTACATATATGTATATAAAGAGAGGGGACATATTTTAAAATTTGCTTAGTATTATCAATATTTCCTCTATCAATTTCTTAATGCCAGGCAATCAGCAAAACCATCAAGTCCTGATTTGTAACTTATACCAATTTCCCAAGCTATAAAAACTCACACTGAAAATTTAGCTATCTGTTTTGGATAGCAGGTCTGAGCTGGCTCCTACACAACCCTGTTGATACAGGGACCAGTAGATACAACCTAGGATGTAGGTGATTAAGAGCAGAACAAGGTGGCATTAGAAGGGCTGCAGGAAGTGTATATAAATGTGTGTATGTATGTGTATTTATGTATATGTGTATGTTTATATATACAAATGTACACACGTATATCCATACACAATGCATATACACCCACATATATGGTTCTGAGGAAAGTTCTTGGTAAACATCAAGACCTCTTAAAAATGCATCTTTTGTCTAATTTTACATTTCCAAATATATTTCATGATTCAATTATTCAGAAAACTAATATCTCTTTGTGACTAGCCAGTGCCATCCTGGACCTGACTAGAAGTCATCATTCTCCACCAATGTGAGGTCCAAATAGCATTCTGCCCCATTCTAAAGCTGGGTTTCTGGCAGCTTAAGTTAAGGATCTGTTATATTGCAATAATGAAGTTGTAAAGCAATGTTGTCTGGAGCAACTTTACATGTTATTGTCATCAACAAGTGGGAAAAAATGAAGGAACTCAAGCAGAAAGTATTCAATATAACTAGAGACATTGAGTGATGAAACTAAGCCCCTCAAAGTCATTACTGATGCCTTTTTTCACCCACATCATGGACATTAGCACAACTACACTAATAAGCAACAACCTAAAATAGTCATGAAAATAAGGTTTGAACTCATTGATTGTGTGACATAGGAGACACTGGCATAGGATCACTCAACATGGTGTGCCTTGGCAGAGAAGGTACGATGCTGTATAAACAAAGTGCAGTAAAACCAACACAATTTTTTTTTGCTTATTTTTAATTTAAATCATTCATTTCCACAAGATTTTGAGTTACAAATTTTCTCCCCGTCTTTCTCCTACCCACCACCCCAAAACAGTTATGCCATTGTATACCCCCTCCCCCAGTCTGCTCTCTGCTATATCATCCCCCATCACCCCTCTGACTTTCCAGTAGGGCAAGGTGGATCTCCCTACCCCAGTGTCTGTGTATCTTATTTCCTAGTTGAATGTAAACAATAATAATAATTTATACATATTTTTTAAAATATTTGATTTTAAAACTTTAAATTCTAGATTCTTTCCATTCCTCCCTTGTCCTCCACACCCATTGGAAAGACAAGAAATTCAATATAGGCCATATATGTGTAGTTTTGCAAAACTTCACAATGGAAATATTGTGAAAGACTAACTATACCTCCCTACATCCTAACCCATCCTCCACTCGTTCTATTTGCTACTTTGTCCCTGTCCCTCTACAAAAGTGTGTGCTTCTCACAACCCTCCCCTCCCACTCTGACCTCCTTTCCATTATCTCTTCTCTCATCCTCTTCCCCCCCTACACTCCTATAGGGCAAGATCCCCAATTTAGAGTGTATGTCAATCTCTCCCTAAGCCAAATTCAATGAGAGTAAGGTTGACCCATTTCCTGTTGCCTTCCTGTTCTTCCCCTCTATTGTAACAATTATTCCTTGTGTCTTCTATAGGAGATAATTAACCTCAATCTGTCTCTCCCCGTCTCCTCTCATTATAATTCTCTCCCACCTCTCAATTTCTCCTTTTAAAATATCATCCCTTCCTATTCAATTGATCCTGTGGCCTCTGTCTATGTAGACCTGTAGACATATATACACTCACTCACATATGTATTCATATGCATATATACCCTCGTATATAGACATATATGTGTATACATATACATACATATATACATATATACACCCATACATACACATATACATACATATATACATACATATAAATACACATATAAATCTATCTATATATATACATACATACTTACATATACATGCATATACATTTGTGTATGTGTATGTGTGTGTGAATATATTTTAAATTTTATCACCTTAATCTATTTTCCAGGTCAGTGGTTTTACCAATGAGATATTTCACATTAACTTCTATTTTTTCATTTGTTTGGATCTGTTTAATACTATCATGATTTCTCATAAAGGCATTAGCTTCCATTTGCTTTAATCCAATTCTGAAGAAATTATTATCTTCAGTCAGCTTTTGAGATTCTTTTTCTATCTGGCAAATTCGGCTTTTTAAGACATTCTTCTCTTCATTGTCTTTTTGGGCCTCTTCTGCCATTTGAGTTAGTCCAGTTTTTAAGGTTTTATTTTCTTTAGTCAGGTTATTGACTCTCTTTTCATGATTTTCTTGCAACTTTCTTGTTTCTCTCCCCAGTTTTCCCTTAGTTTCTCTTATTTGGTTGTCAAAATCCTTCTTAAGCTCCTCTGTGGCCTGTAATCAGTTTATATTTTTCTCAGAAGCTTTTGGTGCAGGAGTTCTCACTGTGTTTTCTTCCTCCTGTTATATGCTTTGATCTTTTTTTGTTCCCAAAAAAGGAATCTAAAGTTGGATTGCTTTTCTTACTTTGCTTCCTTTCCCTGCTTATGTTGCTAGTCAATTACTTGACTTTTTAGCTCTGTGCTGCAGTGGAACTCTGATCCCAGAGGGGAGAGCTTTGTTCCAAATCACTGGAGTTTTCACAGCTTCTGGAGCTATTAGGAGGCTGCTCTCTCTACAGCCCTCACCAGCTTTGGCTCACTGGTCACACACCACAGGATCACTAATCCACGCCGTGGTCTGGATCCAAGCATGTAAAGGCAAGAATACTTAGCCTCAGAAGGGTTGCTTGGCCACCTGAAATCTGCAGGCTGGGAACTCTGAAGCAGCCATGTGGAGGTGGTTCTATGTTGGTCTCTTCCACCATTACTGGCTCTGGGGGCAGAGGGTCAGACCCACTCCTCCAATCCCCCCAAATTCAACTGAGTTCCACTGACCTTTCACTTTGTCTTTGGCATTTATGAGTTTATAATTCTGGAAACCAATATAGCTGCTGGTGATCCACTCTCCTGAATGCTCCAAGTGAGGCTTGTCCTGGCTGCCCTTGAACTAAAACTGTGGTGGCACTGATCTTGGCTCCCAGCATGCTTTGATGAACCATTCCTGTCCACCTACCAGGCTGCCTTCAGTGCGACATTTTTTCTCTGTCACTTTGTTGGTTCTGGAACTCTAAAATTTGTTTAGAATCATATTTTATAGGTATTTTAGGTGGTTATGGTGGGAGCTCACAAATTTCTCCTGCTTCTATGCCACCATCTTGACTCTGCCTCCCTACTCACCAGCACCATTTAAAAAAGTTTCCATAATGGTTGTATCCAAATTTTCTAAAGAAAAGAAAGAAAGAAAGAAAGAAAGAAAGAAAGAAAGAAAGAAAGAAAGAAAGAAAGAAAGAAAGAAAAGAAAAAAGAAAAAAATTCTCATGCATTCAGAGATGATTATGTGATGAAATTTGGTAAAGGTTAAGAATAGGCTTTGGAAAAATAAAGATCACTGGTAACTAGAAAGAACAATTTCAGTTGAATGTTGGGGTCAGAAGCCAAATTGCAGAAATTTAAAAAGATAATGAGAAAAGCAGAAGCACAAGTATAGACTGCCTTCTCAAGAAGTTAAGCCAAAAAAGAGAGGAGAAATATGACTATAGCTATCAAACAAATGATATTAGAAGACAGAAAATGCTGGTGTTCTATAATAAGATATAGGGTAGCTCCTTTCTGAAAAGGAGAAAAAGTAAGTGAATGAGTTACCATTTGCTTATCAAACCAAAGAGCAACAAAAAGACAGAATAGACAGGTTAATAGGAAAAGAAAAGCAAATTCTCCTGTTTTATTGCCACTCCCTGCATTTCTGGGATAACAATGAAAACTGTCTTCCTAATATTCAGTAATAGAAAAGCAAGGATGGAAGGGACCCTGATCTTTCTTTTCTCTTCTTTCTCTAGAAATGACTTCAAGTTTCTCATGTTCTCTTGCAATTTAGGTACAATTCCTTTTGGCAATATTTATTTTGATAAAAACTATAAAATGAGAACACGTAGTTGCTTCTCTTCATAAAATTTCTGATTATTTCCATCAATTCCATCCAGCCTTATATGAACAAAATTCAGGCAAAATATGTCTTAATTTCTGTAGTCTGTATTTAGCTTTACTTCGTTTTTAGAGAGGCTATTTTATATTTGAAATGTTTTAATGCTTCATTTTATCAAAGGAATGATAATCCATGTTTTATATAAATATGCTTAACATCCTAACACCAAAATACCTACATACATATATGTGTATAATAATATATATGGTATTTGAACTGAGAGTGGTATATCTGGACCACTTTGTCTTTTACTATCGTATTTTTCCCCTTCCAAGTTCTTGGAGCCTCTTTTTCAAATATTTTTATTTTTTAAATTTATTTTTCACTTTTCAACATCCATTTCCACAAGATTTTGAGTTACAGATTTTCTACACATTTCCCCTACGCCCAGCCAAAGATAGTGAGCCAATTGATACCCTCTCCCCTAATCTTCTCTCTCTTATATACTGCCCCATCTCCCTTCTAACTTTCTAGTAGAGCAAGATGGATTTCTATATCCCAGTGCCTGTATATCTTGTTTCCCAGTTGCATGCAAAAAAACTTTTTTTAACATTAGTTTTTAAAACTTTGATTTCCAGATTCTTGCCCTCCTTCCCTCCTCACCCATCCCCACTGTGAAGGTAAGCAATTCGACATAAGTTGTACATGTGTAGTAACATAAAACATTTCCCTGATAGTCATATTATGAAAGATTAACTATATTTCCATTCATCCCATCTCACCACCCATTTATTCTGTTTTCTACTTTGATCCTGTCTCTTTTCAAAAGTATGTGCTTCTAATTACTCTCTCCTCTAATTTTCCCTCCCTTCTATAACCTCCCCTCTTAAGCCTCCCCCCACTTTCCTGTAGGGTAAGACACCCAAATGATTGTATATGTTATTACCTCCTTAAGCCAAATTCAGTGAGCATAAGGTTGACCCATTCCCTCTAACCTTCTTCTTACTATCATTTATTGAAATATAGTAATCACTGGTTCCCTTGCCTATAGGAGATTTTATTTCTGCATGAATCAAAACCATTTATTCTCAATAGTACTTAATTATTGTTGAACACATTTTTCTTACAGGAACTGTCAGTTAAATGAGTTTGCCAAGCAGCTTGTTTATGAAACCATTTCAAGCCTTTTCAATTTCTAATTGATGCTCTCTCTTGTGTTCACCACTCCCATGGATTTATCATTATCAGCATTATTTAATTAACTGAACTATTCATACTGACTGAAAAGAGGATAGTCAATTCCTTCTTTGCAGTATTTCACAGTTCTGTTCTTTCCTTTCCTTACCACTGTCATCACCCTAATTCAGCTCTTATTACCATTCCCAGATTATTATAATGGCTTCCTCACAGAACTCCCTGTTTCCAGTCATTCTTGTTCAAAGGAAATCTTTCATAGCACTTTCAGATTCATTTTCCTAAAGCTCTGCTTTGATCATGTTCTTCCCCTGCACACCAAGAATTTTGTCTTATTCCTAGCAAAAGGATAAGGAATGTATTCCTTAAGTTGATTTTTGATAATTTTCATGATCTGTATCTAATTTATCTTTTACCTTCTACTACTCATCTGTAAAAGATCTCTACCCAAATCATTTAAGCTTTGTATTTTCTCATTTTTGTAGCTTCTTGCATCCCATTTCTTTTACTTAAAACACAGTTTCATCTTCTTTCTATCAATATGAATCCGACCAACCCTTCCTGAGTAACTTTTAAATTCCTTCTCTATTCTTTAAGATTTTCTAAAGCACTTCAGATGAAGTCTTTTCAAAAGGGACTTCAAAAATCCTATGGGTACATATGCACTGAGGGATTCATTTGGTATGTCATTTTACTCCATGAAGTAGTTATCTTTTTAATTTTATTTCTCTAACTTACAGCAGATAGAGCATCATAATGCAAGGAAATACAGAATCACAATCAAGAACCCTGGGTTTTAATCCTTTTTGAGATATTAACTATTTGACTATGGGCAAGTCACATAATCTCTGCCATTTTAGTTTGCTTCACCTATAAAATGTTTTTTAAAAATTGCATTTCCTACAGCATAAAGCAGTGAGAAAACCACTTTGTTTACCTTAGAGTATTGCAAAAATAGAAGGTAACATCATCATTAGATTATAAATTCTTGAAAGGCAGAAATTGTATTGTATGTTTTTTTCTATTCCCTCAGGCCCCAATGATCATACACACATAGAGATTAAAACATAAAAATGTTAATTGATTTGTTGAAACTGAGTGAAGATTTCAGTGAAATACTTAATCCTTTAGACTGTGCTATTAATTAGAAAAGGGTGTTAGATATCTGAAAAGTGATTTGTTCGATTTGTCTCTACTAATCTCACCCTGTTTGGGGATTGAATTATTTTGGCTTCAGGTAGAAGCACTCCAGGAAGTAGAGTCACAGTAACAATGTCTGAAATTGGAGGCTGCAGAGAAATAGTTGCTGTTCAGCAGATATTTGTTTCTCAGGCACATTCATATACACAACAATCCTAACCAGTAGCAGAATTTTCAATTAAGAAGTATACTGGCAGGCATGTATAAATGAAACAGATATACAAACACAGAAAACAGTGATAAAAATGTACTTTCTTTGAAGTTACACTTGTGGGAAAACATGTAACACCTACCAAAGAAGGAAATAAAAAGGAGTGGAGTAAAGGATGAAATGAAAGAAATGTATGATACAAAAAAATGAGGTGGTCAGGTGATGAAAGCAAAGGCGACCTGATAAAATGGTACCCTGTATGTTAGTCCAGTATTCTTATGATGTGAAGAGAAATATAATTAATGCCTGGATTATTTGGTAGACACCAAAAGGGAAAATGGTCTCAGAAAACAGGAAGACTATAGATACACAGAGATAGATTGGTCTCAACCTGCATCATTGCAGGGAATATTCAAACCTATGAGATTACAGACTGGCTACCTTACTGTGACAAGCGTACAGGACACAGGAGATAGAATTCTGAACCTAGACTCAAGAAAAACAAAATGGAAACTGTATTTCAGATTCTTACTAGCTGTGCAAATCACTTAACCTCTGTATCTCTCAGTTTCTTTTATTTTTGAGGGTCATAAGTTGGCATTTCTTATTTTAAGCTGAAGAAGATGTTATGAAAGGAGTTGGCAGGGGGAACTAGGGGAGAGGGAAGAAGGGAGGAGACAGGGAGATAAGAGACTCTTATATGTGTCGGCTGTAGACAGGGTTGATCCTGATTTCTGAGCCATGGTCCAGAGCACATAATGGAGCAAATGTAAGATGAGGTTCCAAGGGGTACAGGTTTAGGAAAAAGTTGGGGGGGGTGTGTATTCTCTTTGGATCAGCAGCACCTCTTCTTTTAAGGAATTGAAGCATAAGGTCAGTTCCATCCCAGTTATATCAGTTTTTTATAAGATATTCTTGTAATTAAAGTCTTTGTGCTAAGGAATTTTTTCACGGCCTTTCTAACTTGTACTTTGCTTAGTTCTGCATTAGATTACAAATTCATGTCTCTGAACCTGTCTCTTCTTCCAGTTGCCAAATGATCATTCCTAATGACAGGAGTTTGCATCATTCTCCTGATCCAAAAAAATCCAATGGCTCCCTCTTTTCTAGTTTCTTTCAATATTGATTCAAATTGTTAGTTGCTGGCTCAAGACCTGCTACTCACTCCTCAATTAAAGTGATGTGATCCAGAAAAGGATGAAGAGCTGCATATCTCTGATTTAAGTCCTTTAGATTTCTTCTTATGTTTACTGCAATATCTTACATTTCTATATACTTCAAGCTTTTCAGTTTATTCATATTTTCCAGAAGTTTATAGTCTTCCCAGGTGGTTGGTAACCTGCCCATCAGGTATGTGGCCATTCTTAGGAACATGTCCTGAAACATCCCTGCGATGTCCACCTCAGGAACCTCTGTGGCCTCCTTGGCTTTCTTCACCATGGCATCATCTAGGGCAGGGAAGGGAGGAAGGAAAAAAAGATGGAAGGAAGGAGAAAGGATGGGAGGAAGTATGAGGATGGTAGAGGAGGGAGAAAGGGAGGGGAGGGAAAAGAGTGGAGGGGAGGGGAGGGAAGGGAATAAGGAAGAGTAGAAAAGGGAAAGGATGAAGAGTCAGAGAGGGAGATTTCTCTCAGTTTCTTAAACTATAAATGGAAGATGATATTCATAGTGCCTCTCTCCCAGGGTTATTTTAAGGATCAATAATAATACCTAACATTTATATAGTGCTTACCATATGACAGATGCTGTGTTAAGTACTTTATATTACTTCACTGATCCTCACAACAATGCTGGGAAGTTAGTGCTATTATTTTTACCATTTACAGATGAGGAAACAGAGATTAAAAAAAGAAAACAACTTAAGTGATTTATCCATATTCACACTGTTAGTAGAGGGATTTTTGTCACTCATAGATCAGAGTACAGGCCAGGAGACTAGTTGACACCTCTCCACATGTCATGTTTCTTGGAAGAATTCAAGACTTGCACATCCCAAGAATTGTCTCTGAAAACAGCTCCACAAAACTTCTGAAGTTTTGGACAGTGTGCCCTCCACTCTGGAAGCAGAGCCCAACTTTAACTGTAAAATTCAAGTAATAGACTTTAAAAATGAATAAAGTAAAGATAAAAATCATATCATAGAAGGTAAATATGGTGGCAAGAATGATCAAAACACACGCTTAAGGGGGCAGAAACAAGATGGCAGAGTAGAAGCAGGAAATCCCATGAGCTCCTACTCCAACCAACTCCAATGCTTGTAAAATATGACTCTAAACAAATATTAAAGCTACAGAACCCACAAAGTGACAGAGAGAAATAAATCTCCTGTTGAAGACAGCTTGGCAGGCCGACAAGAAGGGTCTATCACACCAGAGTGGGAGCTGAACACAGTTGTACATGAGCTGCACTGGCCCAGAACTGGAGCAACCCCAACAAGCAGCCCAGATTGGCAAGAGAGGACTTAAGGAGAGTGGATGACCAGCAGCTGTGGAAGTTTCCAGACTTCTCAAAGAATAAACATCAAAGAAAAGCAAAAGGTCACTGGGGAACTCTATTGGAACTAAGTGACAAAAGAGCATGGTCCACCTCCTGCCACTGGGACAAGAGGTGGCCAACGTGTGGCAACTGCAGCTGCTGCCAAGCGGCTGCCTCAGGTGCTCATGGCCTGCAGATAGTAGGGGGACCAAGCAACCATTCAAAAGGTAAACACTATTGCTTTGACTTGCTTGGATCTGAGTCACTGTCTTGGGTGGTGGTACTGGGGGAAGAAACTCCAGTGTGCCAGAGCTTGTGATGACTGTAGAGAAGGCACCCTCCTCAGACTGTTGACAACATTTGCTAAAACCCCAGTGATTTGGGGAAAAGCTCTCCAATCTGGAAGCAGAGTTCTACTGTGCAAAGAGCTCAAAAATCAAGTAACTGTCTGGCAAGATGAGCAAGCAGAGGAAACACATTCATCCCATAGAATCCTTTTTTGGGGATGAAAAGGATCAAAACATAGAACCAAAAAAAAAAATCAACAAAGACAAAACTCCTGCAACAAAAGCTTCAAAGGAAAATATGAACTGATTGCATAGTTATGCAAAACATTTCCAGTTGCTATACAGTGAAAGACTAACTATATTTCACTCCAACCTATCCCACTGCCACATTTTGTTTTCTACTTCAACCCTGTCTCTTTTCAAAAGTGTGTGCTTCTAACACCCCACACCCCATTCTACCTTCCCTTTTATCATCCCCACTCTTATCACCTCCTCCCTACTTTCCTGTAGGGTAAGATACCCAATTGAGTGTGTATATTATTCCCTCCTTAAGCCAAATTCAATGATAGCAAGGCTGGCCCATTCCCTTTTGCCTTCCTGTTCCTCTCCATTGTAAAAGTTTTCTTTTGTCTCCTTCATATGAGATAATTTACCTTATGCCAGCTCTCCCTATCTCATTCTCTCATTTATTCTTCTCCCACCTCGGAATTTTACTTTTTGCATATCATCCTTTCTGATTCAACTAATCCTGTGCCTTCTTTCTATGTATACATGTACACATATATACACACTCACATATATGTATTATAAACACATAAAGCCTTCTATATAAACATACAAATGTATGCATACACACACACACACATATTCCCTTCAACTACTCTTATACTGAGAAAAGTTGCATGAGTCACAACTATCAATTTTCCATAAAGGAATGTAAATAGTTCAACTTTAATAAGTTCCTTATGATTTTCTTTTTCCTGTTTACCTTCTTATGCTTTTCATGCTCCTTGCATTTGAAAGCCAAATTTTCTTTTCAGCTCTTTTTTTTTTATCAAGAATGCTTAAAAATCTTCTATTTCATGGAATGATAATATTGTCCCCTGACATTATATTCAGTTTTGCTTGGTAGATGATTCTTCATTTTAATCCTAGCTCCTTTGACCACTGAAATATCATATTTCAAGCTCTTTGATGCCTTAGTTCAGAATCTGCTAAATCTTGTGTGATCCTGATTGTGTTTCCACAATATTCAAATTGTTGCTCTTGGCTGCATGTAATATTTTGTCCTTGACATGGGAACTCTGGAATTTGGATATAATATTCCTAGGATTTATCTTTTTGGCATCTTGTTCAAGTGGTGATAAGTAAATATTTTCAAATTCTCTTTCACCTTCTGGTTCTATCATATCAGGCATTTTATCTTGAGAATTTCTTTAAGGATGACTTCTAGGTTGATTTTTTGATCGTGTCTTTCAGGTAGTCCAATAGTTTTTAAATTATATCTCCTGGATCTATTTTCCAGGTCATTGTTTTATCCAAGAGCTATTTCACATTGCCTTCTACATTTTCATTTGTTTGAATCTGTTTTATAGTATCTTGATTTCTCATAAAGTCATTAGCTTCCATTTGCACGAGCCTAATTTTGAAGTAATTATTCTCTTCAGTGAGTTTTTCAAATTCCTTTTCCATCTGGGCACTTTGGCTTTTTAAGGCATTCTTTTCCTCATTGGCTTTTTTGGCCTCTTTTTCCATTTAAGGTGTTATTTTCTTCGGTATTTTTTGGATCTACTTTAGCAGGCTGTTGACTTGCTTTTCATGATTTTCTTCCATCATTATCATTCCTCTTCCCAATTTTTTCTCCACTTCTCTTACTTGATTTTTAAAATTCTTCTTGAGCTTCTCCATGGCCTGTAATCAGTTCATATTTATCTTGGAAGCTTTTGTTGCAGGAGTTCTGACTTCATTGTCTTCTCATGTTCTGTGCTTTTATACTTTTTTCCCCAAAAATAGGATTCTGTGGGCTGAATGAGCTTCCTCATCTTGCCAGCCACCTACTTGACTTTTGAGTTTTTCTTTTCCATTGCAGAATTCTGCTTCTGATTGGAGAGCCTTGTTTCAAATCATTGGGGTTTTCACAAATGTTGTCAGAGTTCTGAGGAGGGTACCCTCTCTACAGCCACCACAAGCTCTGGCACACTGGAGTTTCTCACCCCAGCACCACCACCCAAGACACTGACCCAGATCCAAGCAGGTAAAAGCAAGAGTGTTTACCCTTTGAATGGTCATTTGGGCCCCCTACAATCCGCAGATTAGTAGCTCCTGAGGCAGCCACATGAAAGCACCTGCAGCCACTTCCCCTTCTCCTCCTCTTCCCCTGGAGGCAGGGGCTGGACCATGCTTTTCTATCACTCAGTTCCAACAGAGTTTCCCACTGATATTTTACTTTCTCTTTGGAGTTCATGAATTGAGAAGTATGGAAACCACCACTGCTGCTGCTGATTCACTCTCTGGAAGTCTGCTCTGGTCAGTCTGGGTTGCTTTTGCAGGCCTAGCCTGGGCTCTGCACTGCTCATGTGGAGCAGTGTTTGACTCTCAATCTGGTGTGATAGACCCTTCCTGTAGGCCTGCCAGGCTGCCTTCAGTGGGAGGTTTATTTCTCTCTGTCACTTTGTGTGTTCTGTAGCTCTAAAATTTGTTTAGTCATATTTTACAGGTATTAGAGTTTGTTGGAGTAGGAACTCATGGAATTTCTTGCTTCTATTCTGCCATATTTGCTCCACCTCAGTGACCACATACTCTTATGCAAAACATGTCATTCATACTCCTCAATCAATATAAAGTACCCCTCTAAAGTCTTCTTTCACGTTGATTGGAGGCTGGCTTCAAAGCATCCTTAGGTCAATCATCATTAAGGGGTAATCATTCTTAAACAAATCATCCTTAAGGGATAGTGGAAAGTACACAAGCCACCTACCGCTAGATCACAGTAAGTTACAATATCATCAGGACTGACTCCCCAAGTAAAGTCTCCTTTCATCTTAACTCAAGGCTGACTTCCAAAGTCAATGGCTCCTCTTGCATGCTGGAGATACTTGCCTGCATTCTCCCACCTGTTGCCAGGATTCACAGGTAAAAACTCTTCACTACTGTACCATATCAAAGTTCATGAGGACTGCTCCATTTCAACCTCTGTAATGCCAGATACCTTTGAAGTGGATGTATTCTCATCATGTAGGAGTTGACATAAATAACCTCTAAGGTCTGTAATGCTACGCATTAGCAGCTTTCCAAAAGAATGCTACTGTGAATAGCTTTTAAGGTCCAGACTACACAGGATTGTGAACACCATTTATTCCATTACAAATCAAGGCAAACATTCACAACAAATCAAGGTACAGTATAATATTCACAACATTACATCTTATCACAGAAAATAACAACATAGTGTTCACAATATCTTAACATTAGAATGGTCACATAGTTTTCACTACAGTGGCCACAATATTTAGAACAAAGAACAAAAAAATAATCATCTGGTTTCCCTAAGGGGGAACCCTTTTTACTTAATCATTCAATCAATTCACAATAATCAATCTTCTAATTGTGGGGCAATCATAGATTAAATTAATCAATCACTTACCCAGCAATCAGTCACTAAGTATCAATTTCAAAATACAATCATTAGAAAATTACACAAACCCTCCACCCCTTGGTGTCTAGTAAACTTCAATTTCATCATTCATCCAAGGGGAGGCCTTTTCTTCATCTTGACTCAGGGTGATCTCTTAGATTACCTGGATCCTCTTCCATGGTCCAAGTTCCTACTTGAATCCACCAAACAGTCACCTGGATTCAGAAGCAGATAGCTCCCAAGTCCTTGTCCAGTCCTCTGGGCAGTTCCTAGTACACACTGAAGTTTACAGGATCCAACACATATCAAAACCTTCACCACTTCTGTGGCCGGGAACTCAAGAATCAACCAAGCCACAAACAAATAAAGTCTTAGCATCCCTGTCATGTTTCTTTAGTCCTCTAGCAGTTCAGCTAGCCCTAGGAACCAGAAGGGATCTCAGCTTTCCAGACGGCCTTCCAGGTGGCCTTCTCAGTCTTCCAGGCAACTTCATCCTTCACCAGATTCTGGTCTCATAGAAAACTCCAACTCAGTTCTCAGTCCAGCAAGCCCAGCTCCCAGATGCTGGCACAACCCTGCTTCCTCCACCAGGAGCCACCAGGAGGAGAATTCTTGACTCTGATTCTCTTTCTCTGAAATTCTTCTTTATACATACACTGGCCTCCTGTCTCAGTCAAACCCTTCCTGCCACCTCAGGAACAGGTACCAGAATTCATGCCCTCTGTTCACACAGGAGATAGAGTTCATACCTTCTGCTTCTTCCACACAGGAGACAGAGTTCACACTCTCTGTCTCTTCCAGAGAAGTACTTAGCCTTTAGTCCCTATGGGCCAAGTATCTGCTAAATTAATTACCATTACAACATCTTTGTGGTTTCTGTTTCTAGGAAAAGAAAGCTCAACAGTGCTACAAGAATATTTATACACATTGCCAGCACTATTGTCTCAATTCACTTTCTGTCAGTGAAATAAAGACAAATTAACTGGCAGAGTGCTTCTATCTGACAAAAGTAACACTAACACAAGTCAACAAACAGAATGTTTCTATCTGAGAAAGAAACACAATTCAGTATTGTGCTTCTGTCTGACAAAGATCACTTTCAGCATTTGAGTACTAAGGCAATTTATTATTGCTCATTACATTTGCACAATCTGAAGTGGGATTGATGTCATGGAAAGGACACAACAGCAAGGAGTCATCAGAGTACATGAACAGACCATGAACATCCAGAACATGAAGCTCTTATTCTGCTCTTATTTTCTGTGTCACTTTTGACAAGTCATTTCACTTGTGATAGCATTTAATAACTAACATATACGTAGTACTATCTGTTAGCAACAGTTCTAAATGACTTATGAATATCATATTTAATGCTCTTAATAATGCCAGGAGGTAGTGTTGTGCAGAGAATAAGAGTGAGCCGAGACCTGGGTTCAAGATAAATTTAGGTATAGATTTATTAAGCAAGTGTGTGACTACCAGAGTGTTCACTCAAATCGGTATTGATTTTTTGGGGGGTAAAGACTTGGTTATATGTGCCAAAACCACAATCAGGGAGGGGAGCTAGGAGAAGGCATGATGTACAGAAGCAAAGAACAGCCATTGGTTAGATCTATAGTTCATGGCTAATTTTGGAATATGGTGCTATGGTACAGGGGTGCAATCTTCCTGGGACTCAGGTGTCCCTTGGAATAGCAGGGGTAGTCAGCTCTTTCCAGAACAGGTTGAAGGGTCATGGGGTAAAGGGGAACTGGGAAGTCCTAGAACAGGCTGGGGTCATGTTCTGGGTGAAGGGTGTGGGGACCCTGCTTGGTCAGTGGAACAGAACAAGGTGTTCTCTACATTACACCATAACCCTGAATTGTACTTTGTACACTCCTCCTGATTCAAGGAAAACATATAGAATAGGGAACTTTGCCCTGAGCAATGCCCAGACATGCTTTAAAGCTGTTTCAAGCTATGACAGGATATAGGGTAGGGACAAAGACAGAAATATAAAGGGGGCTTAATGGTGGACCACAAATCGGGTGGTGTGCAGTGACCTGGGATTTGGGTTTGGATACAACACTCCCCACATTTTTTTCATGAGAGTGTTGAACCATTGACTTACCCTCAAGTGCAAGGTCCAAGGTTGAGAAGGCATGAGAATATGGGTATGGGGTATTCCTTACAGTTAACAGTATGACAGGAGTAACAGCCACCAAGCAAGCTGCGGTTCCCTGAAAACCTAACAAGTTGTTACATTTGTGGTCTGGTCTAGTTTCCATTAATGGGGCATAAATACAATAGATCACAAATAGGTCCCAGAATACATCACCATTATCCCAAATAAACAATTAAGTACAGATCAAAGTAAATACAGGCTAAAAGGTGAAGTATAAGAACTATTAAAGCATTAAAACAAAAACCACATCTCACAGGGAAGAGGATTTTGTAGGGGGAGGAACATAATGGGCAGGGTCCTTAAAAGTCCAGGACTGTCCACCTTTCAAGGTGGCCTCTCAACCTGGGATTTGGGCTTGTGTACAACAGTAGATACTGTTATGATCCTCATTTCACAGTTGAGGGAGCTGAGGCAGATAGAAGTTAAGTGACTTGTCCAAGGACACATAGCTAGTTAATTTGTGCAGCTGGATTTGAACTGTTATTCCTGACACCCGGCCTGGTTTTTCATTCACTGCATCTTCTATCCAGTGAAGTGAAAAAGAGCAAAAGGAAACACTATTTGGAGTAAAAAGAGCCTGTAATTGATTTTCTATTGTTTCTAATCTGTGTCAGTTTGAACCAATCATTTAAACTCTCTGGGTCATAATTTTCTCATCAACAAAATGAGGTGTTTGGATTAGATAACCTCTAAGACCCCTTAGCCCTAAACCTATTTTTTCTCTGGTATGTTTTTTTTTTCCTAACTCATTTTCTTTATCTCTAATCAGATAATTAGATGATAACACTTAAGGTTTTAAGTTGTCATATTCTAATTCCATAATATTTCAAAATAATTTAGAGAGAGGAAAGAATCTTCCCTTCTTATCTCATTCAACCACCTCATTGTTCTATCTAGGATCTTTCCCTTATAATTCATTTTGCCCTGATTTTCTGCTTTCTCCTATTAGCTATGGATTTCCCAACCATTAACACTATTTTAAATTTTATCCTTTTTCCTTAGAATTACACATTAGAGAGTGAAAATTAGCCTTGGACTTTACTTGAAAAGTAGACCTTTTTTTTTTTTTATTGAGAGTGGTTTGTATCTGTTGCTCAACATATTTTCCTGGTTTCTGATCCAGTAACCTCTACAGAAAACTTGCCTAGTTTACCTATTTTTTTTCTTTCTATTATCTAATTACTACATGAGTTTACTCATATAACAAATGTTTTTTGATCTAGTCATATTTACCTCCCAACCCATCTGTCTTCCAAAGTTGTCTATTAATATAGAAAGCAAAACCATCCTGCCAGCCTCTCAGGTTTTTAGCTTCAGCATTATCCTGGACCCCATAGACTCTCTCTCCACAATATATTCAAATCAGTTGCATGTTTCAACCTCCATAAAGTCTTTCACATCCATATCCTCTCTTTAGTATACCACCTTAGATGAAGCTTTCATTACCTCTTCTTTAGAGTATAACAGTGGCCTTGTAATTCATATCCCAATCTCAAGTCCATCCTCCAAGTGGCTGTCAAAAAAATTTTCTTTATGAGACCATCTGATGATGTCATTTTAATCAATCACACATTCTGAGAGACAGTTAAACTGATCTTCTTTCTGTTCCACACACATCACACTACATCCATTACCTCTCTGTCTTTACAGTTGCTGACTCTCATGCTTGGAATACAATTTCTCATCTTTGCCTTATGTCTTCCCACTATTTCTCTAAGATGCAGGTTAAGTACCACCTATCATGTGAAGACTTTCCTTATTCCCTCAACTACTAGTGCTCCATTTCTAAAACTGTATTGTTTTTAACCATTTGTGTTTACTTACATTTAATAACTCTCTGTGTATATAATATATGCATATACACATATATGTATATAATATACATTCACACATATATGTATAATATATCTATAGGCACATATATTTATGTAAATACCCACACGTTGTTGTTGAGTTGTTTTTTATTCATTTCTGACTCTTCATGACCGCATTTGGCATTTTCTTGGCAAAGATAACAGAGTCATTTGCTATTTCCTTCTCTACCTCATTTTCCAAATTATTTAGTAAGTGTCTGAGGTCACATTTGAACTCAGTGCTCCCTAACTCCAGACCCAGAGCTCTAGCCACTGCACCACCTAAAGGTCCAAATGTCCACATACATACACACATGTATACACAAGCACAGGCATGTATATAATATGCATACCTATTCACAAAATTCCTTTTATCCCTTAAGAGATATATTCAAGATGTTTTTGATTTTTATTGCTATAAATCAAAATATTTTGGACTTAGCCACATTGAATTTATCATATTTTTCTTTTTTAATTATTTTGATAGATACTTTCATACATCCTTTGTGTTGCCCTTGAAAGGAAAACTCTTAGAAAGTTTTTGCTTCACTCTTTCTTGTATTACCTTTCAAGAGTATCACTATGTCTGGCACATAGTAGGCACATAAAAAGTACTTGTTCAACTTATTCAGACCTAAACTATTAGATTAGTATTCTAACACCTTGCTTTCCAGACTTGTGAATTCTGAACTTGTCACACCCTTTGTTTCTGGAGTATCTCCCACCTTCTCCATGTCCTCCATATGTTATCCTTTCTCTGACCCACAGATCAAACACATGCAGTTATGGACATCAGCTTTCCTCTTGTATCCCTAACTCCTCCTTGACTTTGGCTATTGCACGCTTCTCTTAATTCAGTCTATTCCTATGTTTATTCCCAATTCTATTTCCATTCTCTCACATCCAAATCCTCACTATCTCTGACCTCAATGACCTATCCCCCCCCCATTTTCTACACATTCTACAATATGCATTCTACACAGTCAACCTAAAGCAAGTGTCCAAAGAAAATAATGTATTTTTTTTTATCAATTTGTGTTTTTTATTAACTGTGGGGAGAATGTGCATTCAAAGAAGCAAAAATATTAACAATTTGTTACAGGCAATAGGTCCCTAACAGACATATAACATAACAGAATATACACAAATATTTTGAAAATTCCTTGCTATATTGTTTGGTATAGACATTGGTCTAAAACAACCACAGTGTATGCCTTCAACCTAATTATTAAACCCAACAATTAAACGGGAGGATAAGAAAAGTGTACAAGCAAATATAACACAAAACAATATGAAAGTACATTGAAGATGCAAACTTAAAAGTTAACAGATGGGAGGGTGGGGAGATGAAGGGACACTTATTTATGACTGTAACAAAGGTGACACAGAAAAGTGGAACATAATTGGGTGTGTAATAATTTCTGTTGTGAGCCCAGAAAAAATCTAGTTGTAATTTCTCAGTTGGGATTAGTTTAATTGTGTCTTCAGCAATGAATGAATGAAATAGTGACTTGCATCAATTTGATCTATATCTGAAAATGTGCTACAGGTGCAGACATATCTGTGCAGTCTCATTTGTTGAATATGAACCCAATGATAAAGAGTAATCTGGGCATCTTGGTCTGACAAGTTGTCTGCAATAATGTCATAAACCTTTTGCAAAATACATACATTTAACGAAAACTAAATATTTTATTGTTGGTAATTAATACATTGCTTTCACTTTCTGAAAAAAGTAAAAGTATCGCAGTATATATTGACTTTTGTACTTTTTTCAAATGACATGGTTTGTCATATGTATAGTTCTTAAAATCTGTGATCCTGTGTGACTATTTTAGCTAAAACTTCTGCTTCCCCTAAAATTGACTTTTCATACACATAATATGTGAAAACTCACGGTTATGTATTTTTTATAAGACATTTTTTCTCAAAATAACCATTGGAAATGCATATTTTTCCATTTTACATGTAAGAAAAATGAAGGTATTAGAAGCTGAGTAACAATTATCATTTAATCACAAAATAGTACTGAAATTGTTTCCCCTAGGTCTTTTCACTGAAAGTTCCAAAAAAGAAATATGTGCCAGAAGGAGCACTAAAATCTGAGTTCACAAGAAAATAAGACAGAAACATGAAAAAAAATAACTTCATGAATTATGAAATAACTGAAATAGTCTTCCTTATACACAATGTCCAACACTCGGCTAGGCATAGCCAGTATAAGCAATCTCAGTGGATTATGATTCAAGGCCATTTATGGGGGTCCTTCAGTATTTGGCCATAGTACTGACAGTATGTATTTCCTACTCCTACCTATGA
The DNA here is from genome assembly GCA_028627135.1 of Pseudochirops cupreus. Taxonomy (NCBI): domain Eukaryota; kingdom Metazoa; phylum Chordata; class Mammalia; order Diprotodontia; family Pseudocheiridae; genus Pseudochirops; species Pseudochirops cupreus. Next base: position 347,444,558 of record CM053580.1, on the reverse strand, counting down.
GAGAGAAGGTTTTATTCAGTCTGGCCATGTAGAAAATGAATAAAACCTGGAGTGGGGAGGGGAGGGGAGGAGGATAAATAAAACACAGGTCAGCACAGAACTTTCAGAAACTGAATAGGTGTGTCAGTCTTGTTACCTGAGAATTTAGTGGTCCCTTTCATTACTTAAAATGATGAATATAAAGTATTCAAAGAAATGTAAGAATCATTAACTGATTCAAAGTAAAGTAAGCAGAACCAGGAAGAGAATATATGTAGTGACTACAACAATGTAAAGGGGAAAATCATGAAATGAAAATGAATTACATATAATTATGGTGTTATAAATAATCAAATAGTTGAATAAATAGTTGAATAATTGAAACTGAAAATAATTGAAAAAATGTATCTCCCTCATTCAATTGGTGAGGTAGGGGATAAAATACATAGAGCGCTGCATAGATGTCATACATAGCTGACATATGTCTTGCTTTTGATATTTTTTTTTTGGTAAACTTATTTATTCTTTTTTGTTTGTTCTAGTAATACAGAAAGCCTTAATGATGTTAGCAGAGGGATATTAATATGATGGAAAAACTATGAGCATCAAAGGCAAAACATCAAAAGCCCAGAATTATATGGACAATAAATATAAATGTTAGAATTTGCTTCCTGCTTTTCTGGTTCCAAACTTAGCATTTTTTTTTCTTGGTTTTTTTTTTTTTTTGAGGGGAGAAAGTAGGGCAAACAGGGTTAACTGACTTGCCCTTGCCCAAGGTCACACTGCTAGTTTTATGTTAAGTGTCTGAGGCTGAATTTGAATTCAGGTGCTCCTGACTGCAGGGCTGGTGCTCTATTCACTGCACCACCTAGCCACCCCACCAAATTTAGCATTTTGTTCACTGTGTGAAACTGACATTTGCTTGCTTCTCTCAGAGTATTTAGAGAATATTGATGGATATTTTGATCAATGTAAAATATTAATACTAAGGGATTTAGGAAATTGTTTTAAAAAGTTATGCTTTGGAATTTCCTTGATATTTCAGAGCTAATGTCTAACGATGGTTAGCAAACTGGTTTAGTACCTAGCTCTAAAACAGTAGTTTAAAATATCAGTTAGAAGCTTTTCCATGTCTGACTATGTTAGAAGGGATGATAGATTATTCACTTAAAATCTTCTTTCCTCTTTAGGGACCATAATATAAAGATGTGCGATTTAATAATGTCTTTATAAATAAAAGTAAAACATGAATAACTAATTATTTGCCAGATTTAATCTATGTTAAGTGTTCACATGAACATCACTGCTCATTAATAAATGAATCCATAAGTAGTTTTCACAAGAAAGTTTGAATTGTTTCATTTTGGCTCACATTATAAAACTGTTAAAATTCTACTTCAAACTTATTTATACAGAACAAAACATTCATTAAGAAAGGGAAAAAAGTCATGATATAATAATAATACTTTTGTCAATTTTCTGATAACCTAAGACACATTGGGGCTGAAAGAGCAAGAAAGTAGAAGATTTAAGATCTCCCCAAATAGCTGTTACAAAATGTAATTTATTTCTTACTTAAGGTCTTATCTCAGGATACTATTAACTTAAAATTAAACTAAACTCATTTTTTTAAAAATTTGATTTGTTTATTTACTTTTAGTTTACAAGATTCAGTTCCATAATCCCTTGAGTTTCAAATTTTCTTCCCTCCTTCCCCCCCCCCCCCCCCGTGGTGGCATGCAATCAAGTATGGGATCTGCAAATATTTTCAAACTGGGCAATAGTCTGGTTGTATAGAAAGGTTGCAACTAATAGAGTGAACACCGGGAAAAAAAGAAAGAGAACCAAACATGAAAAAGAACAAAAGCATGTAGATTGCTTCAGTGTCCATTTAAACTCTATTCTTTCCAGATCTTTCTCTGAATATAGATACATCCTTCCGTCTTAAGACTTGTAGAGATGTCTTATAACTATGCATTGCTGAAAAGAGTGCAGTCATCACACATATGATGTGTCTGTGATTGTGTAAAAATTTTTCCCGATTCTGCTCTTCTCACTTAGCATCACTTTGTATAAGGCTCTCCAAGTTAATATGAAGACCGTCTCCTCCCCATTTCTTATAGCATAGTAGTATTCTATTACACTCATATATCACAACTTGTTTAGCCATTCCCCTATTGATGAGCATCCACTTAATTTCCAGTTTTTTGCCACCACAGAGAGAGCTGCAATACATATTTTTGTACATATGAGTCTTCCTCCCACTTCTACGACCTCTTCGGGGTACCACACCAGAAGTGCTATTACTGGGTCAAAGGGTATGCAATTATTTATAGCCCTTTGGGCATAGTTCCAGATTGCTCTCCAGAATGGTTGTAACAATTCACAGCTCCACCAACAATGCATTAGTGTTCCATTTTTTCCACATTCTCTCCAGCATTTGTCATTTTCCTCTTCCGTGATCTTAGACTATCTGACTGGTGAGATGTGGTACCTGAAAGTTGTTTTGATTTCCATTTCTCAAATCAATAGTGATTTAGAGCATTTTTTTCATATGCTTATAAATATCTTTAATTTCTGCCTCTGAAAATTGCCTATTCATATCCTTTCACCATCTATCAATTGGGAAATGACTTGTATTCTTATAGATTTTACTTAATTCCCTGTATATTTTAGAAATGAGGCCTTTATGAGAGACACTGGTTGTAAAAATTCTTTCCCAATTTCCCATTTCCCTCTTAATCTTGGTTACATTGGCTTTGTTTGTAGAGAAACTTTTCAATTTAATGTAATCAAGATTATCCATTTCACATTTTATAATGCCCTCCAACACTTCTTTGGTCATAAAGTCTTCTCTCCTCCATAAATCTGACAGGAACACTATTCCTTGCTGCCCCAGATTACTTACAGTATAAGCCTTTATACTTAGATAGTGCACCCATTTAGACTTGACTTTGGTGTATGGTGTTAGATAATGGTCTATGCCCAGTTTTGGCCATACCATATTCCAATTTTCCCAGCAGTTTTTGTCCAATAGTGAGTTCTTATCTCAAAAACTGGGGTCTTTGGGGTTATCAAACAGTATATTACTATAATCGTTGACTACTGAGTCTTTTGTACCCAATCTATTCCATTGATCCACTACTCTATTCCTTAGCCAGTACCAAGCAGTTTTGATGACTGCTGCTTTACAATACACATTAAAATCTGGTAAGGCTAGGCCACCTTCCCTAGCATTTCTTTTCATTAATTGCCTGGATATTCTGGACCTTTTGTTCTTCCAAATGAATTTTCTCTTTATTTTTTCTAGTTCTATAAAGTAATTTTTTGGTAGATTGGTTTGTATGGCACTAAATGTGTAATTTAATTAAGGCAAAATTGGAATTTTTGTTATATTAGCTCAACCGAGCCATGAGCAATGGATGTTTTTTCAATGTTAGAACTGATTTTATTTGTGTGAAAAGTGTTTTGCAGTTGTGTTCATATAAGTCCTGGGTTTGTTTTGGCAGGTAGATTCCCGAATATTTTATAATGTCTACAGTAAGTTTAAATGGGGTTTCTCTTACTATCTCTTGCTGTTAGACTTTGTTGGAAATATATAGGAATGCAGAGGATTTATGTGGGTTTATTTTATATTCTGCAACTTTGCTAAATTTATGATCTCAAGAAATTTTTACTTGCTTCTCTAGCATTCTCCAAGTATATCATCATATCATCTGCAAAGAGTGATAGCTTAGTCTCTTCTTTGCCTAATTTGATTTCTTTGATTTCTTTTTCTTCTTCAATTGCTACTGCTAACATTTCTAGTACCAGATTGAATTAGAGGGATGATAGTGGACATCCTTGTTTCCACCCTGATCTTACTGGAAATGCTTCTAGTTTATCCACATTGCATATAATACTTGCTCATGGCTTTAAGTAGATGCAATCTATTATTCTAAGGAAAACTCCATTTATTCCTGTACTTCCTAGTGTTTTTAATGGAATGTATGTTGTATTTTGTCAAAGGCCTTTTCTGCATCTATTGAGATAATCATTTGTCTTCTTCTAGTTTTATTGTTGATATAATCAATGATACTGATGGTTTTCCTAATATTGAACCATCCTTCCATTCCTGGAATAAATTCTTGTGATAAGTTGCTTTAGTCTTTTTGCAAGTATTTTATTTAAAATTTTTACATCTATATTCATGAGACAGATCGGTCTATAATTTTCTTTCTCCATTTTGTGTCTGGCTGATTTAAGTATCAGTACCATACTTGTGTCATGAAAAGAATTTGGTAGGATTCCTTCCTCACCAAATTTCCCAAATAGTTTGTAGAGAATTTGGATCAATTGATCATTAAGTGTTTGTTAGAATTCACTAGTAAATCGATCTGGTCCTGGTGATTTTTTCCTAGGAAGTTCTCTGATTGCTTATTGAATTTCTTTTTCGGAGATGGGGTTATATAAGTAATTTACTTTCTCTTCAGTTAGTCTGGGCAACTTATATTTTTGTAAATATTCATCCATTCCACTAACATTGTCAAATTTATGTGCATACAATTGGGGAAAATAATTTAAAATTATTGTTTTATTTACTTATTAATTGGAGATGCATTCACCCTTTTCATTTTTGAGACTCGAAATTTGGTTTTCTTTTTATTCATCTTATGGACTAAGGTTCAATCAATTTTATTTCAATTAACTTTTAGTTTTATTTATAAGTTCCATAATTTTCTTACTTTCAATTTTATTAATCTCTCCTTTGCTTTTCATTATTTCTAATTTAGTATTTAATTGGGGATTTTCAATTTGTTCTTTTTCTAGCTTTTTCAATTGCATGCCCAATTCATTGACCTCCATTTTCTCTAATTTTTTCATGTGTACATTCAGGGATATAATACTTATGCTAAGAACTGCCTTTGCTGCATTCCACAATTTTGGTATGATGTCTCATTATTGTCATTCTCTTGAGTGAAGTTACTGATTTTTTCTATAATTTCTTGTTTGACCCACTCATTTTTTAGGATTAAATTATTTACTTTCTCATTAGTTTTTGCCTATCTTTCCATGGCCTTTTATTGCATATTATTTTTTATTGCATCATTATTTGAGAATGATGCATTTAATATTTCTGACTTTCTGCACTGAATTGTGAGGTCTTTGTGCCCAGGTATATGGTCGATTTCTGAGTATGTGCCATGTACTGCAGAGACAAAGGTAAATTCCTTTTTATCACTGTTCAGTTTTCTCCAGAGATCTTTCATTCTAGACTCTCTAAAATTCTATTTGCCTCCTTAATTTCTTTGTTATTAATTTTGAGGTTAGATTTATCAAGTTCAGAAAGGGGCAGATTGAGGGTCCCCACTAGTATTGTTTTGCTATCTATTTCTTCCTCTAATTCCCTTGGCTTTTCTTGTAGTAATTTGGATACGATACTTCTTGGTGCATATATGTTATGTAATGATATTGCTTCATTCTCAATGGTGCCTTTTAGCAGGAAGTAGTTTCCTTCCTTATTTCTTTTAAATAGATCTATTTTTGCTTTTGCTTTATCTGAGATAAGGATTGCTATCCCTGCTTTTTTTTTTTATTTTAGTGGAAGCATAATATATTCTACTCCATCCTTTTACCTTTATCCTGTACATATCCCCTGCTTCAAATTTGTTTCTTGTAAA
>CM053580.1:347421132-347438419 GCA_028627135.1 Pseudochirops cupreus | reverse complement strand
TCTGGGCTGCTTCTCAGGCAGGCTCACTGTAGTAGAAGGGTGGGGCTGTGTTTTGCTGACTGGCCAGGTGGTTCTAAAGCACACCTGGGCTTTTGTTGTTATAGATTGCTGGCTCCACCCACCTGGGTTTAGGCTCCCTACAGTACAATCTCCCTTCCCCCTTCCTCAGTGATTTCCAAGCCTGGGGCTGTTTACCCTAATGCAAGAATGTACTTTAGGTGGGGCTTTTAGCTCTTGATTTTTTGTGTGTCAGGGAGGGGGATGAGAGCCCCTAGATTTCATTCCTCCATCCCAACTTCTGAAAGTCTGGGCACGTAGCTTCAAGAATCCAGGCCGTGGGTTGCTAGCCCCAGAAAAAAATGCTGACCCTGCTATGCGCCCTGCGTTCCCTCCTACCCAGTTCCGTTGGCCCTCACCTGGGCTGTGAGAGGGCTGCAGAAGCCTCTGGCTGGGTTAGTCTGCTAGGTGGGGCTTCCCAGTCTGCAGCACTCTGCTCTCATGTTGGCTCGTGCCACTCCTGTGTGCTCAGTTCTCCCTGCCCCGACCTGATTAGGCACTTCTCTGGTCTGGGAATCTGTCACTCTCTGTCTCCCAATGGGTTCTGTCACTCTGAAATCCTCTCAAATTTACTTTTTCATTCCCAAGGACGAAATTCTTGGGGAGCTTGGAGCAGTCACTGCTTACTCTCTGCCATCTTAGCTCTGCGCCCCCCATATTATATAGTTTCCCATATTTAGTGTAATTTAAACTCATTATTTAATTATCATTTTCCATATATTTAATACATTTACAAAGTCTTCTGAGACAGCAAAATAAAAGTCTGTATTCTATAAATTCCATCCTCAAAAAAAGGCAACACACCACCTGTAAATTGAAAAGAATAAATGAGTTCCTAAAAATAGTGCCTCAAATAAAGGTGAAAGAGTAGATGATAATTATTCTTTAAGTACAAAACTCTGAATAAAAGAACTGACAAAATATTTTTAAATGCAATAATTTATTCAACACACACACACACACACACACACACACACACACACACACACACAAACAGAAATTAAAAAGTTCTTTAGATGGTGGAGTAAAGCCAGGGATTCACCTGAGATCTCTCAAAAACCCCTCCAAATACCTTTAAAAATAACTCTAGACAAATTCTAGACCAACAGAAACCACAAAAAGACAGAGGGAACCAAATTTCCAGCCCAAGAGAATTTGGAAGGTCAGCAGGAAAGGTCTGCCCAATCAGGATGATATAGGAGTACACTGCAGTACAGGGTCAATAAACAAAGTCACTGCTCCAACAAACCAGGAGAATGAAATGAATGAAATGTCAGTAGTCTCAGCAGTAGCTGCTTCTAGAGTTCTCAGCCCACAAATGATAAAGGGGTCAACCAACAGGTCAGAATGAAATTACAGGGGTCTTTTTGCTAGTAGTAAAGCAGGACTCTGTTGCTTTGCCCACATTTGGATACGAGACAGGCTGGTAGTCTCAGGATGAGGAGGAATATTAACATATCAGAGCTTGTAGTCACAGCAGAGGGGACACATTCCACAGACTTCTAGGGTAGAAAAGAGTATTTGTGGTCCCCCACAGACTGGATCACAGGCCAGGAGAGTAGTAAGGACCTCTCCTTAGATCAGACCAACTTGGAAGAACTGAAAACTTAAAATTCCCTCTGAGTATCTAAAAATAGTTGCACAAACCCCCTGAAGGTTGGGGCACAACCTGTTCCACCCCGGAAGCAGAGCTCTACTTTAACAAAGACTTAAAAGTTAACTAATAACCTGGGAAAATGAGAAAACAACAGAAAAGATTAAAAATTCTAAATATTGAAAGTCATTATGGTGACAAGGAAGATCAAAACACACCCTCAAAAGAAGGCAATTCAGCCAAAACTCCAAAATCCAAAACCTCCAAGAAGAACGTACAAATTTGTCTCAGACTAGAGAAGAGCTCAAAAAGGATTTTGAAAATCAAGTATAGAGAAGTAGAGGAAAATTGGGAAGAGAAATTAGAGTGATGCAATAAAATCATGAAAAATAATTCAATACATTGCTAAAGGAGACCCCTCCCCCCCAAAAATACTGAAGAAAACAGCACTAGATCAAATGGTAAAAGAGAACAAAACAGTAAATGAGGAGAAGAATGGCTTATAAAACAGAATTGGGCAAATGATAAATGAGGTTCAAAAACTTACTGAAAAAAACAATCCCTTGAAAATTAGAATGAAGCAAATAGAGTCTAATGACATGATAAATCAAGATGGAATAAAATAAAACCAAAAGAATGAAAAAAAAAATAGAAGACACCATAAAATACCTTAGTGGAAAAAAAAAAGACTGATCTAGAAATAAGATCCAGGAGATGTAATTTATATATATATATATATATATATATATATATTTATATTTATATATATTTATATATATGTATGTATGTATGCTGAACTACCTGAAAGTCATGATCCAAAAAAGAACCTAAACATCATCTTTCAAGAAATTATCAAAAAAAAAACTGATCTGATATGCTAGAACCAGAGAATAAAATAGAAATTGAAAGAATCCACCAGTCACCTCCTACAAGAGATCCCAAATTGAAAACTCCCTGGAATATTATAGCCAAATTTCAGAGCTCCTGGAATATTATAGCCAAATTTCAAGGAGAAAACATTGTGAGCATGTAGAAAGAAACAATTCAAGCATCATTGAGTAACGGTCAGGATAACACAAGATTTAGCAGCTACTACATTAAGAGATTGGAGGGTTAAGAATATTATATTCTAGAAAGCAAAGGAGGTAGTATTATTACCAAAAATCATTTACCCAGCAAAACTGAATATAATCCTTTGGAGAAAGAAATGGACATTCATTGATTTAGAGAACTTTCCATCATTCTTGATGAAAGACCAGAGTTTAAAAAAAAAAGATTTTTCAAAAACAAGATCAAGAGAAACACAAAAAGCTAAATATAAAGGGGAAATCATTAGGGACTTAGTAAGGTTAAACAGTTTACACTCATTCCTATATGGGAAGATGCTATTTGTAATTCATAAGACCTTTCTCATTATGAGGGTAGTAAGAAGGAGTACATATAGACATAGTTTACAATTGTGAGTTGGATATAATGGGACGATATATAAACAAAATTAAGGTGTGAGAGAGGAATGGACTGGGAGAAAGAAAAAATGGAGGGATGGAATGGAGTAAATTTTCTTCCATAAAAGGAGCAAGAAAAGGCTTTTACAGTGGAGGAGAACAGGATGTTGGTAAGGGGGAATGAGTGAACCTTACTCTCATTAGAATTGTCTCAAAGATGGAATAACATACACACTCAATTGGGTATATAAATCTGTCTTTCTTATTTTACAGGGAAGTAGGAGGGGAAGGAGAAAAGACAATAGTGAGGGGTGATAGAAAAGAGGTCAGTTTTGTGGAGGGGTAGTCAGAAGCAAAACACATTTGAGGAGGGATGGGGTGAAAAATTAGAAAGAATAAATAGGTTTGGGCAGAATAGGATGGAGAGAAAAATGGTTAACAATAGTAACTGTGGAAAAAAAAATCAAGGCATGTTTCTCTGAGAAAGGCTTCACTTCTCAAACATTAAGAGAACTGAGTCAAATTTATAAAAAAGAAAAGTGGCATTCCACAATTGATGAATTTTCAAAAAATATGATCAGTTTTCACATGATGTAATTAATGCTATCTGTCAAAACATTAAAAAACTCTCTAACTTACTAGTGATTGGAGAAGGGCAAGTTGAAACAACTCTGAGGTGCTGCCACATACCTTTTAGATTTTAGATAGGACAGAAGGGACAAATGACAAATGTTGGAGGGAAAGTTGGAAATATGAGACTTTAATGCATTATTGGTGGAATTTTGTACTGATTCAACCATTCTGTTGACCAATTTGTAACTATGCCTAAATGACTATAAAACCATGTATACCTTTTTACATAGCAGTTCCACTACTAGGTCTGTACCCCAAAAGAGATTTAAATAATGAAAATGAAAAGGACCTATTTGTGCAAAAACATTTATAGCATCTCTTTTCTGGGGAAAAGGATTAAAAGTTGAAGGGATGCACATCAATTGGGGAATGGCTGAACAAGTTGTGGTATGTGATTATGATGGAACACTACTGTATTATAAGAAATGATGAGCCTGGATGCCCTTGGAGAAACCTGGAAAGACTTGTATGAGCTGGTGCAAAGTGAAATGCGCTGTGTACAAAGTAATAACAATGTTGTAAGAAGATCAGTCATGAATGACTTTGCTATTCTAATCACTACAATGATCCATGACAATTCTCAAGGACTTATGATAAAGAATGCTATTCTTCCCCAAAGAGGGAACTTTTGGTATCTGAATACTGATTAAAACATGCTTTTTTTTAAACTTTATTTTTCTTGAGGTTTTTTTTTTCTTGTCAATTTTTTTTTACAACATAACAATTATGGATGTGTTTTACATGACTATGCATGTATAAACTATATGGAATACCTTTCTTTCTCTTTGTGGGTGGGGTGAGGAGGAAGTAAGGGAGAGAATTTGGAAGTCAAAGTTTTGAAGATGATTGTCAAACATTATTTTTGCATGTGACTGGGGGAAAATAAAATACTAAATAAAAGTTTAAAAAAGAGGAGCAAAAGATATGAGAGGAAAGGAAGAAAAATATGAAAAAAGAATGGTTTAGTAAAAAAAAAAAGACACCAAAATATTCGGAAGAATATATCACTTCAAAAAAAAAAAAAGGTTAGGCATAACTAAAAAAAAAAAAAGCACAAAAATTCACTGAAGAAAAGAAGTCCTCACAAATGACAATTGGCCAAATGCAAAAATAGGTACAACAGCTCACTATTTTAAAAATCCTTAAAATTAGAATTGAACAAATGGAAACTAATGACTCCTTGATACATGAAGAAACAAGAAAACAAATTCAAAAGAATGAAACAAAATGAAAGAAAATGTGAAATATGTCATTATAAAAAACAACTGACCTGAATACAGATTAAAAAGAGATAAATTAAGCATTATTGAACTAACCAAAATCTGTGATTAGAAATGATTTTATATCATATTTCAATAAATTATAAAGAAAAAATCTGCCCTTATAACTTATAACCAAATGGTAGAATAGAAATTGAAGTAGTTCAGTGATCAATTCCTGAAAGACATCCCAACAAGCAAACCACCAGGGATATTATAAGACCAATTACAGAGCTCTTAGGTCAAAGAGAGCTCATTTCAAACATCCAGAAAGAAACCATTTAAATATCATGGGGCCACAGTGATTATCACACATGATTTAGAAGCCACCACTTTGAGAAACATAGGGCTGTAACAGTAATTAATTTGGCAGGTACTTGGTCCTTAGTAACTAAGGGCTAAGTACCTCTGTGAAAGAGGCAGAGGATGTGAACTCTGTCTCCTGTGTGAAGAGTAGGCTTGAACTCTTTCTCCTACTGCTGACATGGTAGGAGCAGGTTGGGTGAGACAGGAGGCCACTATATGTATATAAGAAGAATTCCAGAGACAGGGAATCAGAATCAAGAATTTTCCTCCTGGTGGCTCCCGGTGGAGGACTGAAGTTGCTGTTGGCTCCTGGATGATAGGATGCCTTGTGTTTCCTAGAGCCAGCTGAACTGCTGGAGGACTGAAGAAACATGACCCGAATAAGCCTTTATTTGTTTATGGCTTGGTTGATACTTGTGTTCCTGGCAACAGAAGTTGTGAAGGTTTTCAGATGTGCTGGACCCTGTGAACTTCAGTGTGTAACAAGAACAGCTCGGAGCACTGGACAAGGAGCTGGGAGCTGTCTTCCTCTGAATCCAGATGACTGGTGGATGCAGGTAGGAGCTGGAAACATGGAAGGGGATCCAGGGAAACTGACAGACTACCATGAGTAAAGATGAAAAAAAAGGCCTCTCCTTGGATATTGAAAGAGTGATGAAATTGAAGTTTACTAGACACTAGGGGGAAAAGGATTTTTTGTAATTTTCTAATGATTTTATTTAATGATTAATGATACTTAGTAATAGTGAATCTGCATAAGTGACTGATTAAGTTAACTTATGATTGCCCCATGAGTTGAAGATTGATTATTGTATTGTGAGATGACTGTATGATTAAGTAAGGAGGGTTTCCCCCTTTAGGGAAACCAGATGAATATTCTTTTGTTCTTTGTTCTAAATATTGTGGCCACTGTAGTGAAAACTATGTGGCCATTCTAAATGTTAAGCTGTTGTGAACACCATATTGGGATTTTCTGTGATAAGATGTAATGTTGTGAATATTATATTTTGATTTGTTTTGAATCTTTGCCTTGATTTGTAATTGAATAAATGGAGTGTTCACTATACTGTGTAATCTGAACTTAAAAGCTGTTCACAGTAGCATTCTTTTGGGAATCTGCTAGTGCATGGTGTTAAAAGGGCTTGGTCTGTGATAAACTATAACGCAAAATAGCTAGAATTAAAACCAAGAGTAACCTGTCCAGTACAAATGAGAATGATCATTTACAGGAAAATATAGATACATTTTATAGAATGCATAAATACATATATTTAATGAAATAAAAGAGCATTCTTAATGAAAGACTAGAGCTGAATAGAAAATACAATTTTCAAAAAACTCAAGAGAAATAAAAATAGTAAACATTAAAGTGACCACAAAGGACTTAATAATGTTATACTGTTGACATTCTTATGGGAAGATGAAACATGAAAATCCAAATAACTTTATAATTATTAATACTAGAGTCTTCATAGGCAGAGGTGTGAAAACTAAACTGACTCTATTTTGTGAACAACTTCCATTTTCTTGTTTTCCTGTAAATCACCTGATTTGGCAGAATTATACTCTCTAGCTCTTTGCCCAACTTGGAAAGTATACCATCTTTCCTCCAATAAGAAATCAGACTACTTAGTCCTAGACTTGGTTGTGTACCCTGTTTATAGTTTAGTCTTAATGTATAAAAAAATTTGTAAAATCTTTCATTGTGTCTCTATGGTAGTTAAGGGGATTTTGAGAGGGTTTATTATGCATGTGTTCCTAATAAATTGCATATCTCATATTTTGTTTCCTCAGTTATTATAAACCCACTTATGATGGAAGGGAAAGATTGGAGTAGGTGATTTCCACTTCTCCCAAAACATGGGGGGTGGGGTTTAGAAAGAGAGATGCACTGAAAGAAAAAAGATAGGGAAGAGCAGAAAGGGGAAATTTTTCTCCCATAAAAGAGGTGTGTGTCAGACCTAAATAATTGGAAATGAAGAGTTGTTCATGGGTAGGCCAAGATAACAAAGTAAAACAACAATTATACCTAAATTAATTTACTTATTTAGTGCAATCCCCATAAAACTACAAAAATTATTATTTTTTAAATTAACTTTTGTCTATTTTTAGTTTACATCATTGATTTCCACAAGATTTTGAGTTACAAATTTTCTCCCCATCTTTCCCCTATCCACCCCACCAAAAGAGGAATCCCACTGTATAACCCCTCCCACAATCTGCCCTCTCCTATATCCTCCCCCATCACCCCTGTGACTTTCTGGTAGAGCAAGATGGATTCCCTATCACAGTGCCTGTATATCTTATTTCCCAGTTACATGTAAATAACAATTATATATATATATATATATATATATATATATATATATATATATATATATATATACACACATATATATATGTATATATATATATATATATATATATTTTAAACATATGATTTTAGAACTTCAAATTCTAGATTCTTTCTCTTCCTCCCTTGTCACCCACTCACACTGAAAAGACAAGCAATTCAATACAAGATGTACATGTGTAATTATGCAGAACATCTCCACAATGGACATATTTTGTAACACTGACAGTTTTCCCCTCCTTTCTATCTTGTTGTCCCCTTGTTCTATTCTGTACTTTGTCCCTGTCCCTTTACATAAATGTGTGCTTCTAACAACCCTCCCCCCCCAACCTCCCCTCCCCACCATCATCTCCCCTCTCATCCCCTTCCCCCTACTCTCCTGCAGGGCAAGATACCCATTTTAGAGTAAATGTCATTCCCTTGCCAAATTCACTGGGATTAAGGTTGACCCATTCCCTTTTTGCCTTCCTGTTCCTCCCTTCCTTTGTAACAGTTATCCCTTGTTCTCTTCTATATGATATGATTCACCCCATTCTGTCTCTCTGTGTCTCCACCTATTCTATTCCTCTCCCACCTCTTAAATTCGCCCTTTAAAATGTCATGCCTTCCTATTTAATTGATCCATGCCCTCTGTCTATGTATACATATATACACACACTCCCAGATGTATCCATAAGCATATATATATCCCTTTATATAGACATATGTATATGTGTGTATGTGTATACATATAAACATTTATATTCCCTTCACCTATCCTCATACTGAGAAAAGTTTCATAGGGTACACTTCTCATTTTACCATGTAGGAATATAATTAGTTCATCATTAATGAGTTCCTTATGATATCTTTTTCCTGTTAACCTTCTCATGCTTTTTGTGTTTGAATATCAAATTTTGTATTCAGTTCTGGTTTTTTCTTCAATAATGCTTGAAAGTCCTTCACCTCATTGAATGACCATATTTTCCCCTGAAACACTATAGTCAGTTTTGCTGGGTAGGTGATTCATGGTTTTAATCCTAGCTCCCTTGATCTCTGGAATATCATATTCCAGGACCTTCATTCTCTTAATTTAGAAGTTGCTAGATTCTGGATTATCCTGATTGTGTTTCCACAGTTTTGAAATTGTTTCCTCTTGGCAGCTTGTAATATTTTCTCCTTGCTCTGGGAACTCTGGAACCTGGCTATAACATTCCTAGGAGTTTTCTCTTTAGGATCTTTTTCAAGAGGTGATCAGTGAATTCTTTCAACTTCTGTTTTGCCCTCTGGTTCTAAAATATCTGGGCAATTTTCCTTGAGATTTTCTTGAACGATGCTTTCTAGCTTCTTTTTTTTGATCATGGTTTTCAGGTAGTCCAGTACTTTTTAAATAGTCTCTCCTGGATGTATTTTCCAAGTCAGTGGTTTTTTCAATGAGATGTTTCACATTGCCTTCTATTTTTCCATTTGTTTGGATCTGTTTTATATTATCTTGATTTCTCATAAAGTCATTTGCTTCCATTTGCTCCACTCTAATTCTGAAGGAATTCTTCTCTTCAGAAAGCTTTTGAGATTCTTTTTCCATCCAGTAAATTTGACCTTTTCAGTCATTCTTCTCCTCATTGCCTTTTTGGGCCTCTTTTGCAGTTTGAATTAATCTATTTTTTCAGGTGTTATTTTCTTCAGTCGGGTTGTTGACTCTCTTATCATGATTTTCTGGCATCATTCTCATTTCTCCCCCCAATTTTTTCCTCACTTCTCTTATTTGGTTTTCAAAATCCTTCTTAAACTCCTCTATGGTTTGTAACCAGTCTACATTTTTCTGGGAAGCTTTTGGTGCAGGAGTTCTAAATGTGTTGTCTTCCCCCTGTTCCATGCTTTGACTGTTTTTGTCCCCCAAAAATGAATCTAAAGTTGGATTCCCAAGCTTTCTTTGCTTCCTCTTCCTGCTCATGTTGCCAGTCAGTTACTTGGCTCTTGGGCTCAGTAGAACTCTGCTTTCAGAGGGGAGAGCTCTGTCCCAAATCACGGGTGTTTTTGCAGCTGCTGGAGCTGTTAGGAGGCTGCAGTCTCTGCATCCCCCCACGAGTTTTGGCTCACTGAATTGCACCTCAGGACCACCACCCAAGACTGTGATTCTGATCCAGGCAGCTCAAGGTGAAAGCCCTTAGCCTCTGAATGATTTCCTGCCCCCCCTGCAATCTGCAGGCTTGGAGCTTTTGAAGCAGCCATATGGAGCAGCTGCAGGGCCACCTCTTCACACTGCTTCTAGCTCTGGAAGCAGTTGGGCTGGACTCTCTCCCTGAAATTTATGCCAGTTCTACTGACCTTTTCCCTTTTTCCTTGGCTTTCATGGGTAGGTAATTCTAGAAACCACCACAGCTGCCAGTGATCCACTGTCCTGAAAGCTCCAGCCAGTACTTCTCCTAGATGGCCTGGGGCTAAAACCACATGGGGCTAGGCTTTGCTCCCAGTGTTCTCTGATGAGCCCTTTCTGTCTATCTGTCAGGGTCCCTTTAGTGGGAGCCTTGTTTCTGTGTCATTTTATGAGTTCTGGAACTCTAAAATTTGTTTAGAGTTATATTTCATAGGTATTTGAGGTGGTTATCAGAGGAGCTACATAGTTCTCCTGTTTCTATGCCACCATCCTTACATAACTAGAAAAATCATAAAATTCATTTGGAAGAGCAAAACATCCTGGATGTGAAGGAAATTGATTTAAAAAAATATAAGTTGGTCTAGCCATACCAGATATTAAATTGTATTCTAAAGCATCAATCATTAGAAGAACTTAGTACTGGCTAAGAAATAGAGTTGTAGATCAGTGGAATAGGTTAGGGTAGTCAATTCCCATAGTAATCGACTGTTTGACAAATCCAAAGACTCTAGCTTCTGGGTTAAGAACTCACTATGTAACTAAAACTGCTTTTAAAAGAAAAACCTGGCAATTAGGATTGCAGAAACTAGGCATAGATCAAAACAATAAACCACATAACAAAATAAAGTCAAAATGGGTACATGATTTTGATACAAAAGCTGATACTTGTAAAGTCACGCATGAGCAGCTTTCCACAGCACTGCTGCTGTGAATAGCTCTCAAGATTCTGATTACACAGTATAATGATCTCTATTTATTTAGTAACGAACTAAGACAAAACATTCACAGAAAATCAAAATATAGCATTCACCACGTTATGGCATAACAACTTATCATTAAAATGGCCACGTAGTTTTCACCAAAGTGGTCACAGGATTTTAAACAAAGTACATTAATTTAGTAACTCAATCATTCTTAAGGAGGGAAGCCTCCTTAATTGATACAAAGTACAGAGGTCAAAAGTTTCCCAACTCTAGGTCACATTGTCTTAATCTCTACAATCAAAAAGTCTTTTATCTTCTTAGTGGGAGATTAGTTTCCAATCACCATTAATTAGTAAGTCCTTAACTCAATTATCTAAATGTAAAGGTCAAATTTCTTCAGACCCAGTAAATCATGATCTTTTCAGTTTGCATTAAATACCCAAGGAGAGGACTTCTCATCTTAACTTGAGGCTGGTTCTCCACTTCCATGGTTCCCCTTCCATGGTCCCAGCTCCTACCAGCTCCTTGTTGTCCAGCTCCTTGTTCAGTTCCTGCTCCATACTGAAACTCACAATGTCTAGTCCTTCCCCCTTTCAGTTCCTGGGAATAAAAAGTTTAAGAAAGCCTCAATAACATCCAACCACATTGCCAACATTCTCATCAATTCACTTTCTGCCCATAAAATCAACATAGAACCAACAAGTAGGTCTGAGTAATCAGCAGAAATCATTAGTTTAGTCCCAGGACCTGGGTCAGCAAGACCCTCCTCCACAATTTCTGTAAACATATGACAAGAAAATCCTCTCTCAGGGCTTCTGAATCAGCAGCAAGATCCTATCATTTCTGAAACAACAGAACTATCCTCTATCAGCAGACAATTCTGACAAGTTAATGTCAAAATAGACTGAGAAAATATCAACACCACAGCCATGCCTCCTCCCAGTTCTCTTCTCTTTTTGTTTCTCAGTTCTTCGTAATCCTGAGTTCAGTCAGTTCTTCTCAGTTCTTAGTTCAGTTCTCAGTTCTCTTCTCTCTCTCCAGCAGTAGCTGCCTAGCCTCCAGATGCTTGCTGTCAGTAGTTCTGGCCTCTGTCAGCTTGTGCTTTTCCTTATATATAGTATTAGCTCCTCCCAGTTCTGGCCCTTCCTGTTACATTAACAAGTCCATCCCACTGTGGGATTCACAAGTTCTGGGTTTTAATACTTAATGTAATCATTTAGTTGTATCTAAGTGCTAAGTATCTGTTAGCTTGCCAATACAAGGGGTAGGAAAGGTCTTCAAATTCCCATTACTATTACAATATTATAAGCAAACTAGAACAGAAATGAATAGTTTACCTTTAAGACTTGTGGAGAGTGGAAGAATTTATGACCAAAGAAGAAATAGAGAACATTGTGAGGTGTATAATGGATAATTTTGATTAAATTAAATTTAAAAGTTTTTGCTCAAATCAAATCAATGCAACCCCTTAGCAGGAAAGGAGAAAGCTGGGAACCATTTTTTAACAAGTGATTTTGATAAAGACCTCATATCACATATATAGAGAGAAATGAGTCAATTTCTTTTTTTTAGGAATTCAAGTCATTCCACAACTGCTAAATGGTCAAATGATGTGAACAGACAATTTTCAGGTGAAGAAATTAAAGCTATCTCTAGTCATACAAAAAATGCTCCAAATCACTGAGGAGAGAAATAGATATCAAAACAACTCTGAGGTACCACCTCTCACCTATCAGATTTGTTACAGGACAAAACAAGAAAAAAGATAAATGTGGGAGAAGATGTGAGAAAATTGGAACATTAATGCATTGTTGGTGGAATTGAGAACTAATCCATCCCTTATGGAAAGCAATTTGGAACTATGCCCAAAAGGCTTTAAAACTGTGGGTATGCCCTTTGATCCAGCAACAACACTTAAAGGTCTCTATCCCAAAGAAATCATACAAATGGGAAAAGGATCCATATGTCAAAAAAAAATATTTATAGCAGCTATTTTTGTGTGAACAAGAATTAGAAATGGAGGAGATGACCACTAAGTGGGAAATGACTGAATGAGTTGTGGTATACGAATGTAATAGAATACTATTGTTGTATAAGGAATGAAGAGAAGGTAGACTTCAGAAAAAAAAAACCTGGACAGACATACATCAACTGACTTTGAGTGAAGTGAACAGAATCTGGAGAACATTGTGTGTTCTAACACCAACATTGTGTGATGACTAACTTTGATAGAATTAGCTCTTCTCATTAATGCAAGGATCTAAGACAATTCCAAAAGTCTCATGATGAAAAAGGCTAAATATATTCAGAGAAAGAACTATGGAGTGTGAATGCAGATTGAAACATACTACTTACTCTTTTTTTTTTCTTTGTTTCTTTTTTCCAAAGAAGGAACATATACATACACACACAAGCACACATATATACAAACATATATGTTTGTGTATGCATATATATGTATATATACATATAAGTATGTGTGTGTTTATGCACATAAATGTGTGTTAGAGAAATCTATCTTACCCAATAAGGAAGTAAGAGGGAAAGGTGATAAGAGAAAAAGTGGGCAATGATAAAAGGGAGAATGGATTAAGGAATATGGTAGTCAACAAGAAAAGGAACTTTTCAAGATGAACAGCATAAAAAAGAAGAGAAAATGATAAACAGAAGAAAATAGGATGGTAGGAAACACATAGTTAGCAAACATAGCCATGAATGGGAATGGGATGAATTTACCCATTTTTAAAAAGCGGCTAGCAGAAAATAGATATTCTTGAAGTAGAAAAAAAAATGTAGAGTTACAAGAAGTGCTTGAGCAGAATTTACTGTGCTTCAGCTGAAATTAAAATGGCAGTCATGAACTCAGATAAAGTTAAAAGAAAATAAATCTAATTAAAAGAGATGACCCGAGAAACTACATTTTGCTAAAAAAAGTGTTATATGCAATGAAGTAATAGCAAAACATTTTAGATCAACTTTCTCTGGTATAGGTGCTACTTCTCAAATGTATAAAAAGTCTTTCTTCAAATGCTGAATGGTCAAAGATTACAAACAAATAGTTTTCCAAAGAAGAAAAAAAACCTACATATACTACTATGAAAAACTCCTCTGAATCACTATTGATTAGAGAAATGCAAATCAACACAACTCTAAGGTATCTTCTCATGCTTATCAGAAATGGGCAAATAATGGAGGATATGAGAGACAACAGTTACACTAAGAAATTGTTGAAGTTGTGAACTGGTTTTATCCCTCTGGAGAATGGTTATAAAAAGAGTAATCAAGCTGTATGTACTCTCTGAGTGAGCAATGCCACTAATAGGTCTATAGCCCAAAGATATTAAAGAAAAAGAAAGAGTACCTATATGTTTAAAAATATTTATAGGTATTTTTTTGTGTTGGGAAAATATTGGGAATTGAGGAGATGTTCATTAATTGCAGGATGCTTGAAGAAGTTATGACATATAATAATGATACAACAATACTGTGTTATAAAATATTACAAAGGGGATGGTTTCAGGGAAAAACAACAACAACAACATGTTGAGACCTATATGAATGAATACAAAGTGAAGTGAGAACTACAAAATTATCATGCACAATACAAGAAAACCTTCAATTAAGATTAACAGTGGGGGCCCAAGTTTCTGGGATAAGAACTCACTATTTGACAAAAACTGCTGGGAAAATTGGAATATAGTATGGCAGAAACTGGCCATAGACCATCATCTAATGTCATACACCAAAGTCGAGTCTAAATGGATGCATGATCTAGGTGTAAAGGCTGATACTTTAAATAATCTGGGGAAGCAAGGAATAGTTTACTTGTCAGACTTATGGAGTAGGAAAGACTTTATGACCAAAGAAGAGTTGGAGATCATTATAAAATGCAAAATGGATAACCTAGATTACATCAAATTGAAAAGTTTCTGTACAAACAAAGCCAATGTAACCAAGATTAAGAGGGAAGTGGGAAATTGGGAAAGAAGATTTGCAACCATTGTCTCTGATAAAGGCCTCATTTCTAAAATATACAGAGAATTAAGTAAAATTTATAAGATTACAAGTCATTCCCCAATTGATGAATGGTCCAAGGATATGAACAGGCAATTTACAGAGACAGAAATTAAAGATATCTTTAAGCATATGGAAAAATGCTCTAAATCACTATTAATTCAAGAAATACAAATCAAAATAACTTTGAGGTACCACATCTCACCAATCAGATTGTCTAAGATGACAGGAAAATGACAAATGCTGGAGAGAATGTGGAAAAAGTGGAAGACTAATGCATTGTTGGTGGAGTTGTGAATTGATACAACCATCCTGGAAAGCAATCTGGAACTATGCCCAAAGGGCTATAAATAATTCCATACCCTTTGACCCAGCAATACCACTTTTGGTGTTATATCCCAAAGTGATCACAGAAGTGGGAAAAGGATCCATATGTACAAGGATATTTATAGCAGCTCTCTTTGTGGTGGCAAAAAACTGGAAATATAAGGGTTGCCCATCAATTGGGGAATGGCTGAACAAATTGTGGTTTATGAATGTAATGGAATACTATTGTACTATAAGAAATGGGAAGGTGATGGACTTCATAATTACCTGGAGAGGCTTATACAAATTGATGCTAAGTGAGAAGTGCAGAAGCAGGAAAAAATTGTACACAATGAGAGACACATCATATGTGTGATGACCAACCTTGACAAACTGGACTCTTCTCAGCAACACACAGATATAAGACAATTCTACAAGTCTCAGGATGGAAGGAGATACCTACACTCAGAGTAAGATCTAGAAAGACTAGAGTTTAAGTGGAGACTGAAGCAATACACACTATCATTCTTTTTCATGTTTGATTTTGTTTCTTTTTTCCCATTGTTTACTCATTGGTTACAACCCTTCTATACAACCAGACTGTTGTACAATGTGAAAGTATTTGCAGATACTATACATGATTGCATGCCACCATGGGGGGTGGGAGAAGGGAGGGGAGAAAATCTGAAACTCAAGTGATTGTGGAACTTAATCATGTAAATTAAAAGTAAATAAACAAGTCATTGAAAAAAAATTAACAGTGGGGCATTTGTTTACTCTGATCAATACAATGATCTAAGATATTTTCAAAGGACTTATCATGAAAAATGTTATCCACTCCCAGAGAGAGGAAGCTGGTAATTTCTGAGCATAAATAAAACCATAATTTTATAACTTTTTCATCTGAAAAAAAAAACCTTTCATTTTGTTTCCCTCCCAGATCCCCCCTATTAAATAGAGAAACATCAAACAATATGCATAGTCAAATAAATATCCATAATAGATAGGCAGAGTCAAGTTGATGAGGGATAGGTTTTGGGAGATTTCTAATGAGAAACCCTTTCTAGGTTCACATCTGAAAAGAATTACAGTCTCAGCTGTCCTTTGGCAGATTTACAAAAGTTTATTGATTCACATGGCAAAAAGGGATAGGGTGGGGAAGCCTGGCTAGGAAAAGTTGGCAAGGTGCAAAAGGGGGGGTCAGAGAAAGCCTGGAAGTGTGACGTTCTGCAGCAGGCAGATGGCCTGCTAGGAAAGGCCTACCTGCAAAGTTCTAAGGACCAGAGAGGCATTTTTAAAGATACAAGACTGTCAGTCATAAGTTCATTAAGCTAATGAGGTATACAAAGGTGGAACTAGGGAGGGACCTGGGAGAAGCCACGGTGTGACTAATACTTAAAGGGACATGCACCCTTCACATCAACTGGGCATGTGTTTTATCCATAATTCACCGGGAAATTCAAAGGGGATGGGGAGCAAAAGGTGTGGTTTTAGCCCTGAAATGTCATAAAGTCAACCAACGGTCAGATTTGAGGTCAAATTCCTACTAGTAGTGGCTTGAAAAGACCCTTGTTATCATAGCTACAGAGTTAATGCTTTGTGGCTGGGGGCGGGGGAGACACAGTTAATGCTTCACAGCTGAGGGCAGGGAGGGAACAGAGCCAAACTGATCTCACAACTGATGGTACATACACAAGACTGAAGTTACGACTATGCCACAAAAATCACCCTAAAATATTCAGTGGCACCCCATCAAAGTGAATAAGAGTCCCTTATTTGTCATATACAAAAATTATTTTTCTCTTTCTGAAGTTTAAGTCCAACATCTTTCTTCCAAAATATGGGTAACAGTTTTCATCCTCTGTCCTTTGGAATCATAGTTTGTCATTGCACTAATCAGATTTCTAAAGTCTTTCAAAATTATTTTTCTAATGTTGTTGCCATTTCATAAATTGTTCTCTCATTTCTGCTCCCTATCCTTTGCATCATTCAGAGTCAACTAGATAACTCATTGCATACCATGAAAGACCTGAGTTCAGATCCCGGCTTTGAATTCTTATTAGCTTACAAGTCATTTAACCTCTCAGCCTCAGTTTCCTAAGAGTAAAGTGCAGATGATAATAGTACCTGCTTCATAGGTTTGGAGTAATGATAAAATGTTATATACATGTAACCTATTAAAAAAATCAGAATTAAGACTTGGTCAGGTACAGAATGGGAGTTGGAAGCATTAGCTTGTTCTGCTTTCTTTTTTTTTTTT
>CM053580.1:347398584-347420632 GCA_028627135.1 Pseudochirops cupreus | reverse complement strand
CTGAAACTCAAGTGATTGTGGAACAGAATCTTGTAAATTAAAAGTAAATGAGTAAATAAAAAAAAAATTAAAAAAAAAGAAAGGAACTATATAATATCTAAAAAAAAATGTTTGTCAACCCTGATCTAAGAGATTAATAACTTCCATGCTTTCATAGCATAATAACAAAACATGTTTACCATTTCTATCTTCTACTGCCAGTTAACTGAGTACAAAACTCTTATTGTCCAAACACATTAAACACTTAAAGAGGCCAGATGGATATTGCAACTTAATTTTCACTTTTAGTACAATGAAGCATAATCACTACCCCTCAAATATCTATTTGAAAGTAGAAATGCATGAAAATGAAGTAATTTTCCAGTGTTTTGTCTTTTTGGTAAATCTTATCTCTTGATTTACCATAAGAAACTTGCCACTTCATGAATTTTAAGAAGCAAGCATTTGCTTTTATTCTTTCCTTTTTCATTTTTTCTCATTTATCATTCCTTCTTGTTTATTTTAATAAGCACAGAAACAGAAATTGCGCCTGTTACTTATCATTAGATCCATTAAAACTTGACTTATGTAACAACATTCATACATATCATTCTATACGAAGAAGGGCAGTGAATATACAAGGTGTATCAGTGAATATGTACTTAAGAGGTGATCAATAGTTTTAGTTTTCATCATAATATTCATCGTGATGATAGGTAGCAATAACTTGCACATAAAGACAAATAAGACAACGAAATGTTGGTGATAAAACCATTTTAATATCCAATTTTAGTCATTTTCTTGCACTCAATACATGTTATGTATCCAATATACTGTGCCTGTAATCTAAAGAATCTGAGTGTCCTCTTAATATATATATATATATATATATATATATATATGTATATATATATATATGTATATATATATATCGAGAGACAGAGAGAGAGAGAGAGAGAGAGAGAGAGAAGAGAAGTGCTATTATTTTAGATGATTGGAACCCACAATTATCTGAAATATTTTAAATTTTCTCTCAAACAATCAAGGCAATCATTCTATGATGGAATTTGATTATTTTGCAATGCAGATTTTAACATGGAGTTGCCACTTTCTCCCGGTATTTTCAGTATTTCTATTTCAGTAACTCTTCCTATTTGTTGGACAAAATTGCGTTCTACAGGCAGTTATCTCTACTGGTTCTTCTACCTTTTGTAAGATAATTCTGTACTAAAGATAAACCATGAATGCATTATTTACTCTACATTTGACATATAACTAGCAAGTGTCTAGATAAGCAGCCCTACCCAAGCCCCCATCATGTGTTCTTTATGCCTCTGTGCCAGACTTGTGATCTTTTCATTAATTCCTCTTTCTGCTAAAGTGATCTGTAATATACTGTCATGATGACTATTTCTGTGTCTTCCACTATTGATTTTCACAAAATTGCTTCCAACCATACTTTTTGCTCTCAATTTCTTGACTTCTGTGGGAAAGTTTATAATGGGAATATAGAAATCACACCACTAAATACAAATGACGGGGATGAAAAAGCACCCTAGAAGACTTGAATCCAATAGTTATTTTGTTATAAAGTCTTATCTGTGTCCTCTCTATCTTTATGCATTGTACATATATTTCTTCTTTGAACCAATCCAGAAACAAGGCATTTATTAAGTACCTACTTTGTGCTAGGCATCTTGTTATCCTAGATATATAAAGACAATGAAATAGCCTTTATTCTCAAGGAAGGTATATGGGCATAGTATATGTAATACATGCACAACTATCTACATGTGTGTATGCATATACAATAAATGTACACAGAATAAATACAAAGGAGATTGGGAGGGGTAGCACAAGTAGCTGGAGAGATCAGAAAAAGTTTCACATAAAATGTGGTGGCTGAGTTTTGTCTGGAAAATGGTAAGAGATTCTAAAATATAAGAAATGAGAGCCTTCCAGCTTACAGGGAGGGCAATACAACAAATTTCTAGACATATGAGATGGAGTGACATGAGTTACTACCACAGAGATGGTCAGTTTAACTGGCTTTCAAAGTGCAGAAATGAGTTCTCAAATATAGGTTGGGAGCAGTGTATGGATGGTTATTAAAAATTAAATAGTTTATGTTTTATTATTTAAGGGGGGGATGGAGAGTCACTTGATTTTATTGGTTAGGGGAGTGAGTGAAATGGTAATATCTGTACTTAAAAAAAACTAGTTTATAATCCATGTGGAGGATGGACTGGAGAGTGGAAAGATGAGACAGGAAAAACAATGTGGAGGATATAGAAATAGTTAATGCAAGAAGTAATGAGAAATTTAAGTAAGATAGGGACTGTTTTGATAGGGAGGAAGGAAATGATACAAGTGATGTAGTATACATTAAAACATATTTAGCAACTTATTGCATAAGTAGGGTGAGAGAGTGAAGATTTGAGCATAAAACTAAAGTCAAAAGCATAAAATCCTTCATATATAAAGCAAAAACAACTAGCATTTAAATATTGTTTTAAGATTTGCAAAGCTCCATCTATATGTCTCTTGATATTAATGAAATACTTTTGAGGAAAATGCTATAGTTATTTTCCTCATCTTGACATACAGGAAAACTGATTCTGAGACAGGTGACAATACTTGACCTAGTTGATATAGCTATTAAGTGTCTGAGGTAGCAGTTGAATTCAGATCATTGGCTGCAACTACAACACTATTTTCAATTGTGTTTTTTAGGTTCATTATAAAAAGTAAGTGTATTGAGGGGAAAGGAATGTATATGCTACAATACAAGATGTTCTGTTTTGGTCATGTTGAGTTTGAGATGTTAAAATGACTAGAGATAAACATGAAAACATTGTTAAAGAGTTACTTTCAAAATATCAGCAGATAAAGCCTTGCATCTCCTTGCTTAAATATGCTAACTGAGAGCAACTTTGGCTTGGGAGAGAGGTTGACAATTTACACTGCTCTGTCACCCTACATAAACAAACAAAACCCAAACAGCATCAACAAAACAACAAAAACATAATGCATACTCAAAGAAAAAGGTGATGCTGTTTATCATATTTGTGGAATGTAAGAAAAGGAAGGAAAAATCATAAGATTTAAGCCATAGAAGACCACAGCAGGAAGAATCTTATCAATGAAGACAAAAATTTTCCCAGCAAGACACAGTGCCTGTTGCAAACAATGAGCCTCGAACTATTAAAGCAAGAAGGAAGGCACAATTCATGTGCTTAGCAAAAATATGTACTCCATAATGCACCCCTTGGCATTTTTGGACATTTCAGGAACAACGGGAACTAAAACAACAAACAAACAAACCTCAAAACGACAACAAGAACAAAAAAAACCCACTTCGTTGCCAGATGTTCCCCTTCTGATCTTCAATATTTTCCTGCTAGACACTTATCTTCTAGCCTTTTTAATGAAATTATTTCTTTTTTTCCTCACATCCGCTCTCAAGAGAAGTCCAAGAAAGTGTTATATTTAGACACAATCTCTAATAATTTCATATATGTATACATATATATACTACTATATTTAGCATGCTTGTCTTATTTTGTATATTACATATCTAATTATATAATACATTATATAATGATGTCTATAAGTGATGTCCACTTTCATAATTTTATATGTGTGCACAATATAAAGTGATAAAAGGAATACAAATTAAAATAATACTGAAGTTCTACCTCACGCCCACCAGATTGGCAAAAATTAACAAAAAGAAGAAAAATTATTGCTGGAAGGGTTATAGAAAAACAGATATACTAATATACAGAATGAAAATTCTTTTGGATAGCCATTTGAATTTATGGAATGAAGAAAAGGAAGAATGAAATAAGCATTTACTAAGCATTTGCCATGTTTTAGACACTCTGCTAAGTGTTTTACACATATTATGTCATTCAATCTTCACTACAACTAAGAAAAGAATGTACTATCATTATCCCCATTTAACATTTGAGGAAACTCAAATTAAATAACACGCAAAAATCAAATACCTTGTCCAAAGTTACATAGCTAATAACTACCTGAGTTGAAATTTGAAGTCAAGTCTAAAGGACTCTGATTTCAGAATTCTATCCTCTTTTTAAAAATCTATTTTATAAAAATATTTATATTTGCTTTTCAAAATTCGTTTCCACAAAATTTTGGGTTCCAATTTTTTCTCATCTCTCCCTCCCCCCCGACCCTAAGATGGCATGCATTCTTATTACCCTTCCCCCAGTCAACCTTCCCTTCCCTCAAAATACACACACACCCCCATTCAATACCCCCTTATATTCTTGTAAGGCAAGATAGATTTCTCTACCCCATTGCCTTTATATCTTATTTCCCAGTTGCATGTAAAAACAAATTTTTACATTTGTTTTTAAATCTTTGAGTCACAATTTCTCTTCCTTCTTCCCTCCCCTCCCACCATCATTGATGGGGCAAGCAATTCAGCATAGATCATATATGTGTAATTATGCACAACACTTCCATAATTGTTATGTTGTGAGAGAATAACTATTATTCCCTCCATCCTATTCTGCCCCCCTCCATTTACTCTACTTTCTCCTTTGACTTTGGCCCTTTTCAAAAGAATTTTCTTCTGACTACACCCTCCCCCAATCTGTCCTTCCTTCTCTCATCCCTCTGCCCTATCTCCTTCCCCCCTGACTTTCCTGTAGGATAAGATATCCAATTGAGTGTGCATGTTATTCCATGGTTAAGCCAAATCCAATGAGGGAAAGGCAGAACTCTATCCTTTTCACCTTCTAACTAGCTACCTGTATGTCATAAAAGTCATTAAAATATTGATGTCTTTTGAAACATTAACATATTTCCTAGGATGATACTTTAAGAAGATGAAAGAAAGAATACAAATCATATATACATACATATATATATGTACATGCATACATATATATATATATATTATATATATTCATATATAATTTCATCTCTTTTATAGTCACAAAGCTGGAAATTTAGAAGTACTCATCAATTAAGTAATGGATATACAAATTGTTGTATATGAATGTACTGGAATATTATTGGTTTGAAAGAAATTACAAAATGAACTTTTTTATAGAAACCCAATAAACTTTCTAAAAATTAATAGGAAGGAAATTAAAAAGAACCACACCAATGCCTAAAATAACAACAATCAAGAACTCTGAGTAATGTAGTAACTAACCAAAATTCCAGAAGCTTGATGTTGAAGGAACAAGGAAGAGGAGATGAAGGAGGATGATGAGAGAAGAGGAGGATGAGGATGAGGACAAGAACAAGGATGATGATGAGGAGGAGGAGGAGAAAGAAATTGCAAGAATGGTTAATATACACTGAAAAACAGTTGGGGGGGAGGCAGAGTCAAGAAGGCAGAGTAAAAGCAGGAACTTGTCTGAGCTCCTGCTCCAACCACCTCCAATACCTATAAAAATGACTCTAAACAAATTTTAGAGCTACAGAACCCACAAAGTGATAGAAACAAATTTCCTATTGAAGGCAGCCTGACAGATCAACAGGAAGGGGCTGTCACACAGGGCTGGGAGCCCAACTCAATCCCCTGTGAGCTACACAAGCCTGGACCAGGGGTGGCCATGATCAGTAGCCCAGAATGTGTGGAACAGACTTGAAGAGAGGGATTCAATGGCATTCGTGGTGGTTTCCAGACTTCTCAACCCATAAACACCAAAGAGAAAGTAAAAGGTCAGTGGGGGACACTGATGATGCAGGATCAGAGAAGAGCTCATTCCAGAATGTGTCCCAGGGGAGAGAGGTAGAGATTGAAGAGTGGCTGCTGCTGCTGCTATGTGGCTTCCTCCCACCAGAGCTCCTAGCTTACAGATCATAGTGACCATTCAGAAGGTAAAAAAAAAAAAGGCTTGCTTTGACCTGCTTGGATCTGGGTCACAGTCTTGGGTGGTGGTCTTGGGGTGAGGAACACTAGAGTGTCACAGCTTATGGAGGCTGTAGAGAGGGTACCCTTCTGATAAGTCTGACAACAACTGGGAAAACCCCAGCAATTTGGGACACAGCTGTCTCCACTCTGGAAGCAAAGTTATACCATGGTAAAGAATACAAAAATCAAGTAAAAGACTGGCAAGATGAGAAAACAAATGAAGTGCAATCAAAGTATAGAATCCTTTTTTGGGGACAAAGAGGATCAAAATGTGGAACTAGAAGAAGAAAACTAAGTCAAAACTCCTGCATCTAAAGCTTCCAAGAATAATATGAACTGCTCACAGGCCATAGAGGAGCTCAAGAAGGATTTTGAAAATCAAGTAAGAGAAGCAGAGAAAAAATTGAGAAGAGAAATGAGAATGATAAAAGAAAATAATGAAAAGCAAGTCAACAGCCTGACTGAAGGAAATAATATCTTTAAAAATAGACTAACTCAAAGACAAAAGTTGCCCAAAAAGCCAATGAGGAGAATAATGTCTTAAAAAGCCAAATTGGCCAGATGGAAAAGGAATTTCAAAAACACAATGAAGAGAATAATTCCTTCAAAATTAGATTGGAGTAAATGGAGGCTAATGACTGTGTGAGAAATCAAGATACTATAAACAGATCTAAACACATGAAAAAATAGAAGGCAATGTGAAATATCTCATTAGGAAAAAAAAACACTCACCTGGAAAATAGATCCAGGAGAGACAATTTTAAAGTGATGGGACTACCCGAAATCCATGAAAAAAACAGCCTAGAAATCATGCTTCAAGAAATTCTCAAGGAGAATTGCCCTGAAATTCTAGAATTAGAGGGCAAAATAGAAATTGAAAGAATTCACCAAATGCCTCTTGAAAAAGATCCCAAAAAGAAAACTCCTAGGAATGTTATAGTCAGGTTCCAGACTTCCCAGATCAAGGAGAAAATATTACAAGCAGCCAAGAAGACACAATTTGACTACTGTGGAAACGCAATCAGGATAACACAAAATCCAGCAGTTTCTACATTAAGGGAACAAAGCATTTGGAATACAATATTCCAGAGGTCAAAGAGGAAGGATTAAAACCAAGAATCACCTACCCAGCAAAACTGAGTATAATGCTTCAGGGGAAAATACAGTGATTCAATGAAATATAAGCCCTTTAAGCATTCTTGATGAAAAAACCAGAACTGAACAGAAAATTTGACTTTCAAATACAAGAAGCAAGAGAAAAAGAAATCATAAGAAACTTATTAAAATTGAAGTTTCTACATGGAAGGAATATAATTGTAACTCAAATATACGTATACATTTACATTTACATATATGTGTATATACATGTGAATGTACATATATATATGTGTGTGTGTATGTGCATTAATACACACAAATATGTATGTATACAATAGTGTATATGTCTATAAATATATATGTGAGTGTGTGTACATGTGTGTACATCTTTACAGAGAGGGCTCAGGATCAGTTGAATAGGAAAGGATTATATCTAAAACATAAAATTAACAGGTGAGAGAGGAATATATTGGAAGAAGGAGACAGGGAGAGATAGAATAGGTTAAATTATTTCATATAAAAGGGGCAAGAGAAAAGTGTTACAATGGAGGGAAAGAGAAGGAAGATGAAAGGGAATGGGTCAACCTTACTTTCATTGAATTTGGCTTAAGGAGGGAATAACATTCCCTTTCAACTGAGTTTCTTACCCTACAGGAAAGTAGGGCAGGAGCAAAATAAGTGGGAGGATGATAGAAGGGAGGGCAGACTGTGGGAGAGGGTATTTAGAAGCAAACACTTTTGAAAAGACACAGTGTCAAAGTAGAAATAGAATAAGGGGGGGCAGGATAGGATGCAGGGAAATACAGTTAGTCTTTCACAGTATAACTACTATGGAAGCATTTTGCATAACTACACATGTATAACCTATCATGAATTGCTTATTTGCCGAGTACGGGTGGGTGAGGAAAGAAGAAGAAAAAAATTCTGGAAATCAAAGTTTTAAAAATAAGTGTTCAAAAAAAATGCTTTTTGCATGCAACTTGGAAATAAGATATACAGGCACTGGGGTATATAAATCCATCTTGTCCTACTAGAATACTAGGGGTGGGTATTGGGAGGATAAAAGACAGAACAGACTTGTAGAAGGGGTATTTAGTAGGCTTGCTATCATGGGGTGGGAGGTAGGGAAAAATGGGGAGAAAATTTGTAACTCAAAATCTTGTGGGAATGAATATTGAAAATTAAAAAGAAATACATATATTGGAAAAAAAGGAAAGAAAAACAGTCTGAAAATTTTAACAATGTACCACACTTGTTGATTTCACACCTCCAATCTTTCCCTTGATCAGATGAGAAGGTGAGTTGTTTTTTCACATATTTCTTCTTTAAATTAATGAATATCTTCTTTAAAGCAATGCTGCCTTGTTATAGTAATTTCAGAATATTGACAATGTTTGTGTTCCGTGTGTGTGTGTGTGTGTGTGTGTGTGAGAGAGAGAGAGAGAGAGACAGAGACAGAGACAGAGACAGAGAGGCAGAGAGACAGAGAGAGAGAGAGAGAGAGAGAGAGAGAGAGAGAGAGAGAGAGACAGACAGAGAGAGAGAGAGCATGAAGAGAGAATATCTGATTATTCTCTCCATTTCTATTGGACAATTTTAATTTCATCCTGTCTCTAAAATGTATCGCCTGTATTGCCAACTTCAGTGTATTAAGGCAATCTGTCCTCTGAGTCTTGTCAGTAAACTTGGTAATTTTCTTTATCTAAACTTAACTTTTGCCTCTTGTTTCACTTCTGCTGTGAGGATAAAAAGAGATAAGGGCCAAACACTGATAATTTCAAAGATTTCAAGACACCACACACAGAATATATTCCAGACAACTTAATGGGAGATTTACTATGGAATTTTGAAAGGACAAATACTTTAATTAAAATAAAAATAAGAGTAGAATCTTCAAGTTTAAGCTACTGAGTTTGGCTCTGCATCCTCACTAACCTGCAGAATTTATTATTAAATATGTGCTACACTCTCACTGGAGATTTTCAAGCATGGAAGTTCTATTTTCTTCTTCTTACATGAATTGTCTCATAAACATTTTGTATTCTTTTTTGATCCTTCCAATTCCGTGTTTCTTTGAAAACTGTTTTTCAGAGAAATTATTATTTAAACATATTTTTCTCATCATATCATTAGGATGTTTGTATTTTGAAATTTAATGAAGGTTATATCTTCAGTTGTTAGTGACTAATTATATTTTACATTTCTAATATGTTATTATGTTTGAACATTTAATCTTTCAACAGTTATAATTTTCCTTTCATGTTTATGGCATGATTTTGTTAATTGTTAATGTAGCCCTTTCTACTTCTGGTCGATGTAATTGCTAGAAAGCTTTATTGTGTTTGTTTTCTTTTCTTTTATTTTTCTCTGTAGCAAGATTATGTTTTTTTTTCCCCTGTATTTCTCTGTAGTCTGCCCTCTGCATCGAGAAAAAAATAAATTTAATCTCTCTTTGATATTTTAGCCCCACAAATGCTTGTTGATTACTTCTTTGCCCTTTTCTTTATTTCCAGAATCCAGCACAGTGCCTGGCTAGGTGAACAATCATTGCTTTTTTATTCATTGATTTATTGAAGATAACAATCATGTTCCTACTGAATCCCTACATCCCAACAGCAAGGGTAATGATCCTTGGTTCTTTGAATTGATAGCCATAAAGCAAAATTTCCAGGCCATATTTCATTCAGACTGATCTTCTTTAGATATCACACAGCTTATCAATACTTGAATATAGGAAGGATTTCTGATTTTAACACTGTGAGGACATCTGTACATGGGAACTCCCTCACACACAAAGATTGTGAATTCTCAGTGACATGATATGTTTTAGGGAATTGCTTAAGGCACAGAGAGATTAAATGACTTGTCCAAGGTTACAGAGGTAGTATGTGTGAAAGGAAGGATTTGAGCAAATATTTCCCTAAACTCAAAGACCTACAAAAATCATATATTATTTCCTGGTTATTCAACTTCTACTTAAAATGGGTCAGTGTAAATTAAACTCAGTATTCAACATGGGATTTGATCAAGTCTGAGTACATCACAGCTATCATCTCTGTAGTCCTGTATTCTAAATATCTCTAAATATAGTCTGATATTATACTGACTGCTTTGGCTGGCATATCACATGATTGCTTCATATGGAGGTTGCAGTCTGCTAAAATCTTTGCCCCTTGTCAATTTCTTTGAGACAAACTGCTATCAAGTTATAGTTTTGATTCCACAAAAATAAAGACTTTTCATTTATCTCTATTAGATTTGACCTTACGAGATTTGTACAATGTTTGAGCCTGTTGGAATCTTTTTGAACTCTCATTCTGCCAATCAATATATTAGCTATGTCTCACTTTGACCCATATGCAAACTTTATGAGCCTTTCATTTGTCTGTATATAACACATTTATTAATAAAAAAAAACATAGCACAGGAATAGAGGCATAGCTCTGGGATATCTTCACCCAAGTTGACATCTGATCATTAAACCACCTAATTATACACACACAGAGACACACAAATGCACAGGCATATATATGTGTATAAATATATGTATATTCTCATACATATATATGTATGCATGATGGATGTATGTATGTATGTTGATGCATATGTGCATATAAGCATATACAGAGGCTTACATTTTTTAGTTTATCATCATTTTATTATTATTATTATTTTATAAAATTATTGAAATCATTGCATCTTCTTCCTATGACCTTGTTATGAAATTGAACTTAAAATTATTATATTGTTTTAGGGCTCTCAGAATTAAGGATTCCTATGAAATACCCATGGGAGGTAAGTAGTACAGAGAATAGAGTGTTTGGCCTGGAGTCAGGAAGATTTATCTTCATGAGTTCAAATCTGATTCCAGATATGTAATAGCTATGTGATCCTGGACAATTCACTTAATGTTGTTTCTCTCAGTTCATCTTTAAAATGAGCTGGAGAAGGAAACAGAAAGCCACATAAGCATCTTTGCCAAGAAAACCATAAATGGGGTCAGAAAGTGATGCATGCTACTAAAAAAAAAAATCTGTCAACAAATATACTTATAGGGAGAATTAGGTGGCATAGTGGAGGGAGCACTGATCTTAGAATGAAGAACACTCATCTTCCTGAGTTTGAATCTGTCCACAGATACTTCCTATGTGACCCTGGGCAAGTCACTTAACACAATTTTTCTCAGTTTCCTCTTCTCAAAAATGAGTTATGAAGGGTTAAACATGATTAAAATGACTGTCAACAATAGAGGATACCTGTAATTTCCATGTCCAGTAAATGATCAATTCTTTTTATCAAAGGTCTTTCGTTTTTATGCTTTGATATTATATAAGGCCATTTGATATACAAATATACATCAACTACTTTTACCTAACTTACTAATACATAGTTGTTAATAAGAAAGCTCTATATTTTTAACTCAATCTTTTAATTCAAAATTTCCATTCAGTCATGCACTGCTTTAGTTATAAAAATCACATGTAATTATATCGCTTCAAAATATGCTATTGAGTTAATAAATTTGCATATCAATTAAATTTAATGAAAGTTTTCACATATTCATTGTTAGATAATGTCCTTCACTGCAAATAAAGGAAGATGATAATGCTGATACACATGAATAAAAATAGCATAATATGGGGTCATGAGATAAAATTGGAAGAGATAATTGTAAAATGTGATCCATAAGCTATGAGACAGAAAGCTAATTAAAATTACGACTATAGTTAAAATAACTTGCCAACCAAATAACATTGGACTATATCAGTATTTATTTCTCTTGCTAAGAGAAAACAACAACAACAAAAACAATAGCATAAACTATTTATGTTCAGGAACCAATTCTAATAAATGTGGTGTTTACTAATTTTTTTTGAAGAATTTTCTTCAAAGAAATTAGTTAAAATGAAAAAAAAAACTTGACACTGTTGTTCATATCAATGAAGAACACTTTACAACTGATGATTTAATTTAATGAGTCTGTGAATTATTTGGAATAATCTTATTTAATTAGAAATATTTGAAGTGTCAGTCACCTTGGGTAAGGGATAGATATTCATCCTTTAAGAATAAGTTTGTTTTTATAATAATGACTCATATAACAATATTGCAGGTGCAGTATACTTAATAGAAGTATTTTGTCCTGGTTATAGAATTATAATATTCTTATAACATATATGATCTCTAATAGATTTCTACCCCTAGAATCCTATGATTCATTATTTGAAAATCTATAATGGTCAGAGATCATTTCTTCAAATCTTCTAATGTGAGAGAGAGATTAAATTGTCTCTCAAAAACAAAAACTCAGATGCCTCTATACTCCCATTGATAAGGAATTTTACTTTAATAATGTGAATTTTAACTTCTATGAACTTTCTCATCTTTCTCAACAGCCACCCATGTCCTCCAAAATTTTCATCACAGGAGATTTGCCCTATGTGCTTAAGATTTTCCTTGCCTTATTACAGCAATATGAAAGTCCCAATGGACCTTTGATATTAAATCTTTCTTTTTGTTTAGTACATATTTTAAAATTATTACTATCATTTTAACATTTGCTTGTAAAACAGATTTCCCTGTTGTCTCCCTTTCTCCCTCCTCATTCCCCCTCATAGAGAAGGCAAGTAATTCCATATAGGTTACATATGTGTAGCCATGCAAAAAGTATTCAAAATAGTCATGTTGTGGAAGAAAACATAGACTAAAAAGAGAAATTTAAAGAAAAATAAAGAAAGTTAAATAAAACACAAAATGACATCAATCTGTGTTCAGACACCATCAGTTCCTTCTCTAGGAATGGATAGAATTTTTCACAAGTCCTTCAGAATTCTCATGGAACATTATATTGAAGAAAATAGCTAATTAATTCATGGCTAATCATCTTAAAATATTGCTGTTACTTTTTACCCAGTTCATTTTACTTTGCATTAATCTATGTAAGTCTATCTGAAAGCCTACTGCTCATAATTTCTTATACAAGAACAGCATTCCATCATAATTACATACCACAACTTATTCAACCATTTCCCAATTGAAGTGCATCTCCTCAATTTCTAATTCTTTATTCACAGAAAAGACTCATTACAAATATTTTTACACATATAGATGACTTTTTTTAACTTTTTGGTGATATAGACATAGTAGTAGTGGTATTTCTAGATCAATATGCATGTTCATAGGTGTATATGTATACACACATCTATATATACATATATATACACACACATACACATATATATACATATATATGCACATATTTATGTTCTCTTTACCTATCCTCATACTGAGAAAAGTTTCACAAGTTACAATTATCATTCTTTCATGCAGGCATGTAAATAGTTCAACTTTGACAAGTTCCTTATGATTTCTTCTCCCCATCTACCTTCTCATGCTTCTCTTAGTTCTTGTATTTGAAAGTCAGATTTTCTCTTCAGCTCTGGTTTTTTTCATTAAGAATGCTTGAAAGCCCCCTATTTCACTGAATGACCACATTTCTCCACAAAGCATTATACACATGCTTTGGGTAGATGATTCTTGGTTTTAATCCTAGCTCCTTTGATCTGTGGAATATTATATTCAAAGTCCTTTGATCCCTTAATGAAGAAGCTGCTAGATCTTGTGTTATCCTGATTGTGTTTCCACAATTCTCAAATTATTTATTCCTCACTGCTTGTAATAGTTGCTCCTTGATCTGGGAACTTAGGAATTTGGCTATAATATTCCTAGAGGTTTTCTTTTTGGGATCTTTTTCAAGAAGTGCTTAGTGAATTCTTCCAATTTCTCTTTTGCCCTCTGGTTCTAGAATATCAGGGCAATTTTCCTTGAGAAATTCTCGAAGGATTATGTCTAGGTTCTCTTTTTGATCATGGCTTTACAATTTTAAAATTATCTCTCCTACATCCATTTTCCACGTCAGTGGTTTTTCCAATATGATATTTCACATTATCTTCTACTTTTCATTTGTTTAGATCTGTTTTATAGTATCTTGATTTCTCTGAAAGTCATTACCTTCCATTTGCTCCAACCTAATTTTGAAGGAATTATTCTCTTGAAATTCCTTTTCCATCAGGCAAATTCAGCTTTTTAAGGCATTCTTCTTCTCATTGGCTTTTTGGGACTCTTTTGCCATTTGAGTTAGTCTATTTTTTTAAGTTGATATTTTCTGCAGTATTTTTGGGTCTCCTTTAGCAGAATGTTGACTTGCTCTTCATGATTTTCTTCTATCATTCTCATTTCTCTTTCCAGTTTTTCCTCTACTTCTCTTATTTGATTTTCAAAATCCTTCTTGAGCTCCACCATGGCCTGTATCCAGTTCACATTTTTCTTGGAAGGTTTTGATTCAAGAGTTTTGAATATGTTGACTTCTTCTGGTTCCATGTTTTGATCCTCTTTGTCCCCCAAAAAGTAATCTATAGTCTGATTTGTACTTCTTCTTCTTCTTTATTTTGCCAGCAAATTACTTGAATTTTGAGGTCTTTGCCATGGGAGAGCTCTGCTTCCATAGTAGAGAGCTTTGTTCCATATCACTGGGGTTTTTGCAAATGTTGTCAAAGGTCTGAGGAAAGGGCAGTCTCTGCAGGAACCACAAGCTCTGGCACACTGGCCACCCACTCCAGGACCACTACCCAAGACCACAATCCATATCCAAGAAGATCAAAGCAAGAGTGATTACCATCTAATTTGTAACTATCATCTGCAGGCCAGGAGCTACTAAGGCAGCCACATTGCAGCAACCACAACTGGTGCACCTCCACCATTTCTCACCCAAGGGGCAGGGGCTGGACAACACTCTTCAATCACCTAGTTCCAACAGAGTTCCCCACTTACCTTTTAGTTTCTCTTTGGCATTTATGGGTTGAGAATTCTGGAAACCACCAAAGCTGCTGGTGATTCACTCTCCTGAATTCTGCTCTAGCCAGTCTGGGCTGCCTGTTGGGGTTGCTGTGGGCTCAGTGTGGCTCATGCAGGACTGGGTTCACTTCCCAGTCTGGTGCTATAGACGCTTTCTGTCAGCCTGCCTGGTTGGCTTCAGCAGGAGATTTGTTTCTCTCTATCGCTTTGTGTGTTCTGTAGCTCTAAAATTTGTTTAGAGTCATATGTGACAGGTAATTGAGGTGGTTGTGGCTGGAGCTCATGGAATTTTCTGCTTCTACTCTGTTGTCTTGGCTCTGCTTCCAAGAATTATTTTCTTGAGTGAAATTTTGAATCTCCTTTGCCATTTGTCCAGTTCCAATTTTTAAGTGGTTCTTCTCTCTTTTCTTCATTTGCTTTTTGTATCTCTTTTACCATTTGGCCTAATAAGTTTCTATGTTGTTATTTTCTTCATTTGTGTGTGTGTGTGTGTGTGTGTCTCCTTTAACATGTTGTTGACTTATTTTGAATGATTTTCTTTTAGCACTCTAATTTCTCTTAACAATTTTTCCTTTACCTCTTTTATTTGATTTTCAAATTCCTTTTTGAGTTCTTCCATGGCATATGACTAGTTCATTTTTTTTTGCACTTTGGTTGTTGCTTTGACTTTTTTTCCTGAATGTACGTTTTGATCTTCCTTGTCACCATAGTAACTTTTTATAGTCAGATTCCCCCCACCTCCAATGGAACAACTCTCTCTTTTTTTTTCCATTGGAGTCTATACTACATTCATTATTGGGTGAGTTATAATTGAGGATTTAGGGTCTATGCATTTTCCTCAAACTGTCAAAGCTCCAGTATCCTTCAAAAATATTTAAAGCATTTTTTTCTCTTTTTAACAGTGTCATTGCATTCTTTCTTGTATCCTTTGAGTGAATAATGAACAAAAGAATGAATTTCACAATTATTGTGAAATTGCAAAATTTCCCAAATAGAGAAAGAACTTTCAAACATTCCTTGTACAATATGTTTCAAGAGATTAGGTAATTTGTCCGAGAGGTTGATTTAAATATATTTCAATGTCGTTATAATTAACTTAAATTTTTTTGAAACCCTGCTTGTCGAACCTGTTTAAAAAAAAAGGTTTAAAATTTTATTTCTCCATTACATGCAAAAACAATTTTTAACATTAGTTTTCTTAAAAAAAATTGAGTTCAGAATTCTCTCTTTCCTTCCCCACTTACCCATTGAGAAGGCAAGGAATTCAACATAGCCTGTATATGTCTAGTCATGCAAAGCATATTTCAATGTCATATTGTGACAAAACAAAATACAGACCAAAAAAATGAAAGAAAGTGAAGAAAAAATATGCTTTATTCCACATTCAAACTCCATCAGTTCTTTATCTGCAGGTGGATAAAATTTTTTCATTAATCTTTCAAAATTATCTTGGATCATTATATTAATTAACATAGCTAAATCATGCACAATTGATTTTCTTACAATATTGTTATTACTGTGTATAATTTTCTCCTACTTTTGCCCATTTCCCTTTGCATCAGTTTATGTAAGCCTTTCCAGGCTTCCCCCCGCGCCCCAACACCACTCTGCTCAGCATTTCTAATAGCACAATAATATTCCATCAAAATCACATACAACAACCTATCTGCCATTCCCCAACTGATGTATATCCCCTCAATGTCCAATTCTTTGCTACCATTAAAAGAGATGTATAAATATTTTGTACATGTCTGCATGTACATGTATAAACATTTTGTACATGTTTTTTTTTTTATCACTTGGGGATACATTGCTATTAGTGGTATCACTTTGTGAAAGCCTATGGATTTTTATAACCCTTTGGGCATAGTTTCCAATTTCACTAAAGAACATTTTAATGATCAACCAATTGTTTTGAGATACTTTTCTGGCATATGAGATTCTCTCCTAGGAAAACATGGGGTTTCCTTACTGACCCTTTCTTTCTACAGCTGGATTCATAGTGTCATATTCCCTGATTGTAGATTCACCTGTCAGTAGTTTATTAGTGCCTAGATATCCAGTTTATGTCTAAAGAAAGGTCTGTGGACCAACCAGAGACATCTGGGAAAACAATCACTTAATGACTTTACTTGGCAAAAGCAAAATGTAACACAACTGGAGCCACTTTGATGCAGTTTCACTGCAAGCAATAGGTAGGAGGGGCAAAGGGAGAGAGGAATAGAGAATTTAAGATACAGTATAGAATACATAGGGGCATATAAGGGCAGTGCTGCACTGGGAAGCCCAGGGACATGGGTCCATTTAGCAAAAAGGAAGCTGTACTCCAGGTAGAGGGGAGGGTGCATAAAAGTACTTTTCTGAGAACCTCATTTTCAGATGACTTCTTTGAAATTGTTTGAATTGAGTGTCAGGAATCACGGCAAAATATCATTGAGGGGGAGGTTGTAATCAAGGAAAGGAAATAAGATGGTGTCGGACATAATATTATGTGAGGGTCCCAGCTATACCAACCTTCAAAAATGATGTCAATATTTTTCTGGTAGTGTATTCTTTAAGTTTACAACCTCCTTTAAGAGGAGATTTTCATGACGGCCTCAAAACCAGCAGGCCTAATCTCATAGCAATGGTTTTGATGCATAAATTTCTACCAGCTTCAACATCCATTAAAAAGAAATTGTCATGGTGTTCTTAAGACTACCAGGCAAAATATTATGACAAAAACTCATAGAAACCTAAGGGCTATAGTTACAGTAACACATAGAAAAAAAAATGCATCATTTGCCTAATGCATATTTAAGATCCTTTGCAATAGGTGTGTTTTCTTGATGATCATTTAAAAATATGCATAAAAAACTTCCAGGAGCCAAAATGGCTGAGTAAGCAGTAAACTACTGTACCTCTCCCATATTCACCTTCTGATAATCATAAAATATTGCCCCAGAACAAATCTGTTAATAGTGAAGTCAGTGGAAAGATGGGTGTGGAGTGGTGTTTTAGCCACAGAGACTTGGGGGATCAGGAAGAAAGGTATGTCTCACTTGGGTAAAAGGGGAGTGTATTCTAGGAAAGAAAACATGCCAGCTAGCTGCACATCAAATCAGTGGATGATCTTGTGCCACAGTGTGGTAGAGCAGACAAACACCAATATTAGGACCCTCCCACCTAACTTAGCATAGCCAGGGGAGGCAGCAGACCCCAGCTCCAAGAATCACTACATGCTTCAGTGTAGTTCTGGATGGGCAGGTGTCCTCAAGTCACATCTCCAGTATTTCAATGCAGCTCAGAGCAAACAGAAACCCTCCACAGGCTGGATCTCTGGGTATAGCCCTTAGGAAAGGCTTCCCTTGGCCTTAGCATATGGCAGATTCCATCAATAAAACCACAGCTCAGCACCAGGTAAGCTGCCAGACCACTACAGCCTCAAGCAACAAAAGTCACCCCCAGCCTACCCCCATAATATAGCACCAGACATGAGGGTCACCAAGGACCTCATAGCAACATCAGTCCAGCACCAGGTTGACACTGACACAAGACATCTGAAACAGAGCTCCTTCCACCCTGGGAGCAAAGATTAAATTTAAAAGAAAGAAGAAAGCCACTCCCTCACAAAAAATGAGCAAAAAAGAAACAACAATAAAAAAGAATCTGACCATAGAACATTATTATGATGATAGAGAAGGCCAAGATATAAACTCAGAATAGGACAACAATGTTAAAAGACCTATAGACAAACTCTGCCAAAAAGTGAGATGTCTCAAGCCCAGAAAGAACTCATGGAAGAGCTCAAAAAAAGGTATACATTGTAAAAAAGAGAAGTAGAATAAAAATTCAGAGAAGAAAATGACTGTGATGCAAGACACTAATTAGGAAAAAAAAAGACTCAGTTTGGAAAACTGCTTAAAAAGTAGAATTGGTCAAATGGAAAAAGGAGATACAAAAATCCACTGAAGCAAACAACTACTGAAATAGTACAAGTAGATAAATGGAAAAGAAAGTATAATAGGTAAGTGAGCAAAACAAAAGACCTTAAAAGTTACAATTGTGCAAGTAGAAGCTAATAACTCTGAGGTATCATAAATCAATCAAATAAATTCAAAAGAATGAAAAAGATAATGGAAGAAAATGAAAAATACCTCATGGGAGAAGAAAAAAAAACTGACATAGAAAAGAGGTCCAGGAAGTATAGTATAAATGTCATTAGACTAACTGAAAGCCATAATCCAAGGACAGACCTGGACAGCACCTTTTAATAAATCATCAAAGAAAACTGCCCTAATGTCCTGGAACCAGATGACAAAATAGGTAATGAAATAATCCACCTATCACCTTGGGAAAGATCTCAAAATAAAAACTCCAAAGAACATTAAAGCTGAATTTCATAAATATCAGGTCAAGGAAATAATACTAGAAGTGGTTAGAAAAAATAATTCATATATAAGTATGTGAGTTATCATCAAGATTACACAGGACTTTACAAGTACAGCATTAAAGAATCAGAGGTCATGGAACATGGTACTCTGCAGGGCAAAGGAGCCAGGACTACAAACAAGAATCACTTTATCCTCAAAATTAAGCATAATACATCAAAAGAAAAAAATAGTCATTCAACAAAATTGAAGGATTTCAACCCTTCATAAGGAGAATACCAGTGTTAAACAAAAAAAAAATGTCTCTCATATTAAGACCCAAGAGGAGCATGAACAGCTAAAATGGCAAAAATCAAAACATAAGTGATTCAATAGAGCTGAACTTTTTACATCTCTACAAAGGAAGATGAAACTTGTAACTCTTAAAAATGGCATTACTAACATTACAAACAAAAGGAATATACATAGAAAAAAGCTATGGATATAAGGTAAATTTGAGGGAATGACATAAAAAATTAGGGATTAGAAAGAGGAATATAGTGACTGCAGAAGGAATGGAGAACTAGAATGAGGTAAATAACATACAAGGTGCAAAAGACCATTACAGGTAGGGAAAGAGGAGAGGGTGGGTGATTGGTATTGCTTGAAACTTACACTATAATTATCTGCTTAAAGAGGCAACAATGTACCCAATCACTTGAATATAGAAATCTATCTTACCAGGAAGGGAGGAGAATAAATAAAGGAGGTGGTGGAGAGTGACACAAGTGTGGGCAGATTCGGGGATGTGGTAGCCAGAATCAAAACACTGGAAAGGTGGGAATGAGTGTAATAGAGAATGCAAACATGAGGAAGAATAGAGTGGAGGGAAATACACTGGTAGTAATCATAACTGTGAATGTGAATGAGATGAACTCTCCCATAAAATGAAAGTGGATAGCAGAGTAGATCAAAGAAACAGAATCATACAATATGTTACTTATATGCAACATACTTAAAAGAGAGACACACAAACAAAGTAAAGGTAAGGTGCTGGGGCAGAATCTATTATGCTTCAGCTGATTTTTTTAATTAAAAAAAACAGAGAGGATTCTGGAAAGATGGTGGAGTACATCTGAAAATTCCAGGCTCTCAAGATTTTCCCCCACAAAAGAAATAAAGTTAACACCTCAGAGCAAATACTCAGTAGTAACAATAAATAAGAGTAGAGGCAGAACAGGGGTCCTCCTGGGATGATTGGAGAAGATCTGAAGAAAACTCTCGGAGGTTTGGTAACTTTTGGAGAGTTCACACTTCCAGACTAGGCCCTAGATCCATAAAAACAAGTACGTGGCAAGCCATGTGGCTAACTGGATTGAGAGGCTATGACAGGATCAGCTACAAAAATCACGGGAACTTTTACCCCTGGGACAGTGAGGGACTGGACATCTGAGCAGAGAAAGATCAAGGGAACCTCTGCTAATAAGAAACTCCAGACCCTGCTCTGCTGCAGAGAGAGGTGGGGGTGAGAATGAACCTGAGAATGAACCATCACATGCCTGCTGAGTGCAGAAGCAGTGGGTCAGGGATGCTGTGGGCCTCTGGGCACTTACAGAAAGCTGGAGGTCTTGTTGATAGTTCCAGGGCAGAGGGGAGAACTGAAGGAGGATCTGTGGCCAGAAACAATATCCCCCATACCCCATGACAAGAGGTGATTGTAAAAACTAAAGCATTATAAGTTTT
Organism: Pseudochirops cupreus; assembly: GCA_028627135.1. NCBI lineage: Eukaryota > Metazoa > Chordata > Mammalia > Diprotodontia > Pseudocheiridae > Pseudochirops > Pseudochirops cupreus. Next base: position 347,399,710 of record CM053580.1, on the reverse strand, counting down.
AGACAAACGCACAGGCAATGTGAGAAGAATACAATGATAGAGAGTTTCTATGGGAATAGAGAAGACCAGTATTCATCTTCAGAGGAGGATACTGAAGCAAAGAAACACACTTCCATCCCAAAGACAAATGTCAAATGGTCACCTGCTCATAATGAATTTATTGAAAAATTTTTAAAATCAAATGAAAGAAACTAAAGAAAAACTTACATAAAATAGGAACAATCCAAGAAAGACAAGAAGATTATGAAAAGTCATTTGAACAATAAAAAAGGAGAACCATAATGTTGTTTTTTTCCCATTTTTTTTCACTTTATTTATTTTTTGTTTCCAACATTCACTTCTGTAAGTTTTGAAATTTCTTCCCTTTCCTCCCTCCCTCCCCAAGATGACATGCAATTTGATATGGGTTCTACACATACATTCCTATTAATTACATTTTCACATTGATCATGTTCCATAGAAGAAGTGTAATGACTGGGAGAAACCATGAGAAAGAAAAAATAAAGCAAAAAATGATTTAGACTGTTTCACTCAGCACTCTGAACTCTGTAGTTCCTTCTCTGGATGGGGATGGCATTTTCCATCATGAGTACTTTCAAATTGTTTTAAGTCTTTGCATTGCTGACAACTAACAAAATCAGTCATCACACACTGTGGTTGTTTCTGTGAACAATGTTCTCCTAGTTCTGCTTGCTTCACTCAGCATTCATTTATATATGTCTTTCCACGATTTGGAGAATCAAAATCTTAAGGAAAAGCATGAGCCCTTTAAAATCATAATTGGGCAAGGGAAAGAGATGATATTATAAGAAATCAAGAAATAATAATATAAAATATAAAGAATTAAAAAGAACAAAATGTGAAACATCTCATCAGGAAAAAAAACTGAGAGAACAGTTCAAGAAGAGAAAACATAAGAATAATCATACTACTGGAAAGCTATCATCATAAAAAGAATCTTGATACAATAATACAAGAAATAAGCAAAGAAAAGTGTAGTGAAGCATTAGAATAAGAGAGGAAAGTAGAAATCGAAAATAAATCTAACTATTACACTATGAAGAAGAAAGAAGATCTTATGAGGAAAATCCATAAGAATATTATAGTCAAATTTTGAAAGCCTTAG
>CM053580.1:347376889-347398084 GCA_028627135.1 Pseudochirops cupreus | reverse complement strand
TACATATGTAGTTTTAGTCAAGAAGCATTCTTTAACCTCCAGTTACCTAGCACCAGGTACTGCAATAGGGTCCAGAGGTACAAAGACAGAAATAAAACAATCTCTTATCTACAAGAAGGTGACATTCTACTGAGAGAGAAGGGAGAGAAATGTAATATATTTATATATAAGTAAACATGAATATATGTAAAATACAATTTGTTTGGCTTTTAAATACTAGGAAATCAGAAAAATGATATCAAGTATAAAATATTACAAGCAAGAAGAAAAAAGAAACATTTAAGTGTGGATGTGGCAAAATTAGAATCTCCCAAGACCTTGCAGCAGTGAAACTAAAAGACCACATGTCTTTGAATACTGCAAAAATATACCTAATTCAAACAGCTAAAGAAGGAAACTACATCTTCCTAAAAGATACCACGGGCAATGAAGCAATCAAATTGGAAAATCAAGGAATAGTCTACCTCTCAGATCCATGGGGAGGTAAAGAATTCATGACAAAACAAGAAATAGAGATCATTGTAAAATTTAAAAAAATAATTTTGATCATATTAAATCAAAAAGTTTTTGTGCCAACAAAACCAATGCAACCAATGTTAGAAGGAAAGCAGAAAGCAGTGAAATAATCTACATTAACCTGTCTCTAATAACAGCATCATTTCTTAAATATATAGAAAAGGGAGTCAAATTTATGAGAATACAAGTCATTCTACAATTGATAAATGGTCAAAGAATATGAACAGGCAGTTTTCAGATGAAGAAATCAGAGATACCTATAGGTATATGAAGAACTCTTCTAAATTCCTTTTGTTTAGGGAAAGCAAATTAAAACAGCTCTGAAGTATCAGCTCACACTTGTTAGATAAGCTAATATGACTAGGAAAATGCTAAATGCCAGAGAAAATGTGGAAACGTTGGCACATTAATACATTGTTGGTGGAGTTGTGAATCGATCCAATGATTCTGGAGAACAATTTGGAACTATGATGAAAGAGCTATTAAACTCTGCAAGACCTTTCATCCAGCAATATCACTTCCAGTTCCATATCCCAAAGACATCAGTTGGAAAAGGACCCATATGTACAGACATATTTATAGCAGCTCTTTTTGCACTGGCAAAGAATTAGACATTAAAGGGATGCCCATTAGTTGTGGACTAGTTGAGCACATTGCAGTGTATTAATTTAATGGAATATCATTGTTCTGTAAGAACAAAGAGGAACAGATCTGAGAAATTAAGTACAAATTTATAATGGATAAAATCAGTGTGATTCCATGATTTTCATGAATAAAACTCAAACAATCTCAAATTACATTGGGGAAAAGTGAGATGGTATAGATTATATGAGGATGGCATTGGGAATAGGGATTGGGAAAACAATAAGGGCACAAGAGAATGGGGGACATTATGAGTATAAAAAATGGTGTTATTATGCTTGAGGAAAATGGCAAAAGGTGTAAATATAAAGGATAATGTCATAGAAAATCATTTTGCATTTGAAAGTCTTGCATACTTTGATAGAGGTAAAGAAGATTCTGGTACTTTGTAGGATTCTTATTTTAAAAGATAATCACCATATTTCTCTAAGGTTAGACTTTTTAAAGAACTTTATTAAAGAAAAAATGTAAATAAGCAATAAATTTTAAAGGAAATTGTTTTTATGAGACATAATACAAGCACTTCAAGTTAGTCTGAGTAAAATTTTGACCAAAAAAAAATGACCTTATGCAATCAAGAGAATGAATAATTTTAAAAATTTATAAGCTAAGGTGTGACAGTAATTTTCTCAAGCAGTCAGGCACATTACCCTTTTATATTACTGGGCTCCATGAATTATGAATGTTGGCTGACTAGAAAGCCTAAGGGTGACAGTGGAGCTCTAGTATCTGTAATGTGTTGTCGTTTTGCACTTTGACAATGCCTACTGCCCTAACTAGATTTCCAACTCTTAGCACTGTCACAGGTTGCTAAGGATTTCAGCTGGAAATACAACAAAAATACTTGCAGAGGAAGCTAAAATGTTAATTACTAATAACCAGATAGGGGTCAAAACACTTAACTGCTTGAGTATTTTGAGCCATGTGAAGTTGTAAGCTCTGTGACATCCCTCTCCCATAATTTACCTGAATACATATAATCAGAAACCAAAATAGAAATTGTTTTCCAAATGCACAGTTCTCAGCTGCAGGAAATATGAGTGGGAAGAACAGGTGTTTGGAAAGATTTTACACTGCTTCTGTTGCTAAGGAAACCACTTTCCTTGCTTCAGAAAGGCTGATAACCTCGACTTTTGCTGTCAAATTGGTATCAACAAAGGGTAGAAAAGATATAAACACACATACACAAATGAAGAAGGTACAGACAACTTTAAAGTACAGCAAGGGTAGGGTTATGTTGAGAAATATTAGATTTAATAGTCGTATGGATATTTATTAAGTTACTTAATTACAAAAGAGATTGAGCCAACTTTAACTGAGTAGCTGATGGAAAGATTAATAACAATTTAAAAATAAAGTCTATTAGAATTAATGAAGATACCATGAAAATGTGTAACATGAAAAATCTGAGCAATGATTAAGATGACTTCCAACTAAGTTATACTCTTACTATACCTTTATGTTAAGTGAAATATTAACATAAATGTATTCTCTGAAGATATTTGACAGAAACTATTTAAAAGTAAAGTTCTATTTTTTTTTACAACTTATATTCTATTTTTATTTACATTTTAAAGTTTAAACAGATTTCTGTAAACAAACTCTGTAAGGTAATGATGGTTCTTTTTTATCGAACCTATTTAAAAATCTTCAGCAAGTTCCAATGCTTTTTTTTAAGCATAAGCCCCAAGCTCATTTTAATAGAAAGCAGACTGAATAATTAGTTAATTTTCAGCATCAAAGTGATTCCATGAGTCTACACAGTCTTCCTACCTTTGTCTTTAAAGTCTCTCTATCAAGTGGTGGTTCTACTGAATTCTTTACAAGAGAGATAGACATTTTATATTCACAGTGACCCAGCATCTGTGCAATATTTTCACAAGACATCTTATGTTTATTTTTTTTTCTAATTCCTTCTGATCAAATTTCTATCACGTTTCTGGTTTGTGGAACTCTGTTTGATATTCTTTGCCTATGGCCATTTTCACATAAGGTTTAATTTTCAAAACTTTGCTATTAGTTTTGTCTGTTATAACTGGAGATCTTCCCTGATCCATAGATTTCCTTGCTCAGCTCTGGTCCCAGCCATGTGCATCACCAAATTGTCTAACATTATATGTGTACCCATTTCTATGTCAAAATAATCATCAGTGCTGAAGACAATGCTACCACAATTCTGACTAAGCAGAACAAGAGACATTATTATTTCCCCTAAACAAGGCAGACCCTTAAAAGGATAAGTAGCCTCCTTGACTTTTCCCCATGGTTCTTCTGGTTTATAAATCTGTTTTCTCCATCCAGAATATAGATGGGTCTTCCCAATATTCTTCTCTTGTTTCACAGAACTCATTAATTTCTCATTCGTATTATTCACTATGGACAATTCTACAGGCCTGTATGATACGCTTCATACCATCACAATCAGAAAATCTGTTAGTTGATTCAAATGTCAGACAATTCCAATTTTTGTTTTCACTGTTTACATTATATTCATTTTACATTTCACATAAGTTAACATGTTGAGTGTGGAAAACATTTGGTGGCAGAGATGGAGAGGAATTAAATCTTTCAAAATTTAAATGATGATAGAACCCAGAAGGAAAAAAAATAATATGTGAAGAAGGAGGAGGATGATTCTATTGTTTGCCAATCAGGCCTAAAGGAAAGAATTGGGTTGCTGAAAAATGTAGGGTCCACTTGTTCATTAACTGGATATTAAATATTCCAGCCAACTGCCTGATTGCTAAATGGCCTCTCATTACAGGGGTGAATATAGAGTATGGAATGTATTGTATCTTTTTTTCTTCATCAGATTTTAAATTATTAGTATAATAACCTTGATATTATAAACTAAATTGTTCCTGAGAGGGTTTAGATTTCTGGCTATTGCCTTCCAAATCTTCTTTTTCACTCTTAAGCTACAAAATTTCTTTGTAAAACTGAGATAACTCATTATCTCTATCAAATTTATTAGAAGAAGTGTTCTGGTTTTTTTTCCAATCCACTAGTGACATTTTTTGTGTGATGTTTTCTTTTATCTCATTTATTTTCCCCAAGACTATTGTAAATGGGTACTATGATTATGTTGCTTTTGCTATATTTCACTTCCTCTCCACTAACTGGGATAACAACTTTGTGATTTCTTTTCATTCTAACTGCTTTAGTATTTTCAGAGACAGAAGTTTAGTTATTTCTATACAATTCACTGATGTCCATGGGTACTATTGCAGGATTTGTAAGCTGTTGGCCTTTTGGATGAAATGATTCAATAATATCTGCCCTATTATGTAAGAATACACCTCCAAAATTTCAACAAAACTATAGTTTCAATCTTGTTTTCTCAAGTTTTTCCATTTTCCTTGTCATCAAAGATGGACAAAGTTATTTAGTTGTTCTTTACTTTCTCTTAGGATGTGTGAAAATGGTCACCACCATCTTAGAATATAGTAAAAGCCTCTTCTGTTGATTTCAGTTTTCTATTGCATGTTTCACTTTGCTAGGTATTTTTTTTTGAAGCCATGTCCCAAAGACTTAGCTTTATTTCCACAACAAGGCATCTGTGAGAAAGGAGAAAAGTAAATCCTGAAGACCTAGGCTATGGCAGTTGGAAGCCATAGATAAACGCCTCGGACTCTGTCCATAGTTGGCAGAATCTGAGTTTCTAAAAGTAAAGTTTTTAATCTACACAACATTCATCTTTTAATGTTTATATTGTTGATCATAACATTGTACAGATATATTTTTCTTGGATCAGTGTTTTATATGATATTTTAAATAGATTTGATGAAGAAAAGTTAAATATGTTGCATAAAAGAAGAAAATGGGGCTACTTTTATGTACATGTATAGACTCAGTAAAGAAAAACACCTAATGGGTCATAGGGTTTACCATTCTCCTTTATTTTACAGATAAAGAAACTGAGGCTGAGAGTCATTTTTGCTCATTCAAACTTATGTGACTAGTATTTTTTTTTTTTACTCTAAGTCCAGCACTCTATTCACTGAGTCCACTTGTTGCTTCTGAGGAAATTAATAAGTATTCTTTCCATTGGAAATAGGAAGATATCCTTCTCTAAAATATTCCTCAGTCCACTTGTTATTCCTTGAAATTCAAACATTGGAGAATTGTATCATTCTTCTCTGTTATAAAATTTACCGTAATAAAGTGCTGATAAATGCTTAAATGGAATATTATTTAAAGGAAGGTATTATTCATTATATCTTGCTTAATAAGAATTGGTTAATTAGAAGCTTTCTAGCTGGTAGCTAGAAAAACACAAGAAGGACGTTCTGGAAGAAAACAAAACAAAACAAAATGAGGTCATTATTTGCCTTACCCATAGGCCACAGACATAATGAACATTGTTGTATTCCATGGTTTAGCCTAGGTTTTTTTTTTTTCTTGCCAAGACATAAATGTGTTTTTTTTAATATACAGAAGGACCCTCCTAGTTAGCAAATAACAACTCTGTCCCTCTCCTTACCTATGTATCACATTAACCAAATAATTTAAATTAAACTCTCTAGTATCAAGTTACCTTTTCTGTAAGAGATGGGGATTGGGCAACAGGTCTTTTAAGGCATTTTAAGATGTTAAAGTCATTATCCTATAATGTTTGTTTACTATGGAAATATTTGGGGAGGGAAAGAGGAGAACCAAGGAGAAAGGCAAAATGGATCTCAGGTTAGCTTCACAGAAACAAAAAGATACAGATTTTGCTTTTAAAATATTAATTCATATCATCATTCCTATTTAATACATGAGAAAATCAAAGCAAATAAATCATTTCTTGAACTTATTCAGAAATCACTGGCAGAAAATGTGCATCTTCATCACTTTGAATGTTTTCACAGTGTCATTTTTTTTCTCTTTTCTTTTTATATTCATTAAACACCTACCTTTTGACCCATTCTTGTCTCCAAGATGGAACAAACAACTGATGTAGGCAGTGAAGTGACATTTCTCACTTTGTAGCATTTTCATCACATACCCATTTGTTTTAGAAATAATTATCCAATTTCTGCATAGTTAGGCAGAACTGGCACATCTGCAGATAATGGCACAATTTGATATTTATAAAGTATCAAGTTTGCTATAAATATATATACGTTTCTAGTTTCCATGGGAATTTGGTAATCAGTGTAACTGTTCATTATTTATCTATTTATGAGTGTAATCAAATAAGACTACCATTTTTAGGACTGCATTTAAAATAACTATTCAATAGTTAACTCCTTAGTTTATCAACCTTCTATAAACACTTGGAAACCTCTTAGGCTGCATATGAAGTGGCATCACCAGGAGTTAACATCACACCTGCAAATTTGAATGCCAGAGCTTGCAGAAGGTTCCCAATGAGAGGATGATCACAATTTTTCTTCATCTAACATTTCAGAATACAGAATGAGAAAAATTAGTTTGATTCATTTCACACTGCCACCATCACTTCTCTTCTTTGCTCAAGAAAAAAAAAATCAGAATACCTAAGAAGGTGACAAATAGGATATATAAGGTTTTAATATTCTTTCTTGGGTATTTACCTACACTTGAGTGGGTGTCCATGAATTACACACACACACACATACACACACACACGTGCATATATATGTATTTATGTATATGTATACACACACTCCATTTCATATGATTTATTTCTCTTGTAATTTTAAATATTCTATTTTTTTCATCTACAAACATTGTTCTGTGAAGGGATTCATAGGATTCAAGAAACTGTCAAAGGGATTCATGACACATAGAAAGTCAAGAACTCCACTTTAGACATTGGAAAGCAATTAGAAGATTCCTTCTGAATATGTTCAAATTATACTATGGTGTGTATACACACACATCGATGTACATTTGTGTACATATATGTGTGTATATCTAAAAACATTCATTTCAAATTGACTTAATAACTGGGACTTTTAAAGAGTTATTGCATTGAAAAATAAGCACTTGACCTTTGTCATTATTTGAAACCTAAAACAACAAAAGAAAGTGTAACCCAAAAAAATCTAAAGCACTTATTAAGGTCTACCATGCACTACACATTATAGTAGGTTCTTTAGAAAAAAACAATACTAAGAATTAAGTAATCCTTACAAATGGGAAAGACAACAAAGACATATACAATTTTATAAGGATTAAACATAAAAATAATTAATTGTGAAACAGTATTAAATGGAAGCTACTAGCAGTCAAAGGGATTAGGGAAATTTTCATAAATAAATTGTTTGAACTAGGTTTTTAATAAAATATGTGATGAATGGGATAAAGGAGTGAATTCCAGGCATTCCACTGTAGTGAACCTGTCTGAATCTTAGATAGATTCCATCTTCCTGAAGGAATCCAGAGATCTTACTTCCAAGAAAGTCACAATGGCATACCATACAAATACCTTGAAGAAGCTATGGGACATGTGTGGAGTTCTGAAACTATTTCCAACTGACTAATCACTGGCTGAGGGGGAAGCTCTTTGACTGATTCACAAATCTACTTCCTATTTGCCTCACATGCTGACTTTTTTGCTCACTTGGTGAAAAATAAATTTGACTACTTTGTGAGCTTTAAAAGGTCCAAGGGACTTGTTGGGATCCTAGTTTCGTAGTTTAGATTTACAACTAACAAAACATGGGTATTCCTGAGCTCCAACGGAAATGTAGCCTCCCCCAGCATCCCAAAGTTTCAAAATCCATGTGTATTCAATGTTGATACCTGGGGGATAGTGAGGCAACCAAAGAGCCTCCCTTTTAAGATGTTTTTATCAGACCAGAACAAAGAAAAGACAATGAAGTGGACTCAAAAAAGACCATCAGGTAGAGTAAATAAGAAATCATCAGTATCTTTAAATAGAACAGTTTCAGACAAGTGATAAGGTCAGACGCTACATTGCAAGAAACTGATAAATGAGTGGAACGAGAGGTACTAGATAGAAATACAGATTTTTTTAACTAAATGTTTGACAGAGAAAGGGAGGAGAACTATATGATGATATATTAATGCAATGGTAGAGTTTAGTGAAGATCTTTTTGGTTATTATTTTTATTATTATTATTATTCTTTAGGATGAGAGAGAATTAAGCCAATAGGAATCCAATACAGAAGAAATCAGAAGATATAGAAAGGTTCAATATTAGAGGCAAGGGAAAGTTAAGGTTTTGTTTTGTTTGTTTTTCATCTACTGGAGAAAATGGGGATGAATGAGATCAAGGTACAGAGCTTTGCTTTGGCAAAGAGTAATATCATCTCTCTCAGAGACTATGAGAAAGAGATTGAAGGGTGGTATCAAGGGGTTTTGAGATTAAAAAAAAATAACTCAGGTAGAATGACCTCAATTTTCTAAATGAATTATGAGCCAATGTCTTCTGTTGAAAGAGGTAGATGATGGGACATGTGTAAGATATGCATAGGGAAGAGGAATTTAAAAAAATATGGAGAGTGAGATAGGGATTCACAAATAGAAGAGTAAAAAAAAAAACAACTCATAATGAGGTTCCAATAGAGTTAGATAACATGAATTTATAATGTACCCTGCTTGAACTTTTGATAGAAAATTCAAATGTAAAGTTTAGATAATTTATATGATAAATTCAAATGACCAAAAAGTTCTTACAAAGAAGACTACAACATTCTACTTATGTACTTAATTCCTTTCAATTGTCACAAAATATTATATCAATATTTTGTTTGCAGGTATTGGGAAGAAAAAGTCAAAAGCCTAAGGAGTATCATGATACCTTATTGCTAACCTTCAATTAACCACAAGGAGTTTCTTCTGTTATTATTATTATTATTAGTAGTAGTAGTAGCAGTAGTAGTAGTAATGTCAATATGCAACAAAAAGATGAAAAAATATGTAGAAGATTGAGTAAAGAAAGAATGAAGGAAGGGAGGAAAGAAGAGAAAAAAATAAAGAGAAAATATATAAGTTGAGCCAGATTTATTTTTAAAGTTTCTAGTTTTATCTTTCAAATAAATACTCTTTGTATTTCTATATGAAAGATATCAAAATTACAGAATAATTATGAACAGCAAGTAGTTGATAGTGAAAGGAGTATTTCTCCTCTCTCTTAAAAATCATATCCTCTCCCCCCCCCCTCAGTTGTGTGAGACCATGGCCTGATTTAAAATTCCTTTATGTTCTGTAATAACAACTGAAAGACCATAAGAATTCATGAACATAACAACTTGTGCTAAGAAAAGACATTGTGAGATGGTCAGATCTGTGAAATAATGGAGCTATTTCCAAATTTTTTTTTTCTCTTGGGGAGGGATGACATTTCTAAGAAGGTAGCCATTTAAAAGTGTTTAAGGTAGAGAATCAACAATTTGTATTTATCACCAATTAAGTAAAATCAAATACTTGCCCTCATTACCCTCATTTTCTCAATATGAAATTTGAATATGACAGCCAATTCAAATAATACAATTGTCTTTAAGCCAAGAACTGGGATAACAGCATAATGCTAATTAATATTAGGAAATAGTTATATATGATTTATGGTCACTATGGGTTACTACATAGATGTTCTCTATTCACTAAAAATTGAATAGAAATTAATCCATAGTTCCCAAAAAACAACTTAAACAATTTTTGCTTCCTGTTTACCAAAAAACAATATGCCACTTAAAAAAAATATGAATCCATTACTCCTTATCTGTATAACATTAAAAACAGGAGATGCATAATATATTTGTTTTAGCTAACAAAATGGAACATCAAGAAAGACTTATATATGTGACTTCATATGGTCATCAAATAAAACATTACTAGGATGTTTCTTTGAAGAACTTTGAAATCAATTACATAACATGGGAGAACATGATGAAAAGCCATCTGGCCAGGATGGTCAAGCCAGATCAAAGAAGTTGCCGTACTCTATGGGAGAAGCAGAATTACAATAGCTCAAAATAAACAGGAGATACACAAATTTAGAGACATCTTCACCTCAAATGTTCACATGGACTATTTATACCCCACCTATGGTAAAGCATTCTGAGCTTGTATTGGTCTGATAAGACACACTACACTTCACTCCAAAAAAGAGAAGTCATTTTGCTCATTTTCAAGAACTAAGGACAGCAAACAACTATATATGAGGCTTTCTTTGATGTCAGACAATGAGTTTTATTTTATTTTTGCCTGTGTGAATCTTTTAGCAGATTGTGAAAAATCTGAAGTGTAGGAAATATTTGGCATATTTGCCTTTGTACACTATATCCTAGTGCCTTAGACACAATAGAATCTTAATTTATTTTGTTAATTGAGTAAATGTCAGTAAGGAAATTTATTTGTGGGATCTGATGTTGGTTTAGTTATTTTTTCACCTTTGTTGTATAAAATTGCAACATAAAAGTAAACTCGTTAATTCATAGCTATTAAATTCATGTAAAAGATGAATTTGGTATATTATAGTCTTTAGCATATATTAAAAATTACCTTAAATTGCTTACAAGCAATCCCATTCATTTTTAAAGTATGTAAACACAGGTCTATATTATATGCATGTTTATAGATGTATATATAGAAATTATCTCTACATACCAGACATATCTGAGAAGTATATTGTAATGCCATGCATGAGAAGCTTTCCAAAGGAATGCTATTGTGAACAGCTTTTAAGGTTCTGATTACACAGTATACTGAACACTCCATTTATTCCACAACAAATCAAGGCAAAATTTCTCAGAAAATCAAGGTATAGTATAATATTCACAACATTACATCTTATCCCAGAAAATCACAATACAGTGTTCACAATAGCTTAACATTAGAATGGCCACATAGTTTTCATCAAAGTGGACACAGTATTTGGAACAAAGAACAAAGGAATAATTTTCTAGTGTCCCTAAGGGGGAAACCCTCCATACTTAATCATTTAATTATCTCACAATCTGATAATCAATCTTCCACTCATCAGGTAATCATAAGTTAACTTAATCAGTCACTTATCTAGCAATCAGTCACTAAGTATCACTAAACACAATCATTAGAAAATTGCACAAACCCGCCACCCCTCAGTGTGTAGCAAACTTCAATTTTGTCATAATCCAAGGAGAGGCATTTTCTTCATCTTGACTCAGAGTGGTGTCTCAGATTCCCTGGATCCGCATCCATGGTCCCAGCTCCTATCTGAATCCAACAAATAGGCACCTTGTTTCAGCAGAAGACAGCTCCCAGCTCCTGTCCAGTACTCTGAGCTGTTCTTATTATACACTGAAGTTCACAGGGTCTAACACATCTCAAAACCTTCACAACTTCTGTTGCAGGGAACTCAAGATCAACCAAGCCACAAACAAACAAAGTCTGAGTTTCCCAGTTATGCTTCTTCAGTCCTCCAGCAGTCCAGCTAGCCCTATGACCCAGAACAAAGCTCAGCCTTCCGGGCTGACTTCCAGGCAGCAGCAAATTCAGCCTTCACCAGATTCTGGACTCATAGGAAACTCCAAATCAGTTCTCAGTTCACCAGTCCAGGTTCTAGATGCTGTCAAAATTCTGCTCCCTCCACTAGGAGCCACCAGGAGGAAAATTCTTGATTCTGTCTGTCTGTCCTCTGTAGCTCTTCTTAAACACACACAAACACACAAGCACACACACACAAACACATACACACAGACACACACACACACAGACACAGACACACACATACACACACACACACACACACACACACACACACTCATTGGCTTCCTATCTCAGCCAAAGCCTTCCTGTTATGTCAGCAACAGGAGACAGTGTTCGTACCCTCTGTTCCTTTCACAGAAGTTCTTAGTCCTTAGTTTCTCAGGGCTAAGAACCTGGTACATTAATTACCATTACTTATATGCAAATATATAGATGCAAACAAAATACATGCAAGTACATAAACATACACACCCACAAATACAATTTGCAATTGTATGAAAGTAAATCTGGAAGATTCTAATTTTCAATATTTTTCTAATCACGGAAAATTGATCTGAAGTTAGTAGCAAAACAATGTACACTGGAAACTTTAAACAAATTTTAAAAGTGCCAGGTAAAATCGTTAAGAAGAAAAACTAAAATCTGAGTTGTTTAGATTTTTTTTTCCCTATTAGTCAAATGTATAAAGTAACATTTCAGTTTTGATTTTCCATTATGTACATATATGTATTTGTATACATATTTCTCCAATAATCTTGCTTGTTGTTTTTTATGTATGGTTGTATTTGTATGCAAGTAAATAATTATAAACAAAAAATAGTGATTTTTGTAATACCATTACATTTTTTCCCTGCTAACTAAAGTTACCCTTCTGAGTAGCAACAATTTGTTAGCTATCCTACCCCTAGCTAATGATTCAGCTATTTGGTACTGACATCTCTTTCTTTGAGCTTTTACAGTACTCTCTTAGCTATGGAAATTACACAGACTAGGATTATCAGAAAAATCTCCTACTTATTCCCTCAAAACCTCAATTCTGAGACTTGATACCTCTGTCCAAGAATTAGGAGGGGGCTCATTTCTACATTCAGACATTTTTTCAGGGGTCAAAGGCACTTTTTTTAAGCTAATTCACTTTCAGTTATACTCCCCATCCTCTTTTTGGAAGATTATTCACATGGGTTTATAGAGACCAAGAATTATCTATATTCTATTTCTTAGAGGTAAGTCTTTATCACAACTTCATATGGCATTGAGCCTCAGACCCTTTCTGAGGTAGAAAATGGCTATATTGAGTATGAAGGTTTTCTCTTTTAAACTTAAAGCAAGGGTTTCTTAACTTGAAGTTTACATACCATGGATATATTTTAGGGTTTCCTTGAAAATGTATGAAGACGGGAAGGCATCTTTATTTAAATATAATTATTTCAGGGGCAGAGTCAAGATGGCAGCTTAGTGGCAGTAAAACTCCACAAGCTTTCCTCATAACCACCTCAAATATCTAGAAAATATGACTCTAAAGAAATTTTAGAGCTCCAGAACCCCCAAAGTGACAGAGAAACAAATCTCCCACTGAAGGCAGTCCAGCAGGAGGACAGGAAGTGTTCTTCAAAGCACACTGGAAGCTGAGCACAGCCGTGCATGAAAATATGGTTTTAGACCCAAGACAGCCAGGAAAATCCATGGCTGGAGCATTCCGAAGAGTGGATCACCAGTAACTGTGGTGGTTTCCAGAATTACCAACCAATAATTGCCAAAGACAAAGTGAAAAGTCACTGGAACTCAGCTACATTTGGGGGACATGGAGGAGCTGGTCCAGCCTTGGCCCCCAGGGCTAGAAGCAGTGGAAGCAGCCCCTGCAGCCAACTTGACTTGGCTGCTTCAGAGTTCCCAGCATGCAGATTGAAGGGGGGCCAAGTGACGATTCAGAGTCTAAGTGATCTTGCCTTAACGTGCCTGGATCTGGATCATGGTGTTGAATGGTGGTCCTGAGGTGTGTGACCAGTGAGCCAAAGCAGGTGGGGGTTGTAGAGCCAGCAGCCTCCTAATATCTCTGGCAGCTGCAAAATCCCCAGAGATTTGGGACAAAGCTTTCCCCTCTGGAAGCAGATTTCCCCTGCAACAAAGAGCTAAAAATGCAAGTAATTGACTGGTAACATGAGCAGGCAAAGGAAGCAGAGTAATCCAACTTTAGATTTCTTTTTTGGGGAAGAAAAGGATCAGAGCATGGGACAGGAGAAAGGAAATCCATTCTGAACTCTGCACCAAAAGCTTCAAAGAAAAATTTAAACTGGTTACAGGCCATAGTGGAGCTTAAGAAGGATTTTGAAAACCAAATAAGAGAAGTGGAGGAAAAATTGGGAAGAAAAATGAGAATGATGCAAGAAAATCATGAAAAGACAGTCAACAACTTGAAGGAAGAAAATAACATCTTAAAAAATAGACTAATTCAAATGGCAAAAAGGCCCAAAAAGGCAATGAGGAGAAGAATGCCTTAAAAAGACAGATTTGAGAGATGGAATAAAAATCTGAAAAGCTCACTGAAGAGAATAATTTCTTCAGAATTAGATAGGAGTAAATGGAAGCAAATGACTTTATGTGAAATCTAGATAGTATTAAATAGATGCAAACAAATGGAAAAAAAAAGCAGAAGGCACTGTGAAATATATCATTGAAAAAAACACTGGCCCAGAAAACAGATCCAGGAGAAAAAATTTAAAAATTATTGGACTACCTGGAAGCCATGATCAAAAAAAGAACCTAGAAATCATCCTTCAAGAAATTCTCAAGGAGATTTTTAGAAAGAGAGGGCAAAATAGAACTTGAAAGAATTCACCAAAGACCTCTTGAAAAAAGATCCCCAAAATAAAACTCCTAGGAATGTTATAACTAGGTCCAAGAGTTCCCAGATCAAGGAGAACATTTTACAGTGGCCAAGAAGAAACAATTTGAAAACTGTGGAAACATAGTCAGGATAACCCAGGAAGTAATAGCTTCTACATTAAGGGACTGAAGGGCCTGGAATATGATATTACAGAGATCAAGGGAACTAGAATTAAAACCAAGAATTGCTGTCACCAGTCAGATTTACTAAGATGGAAAAACAGGAAAATGACAAATGCAGGATAGGATGTGGAAAAATTGAACACTAATGCATTGTTGGTGGAGTTGTGAACTGATTCAACCATTCTGGAGAACAATCTGGAACTATGCACAAAGAGCTATAAATAATTGCATACCCCTTGACCCAGTAATACCACTTCTGGGGTTGTATACCAAAGTGATCACAGAAGTAGGAGGAAGACCTATATGTACAAAAATATTTATTGCAGCTTTTGTTGTGGTGGCAAAAAACTGGAAATTAAGGGGATGTCTATCAATTGGGGAATGGCTAAACAAGTTGTGGTATATGAATGTAATGGAATACTATTGAGCTATAAAAAATGAGAAGGAGATGGACTTCATATTTACCTGGAGAGGCTTATACAAAGTGATCCTAAATGAGAAGAGCAGAACCAAGAGAAATTTGTACACAATCACAGAGGCATTGTATGTGTGACCACCAACTTTGATAAACTGGACTCTTCTCAGCAACACACAATTACAGGACATCTATAAAAGTCTTAGGATGGAAGGAGATGTCTACATTCAGAGAAAGATCTAGAAAGAAGAGAGTTTAAATGGAGACTGAAGCAAACTACATGCTCTTGTTCTTTTCCATGTTTCATTTTGTTTCTTTTCTTCCCATAGTTCACTCCATTGGTTACAATCCTTCTTTACAACCAGAAAAATGTCCAATGTGAAAGTGTTTGCAGATCCTATACTTGATTGCAAGCTGTAATAGAGGGAGAGATGGAGGGGAGCAAATTTGAAACTCAAGGGTTTATGGAACTGAATCTTGTAAACTAAAAGCAAATAAATCAATTAAAAAAAAGGAAATAGAAATGAAGTGTATAGGGGGGAAAAAGAATCACTTGCCCAACAAAATTGAGTATAATGTTTCAGGGGAAAATATGATCATTCAAGAAGATGAAGGACTTTCAAACATTCTTGATGAAAAAATCAGAGCTAGATAAAAAGTTTGACATTCAAATACAAGAAGCATGAGAAGGTAAACAGGGAAGAGAAATCATAAAGAACTTATCAAAATTGAAATATTTACATGTCTACATGGAAAAATGATAATTGTAGCTTATGAAACTTTACATACATAAATATGTGTATGTATTTATGAATGTGCATGTATGTGTATGTATGTATATAAATATGTATACACACACTTGTCTATGTAGGAGGCTATAAATGCATATGAATACTATTTGAGTGTGTGTATATATATGTGTTCAAGTATACATAGACAGAGGACACAGGATCAATTGAATAGGATGAGAGGATATTCAAAAAAGTGAAATTGAGAGGTGGGAGAGGATTATAATGAGAAGAGACAGGAAGAGACAGAATGAGGTTAATTATCTCATATAGAAGAGGCAATGGATAACTGTTACAATGGCTGAGAAGAAGGCAAAAGCAAAAGGGAATGGGTTAACCTTACTCTCATTGAATTTGGCTTGGGGAGGGATTGACATACACTCTAAATTGGCGATCTTTCCATAAAGGAGAGTAGGGGGCAAGTGGATGAGAGGGAGAGTAACGGAGGGGAGGGCAGGGTTTGGGGGAGGGTTTTTGGAAGCACACAGTTTTGTAAAGGGACAGGGACAAAGCAGAGAATAGAAGAAGTGGGTGTCGGGATGGAATGGAGGGAAATATTGTCAGTCTTTCACAATATGTCCATTTTGGAGATGTTTTGCATAACTACACATATATGGCTTGTATTGAATTGCTTATCTTTCCAGTGTGGGTAGGTAATGATAGAGGAAGGGAAATAATCTAGTATTTAAAGTTCAAAAATAAAATATTTAAAAACCATATTTGTTATTATACTTATTGTTATTAATATTATTGTTATTATTTTTATTATTATTATTTACATGTGTAATGCTAAGCAAAGGCAACTTCCAAAGTTCAGATTACCAGCATAGCAAACCCCATTTATTCAGCAAATATTCACAGAATAGAGAAAGTAAAAATACCATGTAACTTGTTCCTTTAGCAAGTAAGTTCTAAACATCTAAACATATATGCTAAAGCCCCTTGAGAATGAATACCTGCTATTCTCTTCTATCATTATATGTTAGCTTATGCATTTATATGAAGAGGCAGTTACCAAACGGAGAGGGTAATAGGGCTTATCCTGTGAGGAAATTTCATAGACATGACAGATTTGCAATTTTAGGCTAAGTAGTTTCTGTATTTATACACTTGCAGCTACAAATGAATAGAGAGTAATTATTAATTTTTGAGACACTGTGAAGAAACTGATATAATGGACAGGATGTAGGGAATGATGAAAGGGAAAATCTGTCTTTTCCAACATCCATAATTTGTGACATCATGTAGAATTACTTGCTGTTTTTCTACACGTTTTGATGTTTTTGTGCACACCAAATCAATTCTGTTACTCTATTCTCTAAGATATTGCAACCATGAATTTGCAGGTGCCAACATTTCATAGTGATTAAAATTTTATGACACATGATAGGATTGTTTTTATGCATGGTTATATTTCCGAGAAGCTATCCAATGATATTTGTTGATTCTACCCGTAAATATCTAATGAAAGCTTCCGGTGTTCCTATGAGGATACAAGCAAACATCACAAAATCCTTAATAGCTCTTTAGCAATGAATAATTAAATTTAAAGTTGACAGACCAATATGAAGGTGACATAAGAATAATGTCTAACATATTTTCAATTAATTCTGAAAAATACTGTTACCTGACTACATAATAATTTCATTATGCTTGTCATTCAAATTTACACACATATACATACAGCTGTAGATAGATGTATATATGTGTGTGTTCTGATAAATGAATTCAAAATGATGAAAACATCTACTATAACCCATATATGTGTATATGTATGTCTACTTGTGTGAACATATATATTTATATATAAGCATTAAGAAATGAGTAATAATTCTAGGAAAATAAGGAAAGTATGTACTATGTTATCAAATATTTCAAGCACAAGTATAAGGTGTTGTATCTTCATATATCAAGGCTATTTACATATAGAACATATATCTATATGTATCTATCTTCTCTCAGTGTTTCAGTAGAGATAACATGCTTGTACATGAAGCTAAAAAAAGTTTGTCTCTTTTTTCCTTCATAAAATGTCCATAAAACTCTTCGATCTCCCCTTTTCCTTCAGTTTTGAAGTAGGCTTAATTTAGCATAATTCACTAGTAATTTAGGTTCAATGATAGAACACAATAAAACCCTTTTAGGTAACTCACTAGCAATAGAAAAAACAAATAAATACTATTTGAACTCATCCCCTCCTAGGCATTGAGTTAACATTACTTAATGATTCTTAAATTGATTTATCCAACACAAGCTTATTCCATAACCCCAGTTTTACATCTTCAAGGGTCTATTCAAAATTCTGAACTGTGTGTTTCATAATCATCTTAAACTTATGTGATGTCATGCCTGAGCAGCTTTCCAGATGACTGCTGCTGTGAACAGCTTTCAAAGTTCTGATTACATAGTATATTTAACACTCTATTTATTCAATAACAAATCAGAGCAAAACATTTCAAGGAAATCAAGATACAACATTCACAATATTACAACTTATCACAGAAAATCAAAATACAGCATTTACAACAATTTATCACTAAAATGGCCACATAGTTTTCACCACAGTGGTCACATAGTTTTGAACAATTGTAAACATTTAGTCAATCAATCACAGAGGCTTGCCTCCTTAAGGGTCACAAAGTACAATAGTAAAAGTTCTTCACTCATAGAACACACTAAATTACAAATTAGTCATGATTCTGTCATCATTCACTGTTCAATCATCATTAAAAACACAAGGCATCTAACCCTCAGTCACAAAAAAGTTACAATTTCAATGTCATAAGTAAGTTACAACTTCAGTCATTCACTTCTCATTATCCATGGAGAGGTCTCTTCATCTTGATCCAAGGTAAGTTCTCAGATTCCCTAGATCCCCTTGTGTGGTCCCAGATACTACCTGGATTCACCAAACTGTCATCTGGGTTCAAAGGCAGATAGCTCCCAGTTTCTTGTCCAGCTCTCCATTAAAGTTCCTGGTCCATGCTGAAGATCACAGTATGCAGTCTACCCTAAATCCTTCACAGTCTCTACTCCTGGGAAGTCAAGGCTTAACAAAACTACAGACAAAGTATCAATACCACAGTCATGCTTCCTCAGTCTTCTGCAGCTCTGGATGGTCCTCAGAAATTCTCAGGAGCTTGGCTGGCCTTAGCACTCAGTATAAGTTTAAGCTTGTTCCCATAATCAAAATCACCTCATCCAGGTTCTCAAAATAAAAATAATTCTCTCCAGCCTGGGCCTCTCTTCCTCAGCCTCTAGAACCTGGCTCCAAGAAGATTGGTCTCACCCAGCAGGGGCTTCTTCTTATATACACATGGCATTAGGTCCTTCCTGTGTCAGCTGTTTCCTGTTTCAAGCCCTTTCTGTTATGTCAGCAACAGCGGTTCATACCTTCTGTTTCCTTAACAGAGGCTTGATTAATTACTAAGTACTAAGTACCTGTTAGCTTTGTCAATACGAAGGGATCAAATTACATTACTATCAGAATTTAACATTTTCAAGCTGAACTAATTTTCTTTTCCCCAAAAAATATCCCCTATAATGTTCCTATTACTGTACATGGTAGAACCATCCTCAGTCATCCAGACTCACAAACAATGTGTCTTTCACTACTCCTCATTTTTCTCATCACACATAATCAACGAGGTGTTAAATAGTTTTGATTCTACCAAAAAATACCAAAACCAGGTATTTCTCTAGGTCAATTGGTGTGTTCTTTGTACTATGTATGAGAAGAAATAATTTCTGCTGGGGTTAGTTTAATGCTTTTGAAGCTTGAATTCTCTACTTTTCTGCTATCCTTCACTGCAAGATTATGAATGAAAGAATTGTAGCTCACAGTTAAGTTTGGAATGAGAGCATAAAATTTTTAAACTATGACAATTTCTCTCCTTTTCTCAATTAATTAAATGAATTGAAATTTAAGTAGTTAATCTAAAACATTTAAGTACCTACTTACATGTTAGGCCCTGTGCTAGGCATCACAATCCTGCCTAACTGAAGAAATGTACTCCCAGGGCAGTTCTTCTGAGGCAGAATTTTGCATTTTCCTTTTAATGCCTTATCCAATGTTTTGCAACCAAAAAAAAAATCCACGAGGCAAATGTAATTGATATCTCAAAGTTCCAATTTAAAAGCTTTAACTCAGTTTCTTTATCATACTTGTTAAAAGATACTAAAATTCTTCTCATTTACCTTAGTTTGAATGATTTCACTACAAAAGTGTCTCATGCTACCATTCAATGACTACTTATGTCCATATGCAAATATCTGTCTGAAAACTACTAGCTCAACTGTATTGTTAAGCTGTTCAAACTCGAGTTTATATAAATATGACTCCCTTAAAGTTGGTAAGATTATCCTTTTTAGGAAGTGTCCACTGAGGCAATTTGAACAAGATGAGCATTTGAAGTACAAAGGTATCCAGTTCCTAAAAGGGCTGAGCATATCTAGTTATTCAATTTTTTTTCTTTTTCTAATAATGAGAAAATCTCTTTTTGATCCAAAATAAATTCACACTAGGATTCTAAGATACTTTGATGGTAACCTTAAATAGGGGTGGGGGGGGTGGTTCAGCAAAGTGATGAAATAGATAGAGTAATGTACTTGGACTCAGAAAATATCTTCCTGAAATTAAATCTGGTCTCAGACACTTAGTACTGTGTGCCTCTGGGCAAACCCTTAATTCCATTTACCTTAGTTTTCTCATCTGTAAAGTGAGCTAGAAAAGTAAATGGCTAAGCAAAGGAAACTGCAAAATGAGGTCATGAATGCTTGTATACAAATGAAACAACTGAAGAACAACAATAACACTCAATACCACTTGGAGGAGAGCAATTTAAGTCATCAGTCTCAAAAGCCCAAAAAAGATTCAGGATCAAAATAAAATTTTCAGAAATTATCTTCAAGGTACAATTCTTTTTTTTTTAAATTTATTAATTTAGTTTTATTTTACAACATTCAGTTCCATAATCTCTTGAGTTTCAAATTTCCTGCCTTCCCTCTCTTTCTCCCCCCACCCCATAGTGGTATGTAATCAAATACAAATTAGACAAATACCTTCACTTTGAACATTAGGCATGTTGTTAATTAGGATTATAACCAACAGGATGAACAATGAGAAAAAAGGGAGAAAATAAAACAAAACATAAAGGAGAAAGAGTAAATAGTTTGCTTCAATCTGCAGACTCTGTAGTTCTTTCTCTCGATCTGGATATCTCTTTACATCGAATCTTTTGTAGATGTATTCTAACCTTGTATTGCTGAGCGGAGGTGAGTCTATCAGTTAGTTGTCACACATATATTGTGTCTTTAATTGTGTACAAATTTCTTCTGGTTCTGCTCTCCTCACTCAGCATCAGTTTATATATATATATATATATATATATATATATATATATATATATATATATATATATATA
>CM053580.1:347327472-347349650 GCA_028627135.1 Pseudochirops cupreus | reverse complement strand
TTTTTTTTTGTAAAATCAGGTTTTAGTTTTATTTAAAATTCAATAGTTTTCTCAATTTCCATTTTCTTAATTTTTCTTTTTGTTTTCAGAATTTCTAATTTGGTATTTAATTGAAAACTTTTACTTACTTCTGATTCTTAGTTGCATGTCCAATTCATTGATCTCCTCTTTCTCTATTTTATTCATGTAAGCATATAGGGATATAAAACTTCTCAGAACTGCTTTCACAGCATTCCACAAATTTTGGTATATGTTCTCACTATTGCCATTCTCTTCAATGAAGTTACTGGTTATGTCTATTATATATTATTTAATCCATTCATTCTTAAAGATTAGAATATTCAGTGTCCAATTAATTTTAATTTGTCTTTGCACAGCCATTTATTACATGCATTTTTTACTGCATTATGAGCTAAAAATTATTCCTTTAATATTTCTGCCTTTCTGCATCAAAAGATGAGGTTTTTATGCCCTTGTATATGGTCAATTTTTATGTTGGTGCCATGTATCACTGAGAAAAAAAAGTGTATTCTTTTTGATACACATTCACTTTTTTCCAGAGGTCCAGCACATCTAACTTTGCTAAAATTCTATTCCTCACCTTAATTTCCTTCTTGTTTGTTTTGTGATTGGATTTATCTAGTTCTAGAGGGGAAGGTTGAGATCCTCCACTAGTATAGTTTTGCTCTCTATGTTTTCCTTTAACTCCCATAACTTCTACTCTAAGAATTTGGATACTAAACACTTGATACATATATGATTAGTACTGATATTCATTTCATGTGGAACCACTCATCAGGATGTATTTTTTTTTCCTTATCCCTTTTAATTAGATCTAATTTTCACTTTTGCTTTGTCTGAGATCAGGATTGGTACCTCTGTTTTTTTGTTTGTTTGCTTGCTCGTTTAATTCAAATGAAGCATAATATATTCTTATTCTGCCTTTTACCTTTACACTGTGTATATACATCTCCTTCAAATGTGTTTCTTGTAACCAAAATATTTTGGAATTATGGTTCTTAATCCACTCTGCTGTCCACTTCTGTTTTAGAAAAGAGTTCATTCCATTCACACACATTATGATGATTCTTACATGTGTCTTTCTCTGCATCCTATTCCTCTCTCCCCTGCTTATAGGTTTCTCCTTCCTTTCTCCTTTTCCCTCCTCCCTAGAGTTCTCCTTTTGACCATGATCCCCCTCAATCTTCCCTCCCTTCTATTAGCCCCCTACCTTTTCTTCCCCTTTATCTTTACTATTTCTTCCATCCCCCTTGTATTCACACCTTCCCTTTTCTTTCCTTTTTCCCCATCCTATTTTCTATAGGGAAAGATGGATTTTTATACCTAATTGATTATGTTATTCACTCTTTTAGCCAAATCTAATGAGAGTAAGTTTCAACTAATGCTCATCTCTCTCCTTTCTTTCCCTCTAATGTAATATTTTTGTGCCTTTCAATGTGGTATAATTTATACTTGTGTGCCTCACCATTTCTTCTTTTCCCAGTACAATTTCTTCTTACCATTTAATTAGATATTTTTTATCATCACATCCAAGTTAATTTATACCACCTCTCTATTTATGTATACCTCTTTTAAGTGTTCTAAAAACATTATAATTCTCAAGACTTACAAGTGTCATATTCCTTCATAGGGATGTAAAGAGTTTGCCCTTTTTAATAACAAGTTGTTTTCTTTCTTTCTTTCTTTTTTTTTACTATTTACCTTTTGATCCCTCTGTTGTGTCTTGTATTTGAAGATTGAATTTTACATTGAGCTATGGTCCTTTCACTAGGAAAGTTTGGAAGTTCCCTATTTCATTGAATATCCATATCTTCCCCTTAAATATCATGCTTAATTTTTCTAGGTAGTTGATCCTTAGTTGTTATCCACACTCTTTGCCTTATCAAATATCATGTTCTGAGCCATCTTGTCTTTTGAGATAGAAACTGAAAGGTCTGGCACAATCCTGACTGTAGTTCCATGACTTTTGTTTTTCTCTTTGACTACTTGCAGTATTTCCCCTTTGATCTGATAATTTTGGTATTTGGTTACAATATCCCTTAGCTTTTTCAATTTGTGGTCTCTTTCAGGAGGTGATTTGTAAATTATTTCAATTACTATTTTACCATCTGTTCCTGTTGCCAGGATGGTTTTCTTGGATGGTTTCCTGAAAGATGCTAGCCAGGTGGTTTTTTTTTTTCAATTTTGCTATTCTGATAGGCCAATATTTTTTTTAATTGTCTCTCCTTGATCTGTTTTCCACATCAGTTATTTTACCAATGACATATTTTATGTTTTCTTCTATTTTTTCATTCTTTCATTTCTGTTTGACTGATTCTTGATTTCTCATAGAATCATTAGGTTCCACATTCCCAATTCTAATTTTAACAGATTGTTTTCTTTTATTAGGTTTTGGATATCTTTTTTTCTATTTTGCAGATTTTACTTTTTAAAGTAATTGATATTTAGGGGCAGAGCTAAGATGGAGGAAAGGAAGCAATAACTTTTCTAAGCTCCTCTAAGATTTCTGTAGCTAAACTTTAAAAAGTGAATTTGAATGGATTTTAGAGTAACAGAACACATTGGGAGATGGAGCTTGGCAGATTCTCAGCCCAGGAAAGTTCTTGCATTGGTCTGGACAGGGGGAGTGTGGAGCACACAGGGGCTGCAACAGTGCCGATCTAAGAACAGACTACAGCAGACTGAGAAGGAGCCTCAGAAAGCCAGCAGACTCACCCATTCCAAGGGTTTTTGCAGCTGTCTCACCTCAGGACAGAGGAGCATCAGAGCTGGATAAGAGAAAATGCATGATCCACAGCAGGGATAGCAGGTTCTCCTGTGGCTACCAGCCCAAAGCTGGGATGATTAAAAAATTATATACCTGAATTTCCAGAAGTCAAGATGGCACAATAGAACCTGGTTACTCTGATCCCCCTTCTCTGACCCGGAAAAGACAGAGATCAATATCCCACCAGGAATAAAATCCTGAATTAGTGTACACAGCCCCAGGCTTAGGAGTCACTGAGGAAGGGGGAAGTGAGGCAGCAGGGAGTCTAATCCCAGGAGGGTGGAGTCAGCAGGCACTAACAACACCTGCCCAGGTGTGCCTTAGTACCACCCTGGGAATCAGCAGACACCAGCCCTGCCTCAGGCCTCCAGCTACTGAGCCTTCCTGAGCACTAGCCCAGAGAAAGAGAGGTAAATCAGGGGGAACACTGAGGGTCATGCCATTGGCCTGAGTCTGCACACTCAGATGATACAGCTCAAGAAGTTAACAACCAAACCCCTACCTCCCAGCATGAGAAACTCAATACTTCTGCACCCCAGGAACAGATATCCAGTGTAAAAATCCAAGACATAGGCAACCACAATGGGGAAGAAAGAACAGGTGAAATCTAGAGCCATAAAATCTTATGAGCAAGAACAACTAAATCCAGAGGACAACATGGACTCTATACTCACACTGGAGACCACAGAAGGAAATGTGAATGGTCTCAAGGCCAAAAAGAATTCTTGAAGGAGGTCAACAAAGATTTTTAAAAGCAAATTAGAGGGGAAGGAGGTAAATTTAAATCTACAGTGATCAAATTGGAAAAACAAATCTCACTGAAGAAAACAAATCTTTAAAAAATAAAACGGGAAAACTAGGATGGGAGGTACAAAATCTAACTGGAGAAAATATCTCCCTAAAAATGAGAACTGAACATATGGAAAAGGAGCTTCAAAAACTAATTGAGGGAAATAATTCACTAAAAATTAGAATCTGTCAAATTGAAGCTAAGGACTCTATGATACAGCAACAGTCAGTCAAACAAAACATAAAGATTGAAAAATTAGAAAAAAGTTCAAAATACCTCACTGACAAAACAAATGACCTGGAAAACAGATCCGGGAGAGAAACCTAAAGAATTATTGGCCTACCAGAAAGCCATGATGAAAAAAGTAGCCTGGACAGCATCCTCCAAGAGATTGTCAAAGAAAACTATCCTGAAGTCCTAGAATCAGAAGGTAAAATAGCTATCAAGGGGTGGGTAGGTGGCTCAGAGAATAGAGCAGCGGCCCTGGAGTCAGGAGAATGTGAGTTCAAATCTGGCCTCAGACTCTTACCACCAAAAAAAAAAAACTAGCCATTTGACCTTGGGCAGCTCACTAAACCCCAACTACCCTCCAAAAATAAAAAAAATAAATAAATAGTTACTGAAAGAATTCACCAATCTCTGCTGAAAGAGATCCCAAACTGAAAACTCCAAGAAATATCATAGAGAAATTCCAGAGTTACAAGATCAAGGAGAAAATACTGCATGAAGCCAAAAAGAAACAATTCAAATATCGTGGAACAACAGTCATGATTACACAGGACTTAGGAGCTACTATGTTAAAAAACTGGAGGAATTAGAATTTGATATTTTGTAAAGCAAAAGAGTTAAGAGACTGCAACCAAGGATCAACTACCCCACAAAACTGAGCATAATCTTTCAGGCAAAGAGATGGTCATTTAATGAAATAAAGGACTTCCAGAATTTCCTGATGAAAAAGTCAGAGGTCAGTGGAAAATAGGATCTCCACTTACAAGACCTAAGAAAGACATAAAAAGGTAAACAAGGAAAACACATGCACATGCATATGTCCACACACATGCACATAACTTGGGACTCAATAAGAGCGAAGTGTTTACATTCATATATGAGAAGCTGACACCTGTTATTATTGAAATTTGTATAATTATTGCAACATTTAAAAGGGATGCACCAAGTGGTATAGCATCCAAATTCCTAGAGGAAAAGTCAAGGGAATTAGAGGAATAAATAGATACCAAAACTATACTAGTGGGGGACATCAATCTCCCCTTCTCTAGACTTGATAAATCTAACTTCAACATAAACAAGAAAGAAGTTAAGGAGGCAAATAGGATTTTAGAGAGACTAAACATGATAGATCTCTGGAGAAAACTGAATGGGGATAAAGAGGAATATACCTTCTTCTCAGTGGTACATGGCACATACACAAAAATCAACCATGTACTAGGGCACAAAAACCTCATAATTCTGTGCAATAAGGCAGAAATATTAAACACATCAATGTCAGGTCATGATGCAATAAAAATCAGATGCAATAAAGCGTCATGGAAAGAAAGACAAAAAAAACCCAACTGATTGGAAACTAAATAATTTTATCCTAAAGAACAAGTAGGTAAAACAAGAAATTATAGAAACAATCAGTAACTTCATTCAAGAGAAAGACAATAAAGAGACATCATACCAAAACTTGTGGGAGTTAGGAAAGACAGTTATTAGGGGAAGTTTTATATCTCTGAATGCATACATGAATAAATTAGAGAAACTGGAGGACAATGAATTGGGCACACAATTGAAAAAGCTAGAATAAGTACAAATTGAGAATTCCCAATTAAATAAAAATTAGAAACAATGAAAACCAAGGAAAAGATTAATGAAATAGAAATTAAGAAAATGATTTAACTAATAAACAAGAGTAAGAGCTGGTTTTATTAAAAAAAAAAACAATAAGATTGATATACCTTTAGTCAACATGTTAAAAAAAAAGACAGAAGAAAATCAAATTTCGAGTATCAAAAATGAAATGGGGAAATGTACCTCCAATGAAGAGGAAATTAAAAGAATAATTAGGAATTATTTTGCCTAGTTGTATGCAAATAAATTTGACAGTCTTAGTGAAATGGATAAATATTTACAAAAATATAAGTTGCCCAGATTAACTGAAGAGGAAGTAAACTACTAAAATAACCCCATCTCAGAAAAAGAAATTAAACAAACCATCAGTGAACTCCCTAGGAAAAAATCTCCAGGGCCAGTGGATTTAGTAGTGAATTCTATCAAACATTGAAAGAACAATTGATGCCAATACACTACAAATTATTTTGGAAAATTAGTGAAGAAGGAGTCCTACCAAATTCTTTTTATGACACAAATATGGTACTGATATATAAATCAAGGAGAGACAAAACAGAGAAAGAAAATTATAGACCAATCTCCCTCATGAATCTAGATGCAAAAATTTTAAATAAAATATTAGCAAAAACACTATGGCAAGTTATCACAAGAATAATACACTTTGATCAGGTAGTATTCATTCCAGGAATGCAAGGATGGTTCAATATTATGATAACCATCAGTATCATTGATCATATCAACAATAAAATGAGCAGAAACCATACAATTATCTCAATAGACGCAAAAAAGCTTTTGACAAAATACAATATCTATTCCTCTTAAAAATACTAGAAAGAATAGGAATAAATAGAGTTTCTCTTAGAATAATAGGTAGCAACTATTTAAAGTCATCAGCAAGTATTATATGGAATAAGGATAAACTAGAAGCATTTCCAATAAGATCAGGGGTGAAACAAGAATGTCCACTATCACCCCTCTTATTCAATCTGGTCCTACAAATGTTTGCAGTAGCAATTAGAGAAGAAAAAAGTAATCAAAGTAATAGAATTAGGCAAAGAAGAGAGTAAGCTACCACTCTTTGCAGTTGATATGATGATATACTTGGAGAATCCTAGAGAATCAAGTAAAAACTACCTGAGACAATAAATAAATTTAGCAAAGTTGCAGGATACAAAATAAAGCCACAAAAATCCTTGGCATTCCTATATATTTCTAATGAAGACCAATAGCAAGAGATAGTAACAGAAACCCCATTTAAAGTTACTGTAGACATTATGAAATATTTAGGAATCTACCAGGCAAAACAAATCTAGGACCTATATGAATTACAAATACAAAACAATTTTCACACACACAAAAAAATTCAGATTTAACTAATTGGAAAAACATTAATTGCTCATGGCTGTGTTGAGCTAATATAATATAAATGACAATTTTACCTAAACTAAATTACATATTTAGTGTCATACCAATCAATCTACCCAAAAATTACTTTACAGAGCTTGAAAAAAATAGTAACAAAATTCATCTGGAAGAACAAAAGGTACAAAATATCAAAGCAATTAATGAAAAGAAATGCCAGGAAAGGTGCCCTAACAATACCAGATTTTAATCTGTATTATAAAGCAGCAGTCATCAAAACTACTTGGTACTGGCTGAGGAATATAGTAGTAGATAAATGGAATAGAATGGGTACAAAATACTCAGTAGAGAATGCTTATGGTATTATAGTTGTTTCATAAACCCAAAGACCCCAGTTTTTGGCATAAGAACTCACTATTTGGCAAAAACTGCTGGGAAAACTGGAATATAGTACGGCAGAAACTAGGCATAGAACATTATCTAATACCGTAAACCAAAATCAAGTCTAAATGGGTCTATGATCTAGGTATAAAGGCTCATAATGTAACCAATCTGCAGAAGCAAAGAAGAATTTGCCTATCAAATTTGTGGAGTAGGGAAGGCTTTATGACTGAACAAGAGTTAGAGCATTATAAAATGCAAAATGGATAATGTGGATTACATTAAATTTAAAAGTTTCTGTACAAACAAAGCCAATGTAACCAGGATTAAGAGAGAAGTGGCAAATTGGGAAAGAATTTTTACAACCAGTGTCTCTGTGAAAACCTCATTTCTAAAATATACATGGAATTGAGTCAAATCTATAAGAATACAAATCATTTCCCAATTGATAAATGGTCACTGGGTATGTACAGGCAACTTTCAGAGGTAGAAATTGAAGATATCTATAAGCATATGAAAAAATACACTGAATCACTTTTGATTTGAGAAATGAAAATCAAAACAACTTTGAGGTACCACATCTCTCCAGCCAGATTGGCTAAGACAACAAAACAGGAAAATGACAAATGCTGCAGAGGATGTGGAAAAATTTGAACACTAATGCATTGTTGGTGGAAATGTGATCTGATTCAACCATTCTGGAGAGCAATCCAGAAATGTGCCTAAAAGGATATAAATAACTGCATACCCTTTGATCCTGCAATACCACTTCTAGTGTCGTATCTCAAAGAGATAGTAGAAGTGGGAGGAAGACCCATATGTACAAAAATATTTATAGGAGCTCTTTTTGTGGTGGCAGAGAATTGGAGATTTGTGGGGATGCCCATCAATCAGGGAATGGCTAAACAAGTTGTGGTATATGAATGTGATGGAATGCTATTGTGCTGTAAGAAATGAGGAGCAGATGAACTTCATATTTACCTGGAGAGGCTTATACAAACTGATGCTAAGTAAGAAGAGCAGAACCAGGAGAAATTTGAACACAGTGACAGACACAATGAATGTGTGATGACCAGCTTTGATAAACTGCACTCTTCTTAGCAGCACAGGGTAATAAGACAACTCTAAAAGACTCAGGATGGAAGGAGATGTCTACATTCAGAGAAAGAACTAGTAAGGACAAAGTTCATATAGAGACTGATACAAACTACATGCTTCTTTCTTTTCCATGTTTGGTTTTGTTTCCTCTTTCCCATTCTTCATTCCATCAGTTACAACCCTTCTTTACAACCAGACTAAAGTTCAATGTGAAAGTATTTGCAGATCCTATTCTTGGTTGCCAACTGCCATGGCAGGGACAAGGGGCTAAGGAGGGGAAAAAATTTGAAACTCAAGGATTTGTGGAACTGAATCTTGTAAACTAAAAGTAAATAAACAAATCAATTTAAAAAATAAAGTAATTGTTTTTCTTTACACTTCTCTTGAGTTTGTTTTTGTGTCTCATTTTCCCCGTGGCCAGTTCTACTTTTTAAGGACTTGATTTTAAGGTCAATTTTTGTCCTTTCTTATTCCAAGCTATTGGCTTTCTTCCATATCTCTCCTTTCTTTTTCCAGTTTTCTTCCACCTTTCCTTTTTGCCTTTTAAAATCTTTCTTGAGCTTTTCCTAAAAAAGGCATTTAGACCTGGAAACCACTTCGTATAACTCTTTGAGGTTTTGGATGTGAGAATATTGACCAATTTCTCCTCCTCTGAATTTGTGCCTTGATTTTCCTTATCCCCATCATATTGATCTATGGTCATTGACCATTTCTGCTTTTTGATCATGGTGTTTACCTAATTCTTGGCTCTCAGAGTTGAGTTTTCCTGCTGTTTTGTAGGGGGCTCTGACCCAAGCTCCTTGTGCTAGGAATCTTGTACCTGGTTATATGTTTTGTCTCTTGGAGCTTCAGGTTCTGGAAGCTGCAGAATCTATGAGTCTAGCAGCTAATATTCAATTAGCCTTGCATTCCTTATACAAATTCCACTTATTCATAGTTCAGTATTGCTGATAAATTGCTGTATTAACTTTGTTAATGATATATTTAAAATTTATTTATCAATATCAATTAGAGAAATTAGTCTATAAGTTTCTTGTTCTCTTTTGGCTCTTCCCATTTCAGGTGTCAATGCCATATATATGCATTATAAAAATAATTTGGTTAGACTCCTTCTTTTCCTATTATCTAAATACTTCATACGATATTGGAATTAGTACTTTGTTTAATGTTTGGTGGAATTCAGTTGTAAATCCATCTGATGTTGGGGAGTTTTTCTTAGGGTATCTTCATCAATGAATTATTCAATTTTTTAAAATGAGGTTATTAACTTATTTTATGTCCTCTTCCCTTAATCGAGGTATGTAGATGTGTATTGTTTATGTATGTATGTATGTATGTATGTATATATGTATGCATGTATAGATAGAGAGATAGATAGGTAGGTAGGAAGATAGATACCACTGTTTGTAGTAGCAGATATCACTGTTTGATACCAGTTTTGTAAATAAGAAATCAATATTTGACAAAAACTGCTGGGAAAACTGCAATGTAGTATGGCAGAAACTTGACATAGAACAATATCTAATGCAGTATACCAAAATCAAGTCTAAATATGTGCATGAGTTAGATATAAGGGCTGATACTGTAAGCAACGTGGGAAAGCTGTCAGATTTATGGAGAAGGGAAAACTTTATGACAAAACAAGAATTAGAGAGCATTATAAAATGTAAAATGGATAATTTTCATTACATTAAATTGAAAAGTTTCTGTACAAACAAAGCCAAAGTAACCAAGATTAAGAAGGAAGTGGGAAATTGCGGAAGAATTTTTTCAACCAGTGAATCTGATAAAGACCTCATTTCTAAAATACACAGACAATTGAGTCAAATCTATAAGAATGCAAGTCATTTCTCAGTTGATAAATGGTCGAAGGATATGAATGGGCAGTTTTCAGAGGAAGAATTAAAGATATCTGTAAGCATATGAAAAAAAATGTGCTGAATCACTATTGATAGAAGAAATGCAAATCAAAACAACTTTGAGGTATCAAATCTCACCAGCCACATTGACTAAAATGACAAAACAGGAATATGATAAATGCTGGAGAGGACATGGAAAAATTGGAACACTAATGCATTTTTGGTGGAGTTGTGAACTGATACAACCATTCTGGAGAGCAATCTGGAGCTATGTCCAAAGGGTTATAAATAATTTCATACCCTTTTACCCTGCAATACTGCTTCTAGGGTTTTATGCCAAAGAGATCATAGAAATGGGAGGAAGACCCATATGTAAAAAAATATATATATTTACAGCAACTCTTTTTGTTGTGGCAAAGAACTGGAAATTAAGAGGAATACCTATTAGTTGGGAAGCGGCTAAATAAGTTGGGGTATATGAATGTAACAGACTTCTGTTGTGCTCCTAGAAATGAGGAGCAGATGGACTTCATGTTCACTTGGAGAGGCTTATACGAACTGATGCTGAGTGAAAAGAGAAGAACCAGGAGAAATTTGTACACAATGACAGACACATGTGTGACACCCAACTTTGATAGACTGAACTCTTCTCATCAATGCAGCGTTATAAGAAAACTCCAAAAGAGTCATGAGGGAGAGAGATTTCTACATTCCGAGAAAGAACTAGAAAGAACAGAGTCTGAATGCCTATTGAAGCAAACTACCTGCTCTCTTTGTTTTTCTTGTTTGGTTTTATTTTCTCTTTCACACTGTTCATTCCATCTGTTACAATCCTTCTTTATAACCTGATTAATGTCCGACGTGAAAGTATTTGCAGATCCTATACTGGATTGCATGCCTCCATGGTGGAGGGTAGAGGAGTGGGAGGAGTGGAAGGGGTAGAAAATTTGAAACTCATTGGATTATGGGACTGAATCTTATAAACCAAAAGTAAACAAATTATTAAAGACAAAAAAAAGGACTAGGCCTAGTGGATAATTCAAGGAAGAACAATGAACTCTATTTATCTATTCTTAGGACAAGTTTTTTATAGAGTAAATGAGACAAGGGGAAAAAGGACTCAGGTCTTCCTAACATTATCTTAGTTTGTAATGTCATTGAAGTAGCACAGAATGGATAATTTGATAAGGATGTGTTATCTATGTGACTGAAGTATTGCAGTAAAGTCTTTGATCTCATAATTCTCAAATAAAATACTTTTAATTGTAGCCCATAACAGAAAAATGCAAGGAGCAAGCTTAACAAAAAAGACTTCTATAGAGAACCTTGTCAAGATTTTTATCTTGAGTTCTGAATCAGGCCTCCTTGGCTCCCCAGATTTCTCCCTTTTTTGAGAAGTTTAAAGTCATGTAATTCAGTGCCTAAAGTTTTAATATTACACATCATTATACATATAATTCAAGGTCCAAATATACAGCAAATTATTTTAATGATTAATATAGTAAGCAGGTTCATAGAGATTTTTTTCAATGTATCAGTAATTGTTTTTGTAACTCCTTCTATGTCAAACCCAAGGTTCTCACTGTGTTCAATGTGTTAATAATTTGATTGAAAGCTTTTTATTACCAATGTGATATTGGAATTATGCCACACTTCCAATAAGCGGGCTCCGGTCCTGTTACATGAGGATTTATGTAAGCTAGGGGAGATGAAAATATATATATATATTTATAATTATATCTATGTGACAGTCAAGTTTTTATTGCTTTGAACTCAAATCTAAGCATAATACTAATTTTCTCGACAAATTGATGTTACACAAAAGATCCTCATCTATATCATGTTGCCTCTTAAAGGCTACAGAAACATTTTTTGATAATTCATTAATCTATTCTTCAGTTTGGATCGCAAAAACAGCAATTGAAACTCTGAACAATATTAGGACAGTTAATTTAGTAACAGAAAATCTGACAATACTGCACCCCCTTTTTAAGACATCAGAAATTTGATGTGATGCATAGACCCTTGATGTTTGATATCAAACATAAGTGCAATTAGTTGGAGAAAAGCACATAAAGATTGTTCAACAAAATCTTTACTATATACACACTGAGCAAAAGTAAAATCAATGCAATTAACAGTCCATACATAGCTAGGTATATTCATAATTACAATGGAGAAGGAGTCTGGTCTTGAGTTTTCAAAACCAGGGTAGCATTCCTTGCCAATTCATTCAGAAATTAAACAGTTTGTATCGCACTTAGCAGAGAAATAGATGACACAGTTGCTGACATTAAGAGGGAGGCAATTAGTCCTGTGATTTAAAAAGTCCAAAAATCAGTTCTTATTAGAAAATCAGATTTTTCTTGAAGTGCAGATTCCTCTGAAGTCTGTTATTGTGTAATGTTCCATTAGAAGGCCGTATCATCCTGTAAAAAGTTGGGACCCCAAGCCATTTCCTCTTGTCTTGTTCTGGTGAGGGATCCTCTGATCCTCTTCTCTGTTTCTGCATCTGGGAGGTGATTCGTGGAACAGGGTTGGACGGCATCTAAAAATACAAGCGAAACCTCGCCTTGACTTAATTAAGGGCAGGTCTTTTCCATTACTTTATTTGGGAATATCTACTTTTTCAAATTGTTATTCTGCTGGTATATACCCATTTTTAATGATGCTTAAAAATTTTCAGGTGTATAAGGCAGTAGCTAATTTCCCTTGTGGTGTATTGGTCCAAATCCAAATCCCCTTTTTATTTTTTAAATAGGTTTCACAAAATGATTGAAATGATTTGCCAGCATACGCAGAGGCACTATCAGTTTTTATTTCTTTAGGTGTGCCTAAGAATCATATAAAACTCAAGGACAATAATTTTCCTCAGTCTGTTTAATGTAGCCTTATTAAGTTAAATGAATGGCAGGTTTCACAGTTACAAAGAAACACAAAATGATTAAAATGTTCTTAATTTTTAATTTTTTGAGTGGAAATATAGTCATTGACTGTTGCCTTTTCATTTCTGACGGATGTTACAGGGAGTACCTTATGTTGGGGAAAAAAAATTATCATTCCAAAAAAGTCCATTCTTAAAAAAGTGGCAACAATAAAAATTAAATTAGAGGCTTCTAGTAATATACTGAAAGTTTTCCTTGACATTTCTCAGTAACCTTAAATAGATATGTAAGTCATAGTTATGATAAATTGTTAACCTTTAATATAAAAAGAACTATAATGCTGACATATGGCTCAAAAAATTAAATTTAAATTTTAGATTCAAGAAAACTCAGCTTCTTATTCAAATTGCTTAGAATACAAATTTAAATTGTGCTTGATAACACTGATCTCACTCCGAATATCAGTATGTTCAAATTCATATGAATGTAAATATTTGGCAGTTGATATTCTCAATTCTCGTTTAACTTTAAACAGCAAAGATTATGCAGGCTTCAAAGTTACCAAAACAAAAGTGTATGAGAAAAAAGTGTTCACTTGTCACATGGATATAAGTTTCTAAAGTCATGATATCCATTTGCCAGAGACTATTAGGTTTTAAACTTGTAGGATAGAGGTGGAAGAAAGAGGAGATATGTGAGGAAGACTTTTTGTGCATGATTTAACTATTTGCCTGTCCTGTTCTCCAGTAAATGTGAAATTACTTAATTAACACACTTGCATTTTGAATGCAGAGACAAAGAATGAAGTTTTGGTTAAGTTTGTACTGTTATTTATCAACTAAAGCATTGTCTTGTTGAATGAGCCCAGGCAGAGATGTATGAGAATAAACATGAAAAATAGAAAAAGGACTTTTTTCTATTTCTAACCACTTGTTGCAACTGTAAAAATAATTGATATAACTCTTGATTATTGAAATCTGTCTCAGTCTTCCTTACAGTATAAAAACATTAAGAGTTAGAGACTGTCTCTTTAAAAGACATATAATAGCAAACATTTCATTTTTTGGGGTAGATGAAAAGGAAGTAGAAATAACTCTTTTATCTCTCTTTTGTTTTAGACCTTAGTGAAAGCCTTATCCATTTGTAAGAGAGGAAAAAAAGATGTTATTTGGGGAAATGACCCATTGTTGACTGGAAAATAGAGTATTTGTTTGTATTATGTAAAGGTTCTTTAAAGACATTGAATAAACTTTACCGAGAAGGTTCACTTTAGATTAGCATTTTAATTTAGGCTTTATCTTAAGGTTGATGAATATGTGCAGGGAACATTTTTTTGTTTTTTTGTTTTTGTTTTTTTTTCTCTTTCATGAGGGAGATAAATCACCTCTAAGATATTTTGTTACTGTTGAATGGCCCTAAAGGACTCCCCAATATCCTGATTTCTACAGGGCTTTTTACTGTCTACCCTACAGACTAGGCACTGCTGAATGACATTTTCAATAATTTTAAGTGGTTCTTCTGCTGCTTTTGTTAAAGTTCAAGGAAAATGGAGATTTGGGTCTCCCTGTAGGGTGTTAAATAAATGAGTGAGCTGATGTGTTCAAACCTATAATTGTAGGCTGACCCAATTGATGTCTCCAAGTAGTTTTTGAAATTCATTTAAAGTTTTCAAGTTATCTCTTTGAATTATTATTTTTTGAGGATCAATAATTTTATTTCTCATTTTATGTCCTAAGTAATTGTATGGAGATTACAATTAAATTTTAGCAGGGGCGATGGCTGATATTGAGATAAACTAACCTGAGTGGCATGATGTATTTATTGTAAAGATTCTTTTGAAGGATGTGCATGCAAGGAGGCATTCACATATAATGGATAAGATATGCACACGGATATTGATCACTTATAGTTTTGTCAGAAGGAGTGCAGGACTAAAGTCCTGACTGATGAACAGAGTATTTATAAGACTTCTTATACATTTTTATAACCATCCCAATTCAGGATGATCATGTCACAAAACTATGACTTCCATTTGTTACCATCTCTATGTGAAAAAGAGTTCCTTGGTTGTAAATGCAAATTGACAATGACAAGAGCAGGGTCTATTTACATTTTATAGTCTCAGGATGTCTGTTTTGCTCTCATTTGGAGTAAGTCTCAAGATAAGGGGAAATCTCACCTCTGGTCTTTGAAGTTGCTAACACAGGGAAAGGCATTTTTAAATCAATCAAAGGAGTTTGTTTGATCAATTCAGACTTTTGACCAAAATGTGATGTGAAATGATTATCAAAGGTCAGCAAGCATTCTTTATTTTCCTTATTACTTAACAAAACAAATTTAAGCATTACAAAGTGTTTTAGAAAAGGGAGGGGATATATATATATACATATATGTGTGTGTGTGTGTGTGTGTGTGTGTGTGTGTGTGTGTGTGTGTATGTATATATATACATATACATATACATATAAATTGAATCTCAAACACTTAAAAAGCTGATCACCATATATTTTAAAGCTATTAGTCCTAAAACACCTTTAGTAAATGGGAATTTCTTAAGGTGAGTTTTAAGTGGTTTGTATAAACCTCTGTACATTTTCTAATTTTAAACAAAAAATTATTAAATTTTCCAATAAGCTAAAATAAAAAGTGTTCCTATCCTTTACTGATTACTTAGTTTAATAATAGGAATCATATCTAAGAAGAAAAAATGTAGGAATATATGAATGTACTCTTAAATGGTTTTTATCTTAAACAGCAATTTTTAGCAATGATAGCTTAGAGCTAATTATTGTTAATTTCATTCTCATCTAGCTGTAATAAGAAATAAAGATCTATTAGGTCTTTTAATATGTAAGGGACATCATTTAACATTTTTCTTTCTTAAATTTAGACTCATACTGATGCAAAAGTCAATAGTTTCAAAATCCTTATTAATCTTTTGCAACTTTTTAGCAAGTTAGGTTCATTATTTAAGAATTGCATAACTAAAAAAATTCCTATCCTTGTCTGATGATTTTTACTATAATGATAGTTTCCAAGGGTCTTGACATTATTAAAGAATATGAGGACTTAATAGAGGCCAGGGGCTGAGAGTGATGCTCCTGTTTGCTAAATCTCATAGGTGCAGGAGG
The DNA here is from genome assembly GCA_028627135.1 of Pseudochirops cupreus. Classification (NCBI taxonomy): domain Eukaryota; kingdom Metazoa; phylum Chordata; class Mammalia; order Diprotodontia; family Pseudocheiridae; genus Pseudochirops; species Pseudochirops cupreus. The sequence continues at coordinate 347,333,505 of CM053580.1, read as the reverse complement.
AATGTAATAAAATTTTCAACCAGTTTCCCCTTTTCCACATACAGTAATCAATTACCAGTTCTAGGTTTTAGCATGGAGACACTAAAATGATCATTTTTTTCAAGTTCCAAAAGTGACAGCCATATTATTTTAGCTGTAGTGAAAACATTAATCTTCAGATGAAAGCTGATGCATTTCTAGATCATATAAAATTATTGATAAAGTGATGGATTGTTTTTTCCAGTACAGAAAACTATTGCTTTCTTATCAGTAGCAGGGTCTGTAACTCCCTTTTGTAAGATACAAGGTTAAGTTGTAAATACCTCGGTTTCTATATGGCAGATATAAACATTTAAGAAAGGGTTTAGCAGAACTGAAAAAGTAACATAACTGGTTCTACACAATATTTTTCTTCTATATTTTTAGTTTCAACAAAATTCATTTAAAAATTTTATTTTATCTAACACTATTTCTGGTTAACAATGATTATTCCAATTTTACTCTAGAATTGTATCACAACTCAGAAAGACCACAGTAACACAATGACCTTATAATATTAGTTGAATTTTCTAATCATTACATGCAAAAATTATTGAGAGATAATTTAGGCTTTTTATCCTCTTTTTAGAGTTGCAGAGTTTTTTCTCCTCTTTTTAGAGTTGCAAAGTTTGAATGGTGGATTCAGGTTGCCTAATAAATGCGGATAGCATGAAATCCCTCCCTCCCCCAAGGCTTTTGTTATTGGAGCCCTTGATGTAACTTGTTATGCATCCTTCCTTTATCCAATTTGGGGAGTGTGATTTGAACACCATAATTATCCTTCAGCACCCTCTCCTCTAGCAATGAGAGACTTTTAAAAAATGTGTTCCAGCTAATTTAACTTGTACTGTGTACTTCAGTGATTCCTAAAGCAACTTTTTTCATAGAAAGGAAAAGGCTTTTAATGTCCAGATAAAGTATGGAGAAGCTGGACAAAGTCCAGTGGCATCAATCCCTGTCCTTGAATAGAGTTAAAAGCTTTACCCCTGAAGCATTTCTTTTTCAGGTCTTTATACGTTCTAAATTTACCTTAGTGCCAAATGAAATTTACCTTTGGTTGCATCCTGATACATGAAATATTTTTTCTCTTTTAGATGAGGCAGGAGAATAGTTAAATGTTTATTACTCTGTCTCTTTGATCAAAAGGAAAACAATTCTCTTTTTATTTTTTATTATTTGTTATTATTTTTAATTGCTTTTCCCACAATCAAACTTGGCTACAGTAGAATTGGAGGAAAGAAAACCACTAAATCTTAAAAATTCTGTTCACATATTTCATGCAAGTAATTTATTTTTTCTAATTTTTATCCTGATATTTTTGTATACTTTTTTGAGTTGCTAAAAATAGTGTATAAAGACAGCTGAATTACACTTAATTGCTTGTGCCACCTTTGGTACTTTCATTTCTGATATTAAACATATCTTTTTTGTTTCATTTTGTTTTTTTTTTATTTACTTATTTACTTTTAATTTACAAGATTCAGTTCCACAATCACTTGAGTTTCAGATTTTCTCCCCTCCCTGCTCCCCCCCCCCTCCAATGGTGGCTTGCAATCATGTATAGGATCTGCAAATACTTTCACATTGTACAATAGTTTGGTTGGACAGAAGGATTGTAACCAATGAGTGATCACTGAAAAAAGAAAAAAAAAATCAAAACCATACATGAAAGAGAACAATAACTTGTATTGCTTCAGTCTCCATTGAAACTATAGTCTTTCTATATCTTTCTCTGAGTTTAGGTATCTCCTTCCATCCTGAGGCTTGTAGAGTTGTCTTTAGCTGTGCGTTGTTGCGGATAGTCCAGTTTATTAAGGTTGGTCATCATATTTATGATGTGTCTGTGATTGTGTACAGGTTTTGCCTGGTTCTGCTCTTCTCACTTAGCATCAGTCCATATAAGCCTCTCCAAGTAATTATCAAATCCATATCTGTCCCATTTCTTATACCACAATAGTATTCCATTACATTCATATATCATAGCAGCTATTCCCCAATTCATGGGCATCCCCTATATTTCCAGTTTTTTGCAACCACAAAGAGAGCTGCAATAAATATTTTTGCACATATGGGACCTTTTCCCACTTCTGTAATCTCTTTGGGATATAATCCCAACAGTGGTATTGTATTAAACATATCTTTAAGAGATACCTTAAAAAGGAAAGGCAGAAATGGCAAAGTGCTGGGTTCATTCTTTTATTAAATTTTAAGTTATCTGTTTTCCTTCTGTTTCCCATTCTACTACACCACCCTTTGGAAACCCAGGGCACCAATGTTCCAAAAACAACAAATAAAATCCCTCTAACTGTTCCTTCAAAATTACAAACTCTCTGTTCTTTACTACTTTCTTTACTACTTGACAATATGATTCCTGATTTTTGAACTCCATACATTTGAACCATGGTGATAGAATGCTTGAAAATCCCTGTATGAGCCTGGTGGAATGTCATGTTTTACCAAGAGGCTGATTGAAAAAAGTTCCTGAGGGCAGAGTTGAGATAGTGGCATAGAAGCAGGAGAACTACATGAAATCCCCTCACAACCACCACAAATACCTATAAAATATGACACTAAACAAATTTTAAAGCTCCAGAACTCATAAACTGACAGAGAAACAAAGCTCCTGCTGAAAGCAGCCCAGCATGCAGAAGGGAAAAGCTTATGGCAGCACCATGGGAAAAGAGCTCAACCCAGGCCTGAACTGAGGTGTTACCCCAGTGGGGCCAAGACAAGCCATGGCTGGAGCCCTCAGGAGAGTGCATCAGCAGCAGCTGTGTCAGTTTCCAGAATTATCAACACGTAAGAGCCAAGGACAAAGTGGAAGGTGACTGGACCACACCTAAATTTGGGGAAAAGAAGCAAGTAGGGCCATCTGCGCCCAGAGCAAGAAAGTAGCCACTTCCACATGGCTGCTTCAGAACTCCCAGCCTGCAGATTGCTGGGGTGAGGGGAGGGGGCAAGCAAACATTCAGATGCTAACTGCTCGTGCTTTATAACCTGCCTTGGTCAGGATCATGGCCTTGGGTGGTAATCCTGAGGTGTGTGATCAGTGAGCCAAAGCTGGTGGGGGCTGCAGAGACAGAGGCCCTGTAATAGCTTTGGCAGCTGCAAAAAGCCCAGTAATTTGTGACCAAGCTCTCACCTCTGGAAGCAGAGCTCTACTGAGCCCAAAAGCCAAGTAACTGACTGGTGACATGAGCAGGCAAAGGAAGCAAAGCAAGCACAGACATCCAACTTTAGATTATTTTGGGGGGGGCAGAAACAATTAGAACATGGAATGGAAGACAACATAGTCAGAATTCCCCCACCAAATGCTTCCAAAAAAAAATGGAAACTGCTTACAAGCCATAGAGGAGCTTAAGAAGAATTTTGAAAACCAAATAAGAGAAGTGGAGCAAAAATTGGGAAGACAAATAAGAATGATGCAAGTGAATCGCAAAAAGAGAGTCAAGAACCTGACTGAAGAAAACAACACCTGAAAAAAAAGATTAACAGAAATTGCAAGAGAGGCCCAAAAAGCCAATAAAGAGAAGAACATCTTAAAAATCTGAATCTCACAGATGGAAAAAAGACTCTCAAAGCTTTATGAAGAGAATGATACCTTCAGAATTAGAGTGGAGCAAATGGAAGCAAATGACTTTGTGGGAAAACAAGATACTAAAAAAGTAATTCAAAGAAATGAAAAAAGAAAAGGCCATGTGAAATATCTCATTGAAAAAAAACCACTGATCTGGAAATAGATCCAGTAGAGACAATTTAAAAATTATTGGGCTACCTGAAAGCCATGATCAAACAAAGAGCCTAGAAATCATCCTTCAAGAAATTCTCAAGGAAAATTGCTCTGATATTTTAGAACCAGAGGGCAAAATAGAACTTGAAAGAATTCACTGATCACCTCTTGAAAAAGATCCAAAAAAGAAAACTCCTAGGAATGTTATAGCCAGGTTCCAGAGCTCCCAGATCAAGGAGAAAATATTGCAAGCTGCCAAAAACAAACAATTTGAATACTGTGGAAAGACAATCAGGATAACCCAGGATCTAGCAGCTTCTCCATTAGGGGATCTGTATTGGTAATGGAATTTGGAGATGTGCCTGAATTGGCTTGGTTTTTGGGCTGAGTGTTAAACCCAGAGCTTGTAAATCGCACTTGTGGGATGGATTTGTTGACGTGAAGAGAGAGGGCTGAATTGGGAGAAGCCATGAATTGGGAGAGAGGCCTAAGTCTAGAGAATGCCAGAAGGACTTTGGGAGAGCAGCATCCAGCATTGGGGAGCTGGAGTTGCTGAGAGAAAGACTACTGAGAGCCCATTGCAGCTGCCCAGGACTTTTGAGAACTCCTAAGGTCTGAGGAGGCATGGCTGTGATGCTGGTATTTTGTCTGTCTGTTCTGATGTTGTTTTGCCAGATTCGCCTGATGTTTAAGGACAGTGCTGCTGTTGTAGAGGCCCCAGAACCTGGCTGTTGGTTCAGAAGCCCTGAAGGAGGATTTTCTTGTGGTACCTGTTCAGAAATCCTGGAAGAGGGCTTTGCTGATGTTTTCAGGAGTTCTGGTACTGTTCTAGAGGCAAAGAGTGACTTGATGAGGACACTGGCTGTGGCTTTCTTGAGACTCATCTCCCAAGCAACTGAAAGTGCTGAGGGCTTGCCTTGAGTGAAGATGAAAGAAGGCCCTTTACTTGGGTATTCAATGCTGAGCTTAACTTTGTTGTGACTTAAGGATGGATGGCCTTTTGTTCTCTCCTGCCCCTTTTGAAATTCAGGGGTGGGAAGCCTTTGAGTTTGTGTGTGTGTGTGTGTGTGTGTGTGTGTGTGTGTGTATGTGTGCGCGTGCGCTCTGTGATTGACCAAATGAATGTACTTTGTTTATGGTTGTAGATTAATCTCCATTTGAGAAGAGACTTTTGACTGACTAAATGAATGTACTGTCTATGGGTGGAGTAGTACCTGGATTGAATTGAGAACTTACTTGCTAAAGGAACAAGTTACACTGTATTTTGACTTTCTTCTGTGAATGTTTGCTGAATAAATGGTGTTTACTGTGTTGGTAATCCGAGCCTTGGAAGTTGCCTTTGCTTAGCATTACAGCATCAAAGGGCCCAGAATATGAAATTCCAGAGATCAAGGGAGCCAGGATTAAAACCAAGAATCACCTACCCAGCAAAATTGAGTAAAATGTTCCAGGGGAAAATGTGGTTATTCAATGAGGGGGAACATTTTCAAGCATTCTTGATGAAAAAAAAAAAACAGAACTGAATAGAAAATTTGACATTCAAATACAAGAAACATGAGAAGGTAAACATGGACAGAAATCCATAAAGAACTTGCCAAAGTTGAACCATTTACATGCCAATATGGAAAAATGATCATTGTAACTTATGAAACATTTCTCCATATGAGGATAGGTGAAGGGAATACAACGTATATATCCATATTCATATACATATGTCTATATAGGAGGGTATATATGCGTAAGAATACATATGTGAGTGTCTATATATGTGTACATAGACAAAGGGCACAGGATCAATTGAATAGGAAGTGATGGTATTTTAATAGCTGAAATTAAGAGGTGGGAGAGGAATAGAATGAGAGGAGACAGGGAGAAAAAGAATGGGGTTAATCATCTCCTATAGAAGAGGCAAGGGATAGCTCTTTGAATGGAAGGGAAGAACAGGAAGACAAAAGGGAATGTGGTCAACCTTACTCTCATTGAATATGGCTTAGGGAAGGAATGACATACACTCTTAAGTGGATATCTTACCCTAAAAGAGAGTAGTGGGGAAGGAGATGATGGGGGGAGCATTGTTAGAAGCACATACTTTGTAAAGGGACAGGGACAAAGTAGAGAATGGAATAAGTGGGGGGCAGTATAGGAAAGAGGGAAATACAGTCAGCCTTTCATAATATATCCATCATGGAAATATTCTGCATAAGTACACATGTACAGCCTACATTTAATTCCTTGTCTTTCCAGTGTGGGTGGGTGATGAGGGAGGAAGAAGAGAATCTAGAATT
>CM053580.1:347304969-347326972 GCA_028627135.1 Pseudochirops cupreus | reverse complement strand
CATTTGATTTTGAATCTTTAAATTGTAGGTTCTTTCTCTTCCTTCCATGTCACCCACCCACACAGGAAAGACAAACAATTCAATACAGACTGTAAATATGTAGTTACACAAAACATCTCCACAATGGATATATTGTGAAAGACTGACTATATTTCCCTGCATCCTATCCTGCCCCGCATTTCTTCTATTCTCTACTTAGTTCCTGTCCCTTTACTAAAGTGTGTGCTTCTAACAAGCCTCTCCCCCAACCTGCCCTCCCTTCCATCATCCCCCCTCTCATCCCATTTCCCCCTACTCTCCCGTAGGGCAATATACCCAAAGTAGAGTGTATGTCATTCCCTCCCTAAGCCAAATTCAATGAGAGTGAGGTTGACCCATTCCCTTTTGCTTTCCTTTTCTTTCCCTTCATTGTAACAGTTACCCCTTGCCTGTTCTTTATGAGATAATTTACCCCATTCTGTCTCTCCCTATCTCCTCTCATTATATTCCTCTCTCACTACTCAATTTCCCCTTTTAAAATATCATCCTTTCCTATTCAATTGATCCTGTTCCCTCTGCTTATGTATACCTGTACACATATAAACTAACACTCATTTTTGTATTCATACACATATATACATATATTCCCCCCTATATAGATACATGTGTTTGTATACATATACACACATATACATATATATGTATAAATACACACACACACACATATAAAAATAAATAAATAAATATACACATATGTGTGTATACACATTTATATTACCTTCAAGTATCCTCATATTGAGAAAATTTTCATAAGTTACAATTATTGTTTTTCCATGTAGACATGTCAACACTTCAAATTTGATAAGTTCCTTATGATTTCTTTTCCCTTTCTACCTTCTCATGTTTCTTGTATTTGAATGTCAAACTTTTAATTCATGTCTTTTTTTTTTCATCAAGAATGCATGAAAGTGATCTACCTCATTGAATAACCATATTTTTCCCTAAAACATTTCACTCACTTTTACTGGATAGGTGATTCTTTATTTCAATCCTAGCTCCACTGATCTCATGAATATCATATTCCAGGCCCTTTGATCCCTTAATGTAGAAGCTTTTAAAACTTGTTTAGAGTCATATTTCATAGGTATTTGAGGTGGTTATCAGGGGAGCCACAGAATTTTCCTGCATCTACACCAGCATCTTGGCTTCATGCTGTCCTGATTTCCAGATCATTAATTTTGAAGTCTTCCACAAATGATGTGAAGAAACTACATTCTGGTTTCGATATTTTATTTAATTTAAAGATAATAGTAGACTTACACTTCTGTTTGACTGGCACTTTCTTGATAGAACTAATCAAATGTAATGTGATTTTTCTAAATTATTATTCATTGATAGCTATGGAGAAATCAGTTTATTTGCAATAAAGTAGACTAAATTTTAAAGAGAAGCATTCACTTCAATGTGTTTTAATATGAAGAATATTGCAATATTGCTTTTGCAAAAGAGTAGAGTTTGCTTCTATCACAAAAGAAGTGCAAGGATTTTTTGAATTGTATGGGGTTCCTCTATATTCATACAATTTGTAGGTGCCACCAAACATCCTGTTCACCTTTTATAAGGAAATGATCATTTGTTTCCAGTGAATTGGTTCAAGTTAAAATTTTCAACTTACATTTTTTGTGATGTCCTATTCATTCTCCTGCCTGAAGTACAACAATTCTCTTTTCCACTTATGAATAGAGAGCCTAGGATCTTAGGAAGCAGTATTACAGGGGCTATTCATGAAGACTAAAGGCTCAAGAACATGCACAATTAATAAACCTATAGTGAAAAAGGAATATGCTCTCTCTCTCTCTCTCTCTCTCTCTCTCTCTCTCTCTCTCTCCTTATTCACACACAAAAACACAAAATAGCTTGTGCATAAATACATACATATGTTCACAAGTTTATGTATAACAATGGACAAGTATGAGATAAAGTTTCATGACAAACTAAATAATGTTGGGAATATGATTGCTATTCCATTATTGCATCACTGAAAGAGTCTCTTTCATAACTTCATCATAAATTGGTATTTCAGAGTGATTCAATTTCTTGGATTCATCTCAACAAGTCCTACTTGCACCTGCTTAAGTCTTACATAATGCTACTTTATTTTATATGCTGTATGATGATAGCTTTGCACATTTTGCATCCCTCCTTATTTGAATTTGCATCATACTTTGAGAGGAAAAAAGGGAAGCTTTTTTTTTTCAATTCTGAAGTACGTTTCTGGTTAGTTTCCACAGTTGATTGCAGCTGATATTCCCTATTCAATCACAATCCATTGCCAACTGGAATGGGACAAATATGGCATCTAGTCTCAAAAGAATTATGCAACATGCACTCTTCTATACAATAAAAAAAGAAAAATCCTTCAGACTGCACCTTTCCTTCTCTCCTACCCTCTTTCTTAACACCATTTTAGGTAATTCTCTCACTCCTCCACCCCTGACCCCAGTTCCAACAGAATTCTATACTGATCTCTCACTTTTCCTTTGGCATTTTTAGGTTGATAATTCTGGAAATCACCACTGCTGCTGGCTATCCACTTTACTAAAGTCCTCTGCAGTCACTGTTTGGGGCCACCCTGGGGCTAAAACCCACTGCATCACACAGGGCTAAGGTCAGCTCCCAGTGTGATGCAACAGAGCCTTCCTGTCTGCCTGTCAGGCTGTCTTCAGCAGGAGATTTTTTCTTTCTGTCACTTTTGGTTTCTGTAACTCTAAAATACATTTAGAGTCATATTTTATAGATATTTGAGGTGGTTATGTGGTGTCATGGAGTTTTCCTGCTTCTACTCCATTTTTGCATTGTATATTTTTATATTTTTATATTTTTTGGTTTTTGAGGGCAATTGGGGTTAAGTGACTTGCCCAAGGTCACACAGCTAGTGTGTGTGTGTGTGTGTGTGTGTGTTTGTGTGTGTGTGTGTGTGTGTGTGTGTGTGTGTGTGTGTATTTGAGGACAGATTTGAACCCAGGTCCTCCTGACTCCAGGGCCAGGACTCTATTTACTGTGCCACCCTAGCTGCCCCTTGAATTGTATTTTTAAAGGGATTCTTTTCTACATTCAATTTTTGTTCTTCCTTTTCCAAGTTGTTGACTTTCTTTTTTATACCTCTCATATACTTTACCAATTTTTCTTCTACCTCTTTTATTTCCTTTCAAAATCCTTCATAAATTCTTACAAAAAGGCTTTTTGGGCTTGGGACTAGCTCATATTAGCCTTTGAGGTTTTAGATGTGGTTATATTGACAATGTTGTCCTCTTCTGTACTTTTGTTCTAATCTTCCCTGTCACCATAACAATTCTGTACAGTTAGTGAATTTTGTTTTTGTTGCTGCTGCTTTTTGCACATAGTACTGCCTTTTTCTTGGCTTTTAAAGTTGATCTCTGCTTCTTTTGCATGGGGGCACTGTCTCATGCTTCTTGTGTTATTAGCAAGTAGCCTGGTTACTGACTTTCTGTGCTGGGGCCCCAGGTGCTGACAGCTGGAGATTGCAGGGAGTCTGGTAACTTTTGTTGTGCTGAGCTGGATCTGGTGGTGGTGACTGGTGTTGGTCTAGGCTAGTTGGGTTTTTCTGTTTCTATGCATTACACTGAAACTCTTGGAATGTGGGGTTGGGGTGTGGATGACCTGGCTGCTATAGATTGCCTCTTTATCCAGGGATTTGCTACATCATGAGTAGGCCAAGCTGCTGGTGTATGCCTATTTGCTAGCAAACATGGTGGTTCTCTGTGCTGGATTTTGCTGGTTACCTTGGTCATGTCAAGACACAGTGGCATTCCAGTGTTGGCTCTTGCCTGTTCCACCATCCTTGGCTCCACATCTCCCACTAGTTTGCTGAGGTGGGGCTTGCTGCTGGCTGCCTCCCATCTCGTGCTGGTCCCTTTCCACTGCAGCAAGAGAGACCTTTCCTCTTGTTCCCACTAGCCTCCTAGAATAAGAGATTGCTGCATTCCATCTTTCTACTGGCTCCACTGTTCCAGGATTTTTCCTGAGGTAGCATTTTCTGGGGTTTTCTGAAGTCAATAAGTGGGGGAAGTGGGGAGAGCAACCCACTGCTTACTTCACCATCCTGTCTACCAGATGTTAGTTTTGAGGGTTTTTTTTTTTTTACATACGATAATTGGCTAATGAATTAATTACTGAAAAAATAAGGACTTAGTATGTGTCAAGCACCATGCCATGTTCTATGGGGGGAAAAATTTAAAAAGAAATTAAAAACAAATACAAAGGGGTCTAATTTCTTATGAAGATCATTCATAGTATATAGTTTCCTTTTTGGGATCTTTTTCAAGAGACAATTGGTGAATTCTTTCTCTTTCTATTTTGCCCTCTGGTTCTAGAATATGAGGGCAATTTTCCTTGATAACTTTTTGAAAGATGATATCTAGGATATTTTTTTAATCATGGGTTTTAGATACTCTAATAATTTTAAAATTTTCTCTCCAGGATCTATTTTCTACCTCAGTGTTTTGTTTTGTTTTGTTTTGTTTTTTCCCAAAAAGATATTTCACATTGCTTTCTATTTTTTCACTAATTTGGATTTGTTTTAAAGCATTTTAATTTCTCATAAAGTCATTAGCTTCCATTTGCTCCAATCTAATTTTGAAGGAATTATTTTCTTCAGTAAACTTTTGAAATTCCTTTTCCATCTGGCCAATTCTGACTTTTAAGGCATTCTTCTACTCATTGGCCTTTTGGATCTCTTTTGCAAGTTGAGTTAATCCATTTTTTTTCTATCATGTTATTTTCTTTAGTCAGGCTGTTGACTCATTTTCATGATTTTCTTTCATGATTCTAATTTCTCTTCCCATTTTTTTCCTCTGCTTCTCTTACTTGGTTTTCAAAATCCTTCTTGAGCTCCTCCATGGCCTTTGACAATTTCACATTTTTTTCTTTGATACTTCTGATGCAGGAGTTTTGACTTTGTTGTGTTCTTCTCTTTCTATGTTTTGATATGCTTTGTCCCCCCTCCCCACAAATATTCTATAATCCGCTTGTGCTTACTCTTTTTGCTCATCTTGCCAGCCCCTAACTTGACTTTTGAGCTCTTTGCCATGGTACCACTCTGCTTCCAGAGAGGAGAGTGCTGTGTCCCAAATTTCTGGTGTTTTGTGCAGCTTTTGTTAGAGATTGTTCCAAACACCTGCCTCAGAACTATGAAGATGACTGCCTCTCCACAGTCTCAATGAACTCTGTCATGCCAGCACTCCTCATCCCAGGACCACCACTCAAGACTGAAAACCAGATCCCAGCAGAAGAAAATAAAAGAATCCTGCCTCAGCAACAGAAGGGAGATTGCTTCAAATGACCTCTAGTCAACCACTTGGTTCCTCTACAATATGTGGGCCTGGAGCAAGAAGCAGCAGCAGAGGTAGCAATTGCAGCCACCATCACCTCTGCCACACCCTCTGCCACTCCAAGGGCAAAGACCAGACCATGCTCTTCTCTCACCCAGTATCAAGATTTCGTCGCTGACATTTTACTTTCTCTTTGACACTTATGTTTTGAGAAGTCTGGAAATCACCTCGGCTGCCAGTGATTTCTTCTCCTGAAGTCTGCACTAGCAGGTATCTGTCACAGGTCTGGGCCAGAAAAGACTGCAATGTACTCCTAGTTGGGTGTGTTTGACCCTTCATGTCAGCCTGCCAGGTGGTCTTCAGTAGGAGATTTGTTTCGCTTTGTAACTTTGTGGGATCTGTAGCACTAAAATTTGTTCAGAGTCGTTTTTTAAAGGTATTGGTGGTGGTTAGAGAAGGAGCTCAGGCAAGTTCCTTTTTTTACTCCTCCATATTGGATCTGCCCCCTAGAACATATAGTTTTGGGGCAAATAGTAAGACCCAGGAAAAGTTAAAATGCAGTGGAATGACAATTAGTAAGATCTAATCTGTATTATTAGGGTTATTGTTTGTGAAACAATACTCATTCAGGTAATGTTAGGAGTCGTGTTTCATATTCACAGCTTTTAGAAAGAGATTAATGGGTAATGAACTCAATTTCCAAAGGAAAGTAGAGGTGCTCAGTAAACTCAGCAGTAAGTATAGCCAAAAGATGATATTTAGCATATCTTCAGACCCAGAAAATGATGACTGAAATAAAAGAGGGGAAGATTTTGCTTTCCCATTTTTCATGACACTACTTGGTTTTTGGGCTGTCCAATGAGACTTTTAATATTATACCCCTTTAAAGAGGGTTATACATGAATTTTCAAATCATCTTACACTGCAGATAAAGAAATAAAATTATTTTCTTTCATTAGAAATAATAAAAGAGCTGTATTTCATATAATTTATATATATATAAGTCACTATGTCAGTAAAATGTCAATTTTAAGGTGTTTGCTTTGAGAATTTTTTTTAATATTCAGTAGTTTATTAATTTTAATAATCAAAAATTCATTGGTTAATACTGTTATTTTCGCTCTTTGGTTTTATTGCTCTCTGATTATAATCTCCCTGTGAATAGCATGAGTGATGAAAGATCTGCTCAAAAACATTTTTAGAGATAAAAAATTAAGCTCTTGGGGGAGTCAAGATGGAGGTGTAGAAAGAGCAAAACTCTCCAGCTCTCACCGTAACCACCTCAAATACCTATAAAATATGACTCTAAACAAATTTTAAAGCTCCAGAATTCAGAAAGTGGCATAGTGGCAAAGCTCCCACTGAAGGCAGCCTGGCAGGAAAATGGGAAGGGATTCATTGCAGCATTCTGGGAGCCCAGATGAGCACCACAACAATCCTCTGCTGGAGTCCTAGGGCCACGAGAAGAAGCCACAGCTAGAGTCCTAATCACTGGCAGCTGTGGCATTTTCCAGATTTACCAACCCATAAGAAACAAGGACTTAGTGAAAAGTTAGTGGAACTCAGATAAATTTGGGGGAGAGCATCTGGCCAACTGCCCCAGAGCTAGAAGCAGCTGAAATGGTGGTACCACAGCTGCCTCCATGTGGCTGCTTCCAAGCTCAAGGGCTACAGATTGCAGGGTGGGTCAAGCGATCATTCAGAAACCAAGTGCTCTTGCCTTGAGCTGCCTGGATTGAGATTATGGTCTTGGATGGTGGTCCTGAGGTGCTGTTTCAGTGAGGCAAAGTTGGTGGGGCTGCAGAAATGGTGGCCTCTTAAAAGTTCCAGCAGATGGAAAAACCCCAGCAATTTGAGACAGATCTCTCCCCTCTGAAAGCAGAGTTCTACTGAACCTAAAAGTCAAGTAATTGACTGTCAATATGAGTAGGCAAGGGATGCAAAGCAAGCCCAGCAATCCAACTTTAGATTCCTTATTGGGGGACAACAAGGATCAAAGCATGGAAGACAAAGAAGACAACACAGTTAGAACTCCTGCACCAAAAGCTTCCAACAAAAATGTAGACTTGTTAAAAGCCATAGAGCAGCTTAAGAAGAATTTTGAAAACCAAATAAGAGAGGTGGATGAAAAATTGGGAAGAGAAATGAGAATGATGCAAAAAAAAAATCACAGAAAGAGAGTCAACAACATACCTGAAGAAAACAAAACCTTAAAAAAATAGACTAACTCAAATGGCAAAAGAGGCCCAAAAAGCACTGAGGAGAAGAACGTCTTAAAAAGTCAAATTTGCCAGATGGAAAAAGAATCTCAAAAGCTTTCTGAAGAGAATAATTCCTTCAGAATTAGGGTGGAGCAAGTGGAAGAAAATTACTTTATGAGAAATCAAAATACTATTAAACAGATTGAAACAAATGAAAAACTAGAAAGCAATAGGAAATAACTCCTTGCAAAAAACCATGGACCTGGAAAACAGATGCAGGAGAGACAATTTAAAAATTATTGGACTATCTGAAAGCCATGATCAAAAAAAGAACCTAGAAAGCATCTTTCAAGAAATTCTCAAGGGAAATTGCACAGATAATTTAGAAACGGGCAAAATAAAACTTGAAAGAATTCACCAATCACCTCTTGAAAAAGATCCCAAAAAGAAAACTCCAAAGAATGTTATTGCCAGGTTCCAGAATTCCCAAATCAAGGAGAAAATATTACAAGCTGCCAAGAAAAACAATTTGAAAACTGTGGAAACACAGTCAGGATAACCCAGGATCTATCAGCTTCTACATTAAGGGATCAAAGGGACTGAAATGTGATATTCCAGAGTGCATGGAAGTTAGGATTAAAACCAAAAATCACCTTTCCAGCAAAATTGAGTATATTGTTCCACGGTAAAATATGGTCATTCGATGAGATGGAGGACTTCCAAGATTTCTTGATGAAAAAAAAAAACAGAACTGAAAATTTGACATTCAAATATAAGAAATATGAGAAGGTAAACATAGAAAAGAATTCATAACTAACTTATCAAAGTTGAACTATTTATATGTGAACATGGAAAAATAATAATTATAACTTATGAAACTTTTCTCAGTATGAGGATAGTTGAAGGCAATATAAATGTATATATGTATGTATATATATATATATATATATACATATACATATGTATGTATGTATACATACACGTCTATATAGAAGGGTACATATGCGTATGAATGTATATGTGAGTGTGTGTATATATGTGTACATAGACAGAGGGTGCAGGATCTATTGAACAGGATGGGATAATATTTTAAAAAGTGAACTTGAGAGGTGGGAGAGGAATAATATGAAAGGAGACAGGGAGAGACAGAATGGGGTTAATCCTTTCATATAGAAGAGGCAAGGGATAACTGTTACAATGGAGGAGAAGAAGAGGAAGGCAAAAGGGAATGGGTCAACCTTACTCTCATTGGAGTTGGCTTAGGGAAGGAATGACATACATTCTAAATTGGGTATCTTGGCCTACAGGAAAGTAGGGCAAAAGCAGATGAGAAGGGGGAGGATGGAGGGAAGGGCAGGTTGGGGGGAGGGTTGCTAAAAGCACACACTTGTAAAGGGACAGGGACAAAGGAGAAAATAGAACAAAAGAGGGGTGCAACTCCATAAAATACTAAATAAATATATTCCTTTGCAAACAGGGAGAAGTGGCATGTAATAGACTCAGTTACCATTGTATGTAATACTTGTTTAAATGATGAGTGCAAGAATGTTGAAAAAGCAAACTAAAGCAGTAAAACTTCAAACTTCAGAAAATTAAAGCTCCAAGAAGTAGATTAAATTGAAGTATTTCTAGAAAATGGGCAATACATAACACACACCCTAATACATCTGAACATATTGTCCTTTCTGTCAGTATATTAAATATTTTTCTTTTGTTGTTTTACAAAGTTTTAAGTATATTCCCCAGAAAAACATTTGCCAGTCAGTATCGAATTTGAGAGCTTTACCTTCAGATTTATTACTAATCTGTCATTAAAGTACTGACACTGCTGTGATGTATGAGTGTAATACATCATCAGATTGCCATTGCTTTATGACATATTACTTACACTGAACTGTCAGCAACACATTGTGGAAACTCAGCATCTTTCAATGTACTCATTATAAATCAGTATAAATAACTGATATATAAATAGCCACACAGATAACAAAGTTGGTCAAAATGTCCATATCGAGTTACCAAAAATAAGAAATATCATTTAATTTAAAGATATTCATTACAACCACTTGAAATGAGTATAATGTCAGTCATTGGTTTCTTTTTTTGTATATCAACATCAATGTTTTATTTTTTTAATTTTCTTTAAAAAGTATTTTGTTTCTTCCCCCAATAACATGTCAAGAAAATAATTAGCATTCATTTTTATAAGACTTTGAGCTCTAATTTTTTTCTCCTTTCCTCCCACTCTCACCTCCTCTCATCAGAAAATGGTAGGCAGTTTGATATTGTTCATACATATATTATCATGTAAAATATTTTTTCCGTATTTAACATGGTTGCGGAAGAAGACAGATCAAAAGAAATAAAACATGAAGAAGAATAAAGTGAAAAAAAAACTTTAGTCTACAGAGTTCATGAGTTCTTTATTTGGATATGGAGAGCATTTTCCTTTATGAGTCTTTTGTACTTATCTTAAATCATTGTTTTGCTGAGGAAAGCTGAATAATTCACAGTAGATAATCACTATCTGTTGCTGATAATGTGCAGAGTGTTTTTCTGATTCTCCTCATTTCACTTTGCATCAGTTTGTACAAGCTTTCCAGGTTTTTCTGAAATGTGCCTATTGATTATGTTACTGAACAATCATATTCCATTACATTCATATACCACAGCTTGTTCGGTTATTCCCCAGCTGATAGAAAACCTCTCAATTTCCAATGATTTTCCACCCTGAATAGGGAAGCTATCTATCTATCTACCTATCTACCTATCTATCTATCTATCCATCTATCTATATATATTTACATTTAGGTCACTTCTGCTTTATGCAATCTTTCTGTGATACGGACCTAGAAGTGGTATTGCTTGGTCGAACAGTATGTACATTTTTATAATCCTTTGGGCATAGTTTCAAATTGCTCTCCAGAGTGGCTGGATCAGTTCTCAATCCCAATAGCAGTTTATTAGTGTTCCAATTTTCAAACATCCTCTCCAACATTATTCATTTCTATGCCATATTAGCCAATCTGATTGGTGTGAAGTGATATTTCAGAGTTGTTTTAATTTGCATTTCTGTCATCAAAAGGGATTTAAAGCACTTCTTAATATTCCCAAAGATCTCTTTGATTTCTCTATCTGAAAACTTCATATACTTTGGCCATTTGTCACTTTTGGAATGACTTTTACTCTCATAAATTTGACATAGTTTTCAATATATTTGAGGAACAAAGCCCTTGTGAGAGACACTTGCTGTAAAGATTATTTCTCATTTTTCTACTTTCCTTTCAGTTTTTGTTCCATTGGTTTAATTTGTGTAAAAGCATTTCAATTTAATATGATCAAAATTGTCTGTTCTACATTTCATAATTCTCTCAATCTCTTGTTCAGTCATGAATTCCTCCTCTCTCTATAGATCTGACAGGTAGACTATTCCTTGCTCTTCTAATCTGATTGCTTCATTATCCATGGTAATTTTTAGCAAGATGTAGTTTTCTTTGTTACCTCTTTTAATTATGCCTTTTTTTGGTTTTGCTTTGTCCAAGGTCAGGATTGATACACTCTTTCTTTGTTTGTTTCTTTGTTTGTTTCTTTGTTTGTTTGTTTCTTTCTTTCTTTCTTTCTTTCTTTCTTCCTTCCTTCCTTCCTTTCTTTCTTCCTTCCTTCCTATCTTTCTTTCTTTCTTTCTTTCTTTCTTTCTTTCATTTGAATCATAGTAGATTCTGCACCAGCTCCTTACCTTTACTCTGTATATGTCTCTCTGCTTCAAGTTTGTTTTGTGCAAACAATATATTGTAGGATTCCAGTTTTTGGTCCACTCTGTTATCTGCTTCTGTTTATTGGAAAAGTTCATCCTATTCATGTTATAGTTATGATTACTGTCTGTGCATTTCCTTCCATTCTGTTTTTACTCTGTTTGTCATATCTCTCCTTTCACCCTTTCCCACCTCACCAGAGTTTAGCATCTGTCTACCACCTCCATTGATCTACCCTCCCTTCTGTCAGTCCCCATCCTTCTCTGCTTTACTTAATCTCCTTCCCTGCTACTTCCCTGTTGAATGAGAGATTTCTATATTCAACTGATTATGCATATTATTCCCTCTTTAAGTCAATACTGATGGTAGTAAGGTTCAAGCAATGCCTATTAACCACCATCTCATATTCCCTTCACCTGTAATATATATTTTGTGCCTCTTAATGCTATTTACCCAATTCTTCCTTTCCCTTCCTACTACACCCATTGTTCTCCTCTTTCTCATCCCCTTTTTTTTATGTTATTCCCTCAAATTCACCTTACAGACATACCCTCTGTTTATGTTTTATTCCTTCTACCAATACTGTTAGTGATAGCATTTTTAAAAGTTATGAGTATCATCTGCACATGTAGGGATATAAACTGTATAGCTCTATTGAGTCCCTTATATTATGTTTTCCTTTTTCCCTGTATCTGCTTCTCTTGGGTCTTAATATAAGTGGTAATATTATTGGTTTATTTCTGGTCTTCTCTTTATGAAGGCTTGAAATCCTTCTATTCTGTTGAATGACCATTTTTTCCCATGATGTATTATGCTTAATTTTGCTGGGTGAGTGATTCTTGATTGTAATCCTAGTTCCTTTGCTCTCCAGAATATCATGTTCCATAACCCTCAATCCTACAATGATGCAGGTGTCAAGTCCTGTGCAATCCTGATTTTGATGCCCCAATATTTGAACTATTTCTTTCTTGTCACTTATCATATTTTTTCTTTTCCTTGACCTGATACTTCTGAAATTTGCCACTAATGTTCCTCACAGTTTTTGTTTTATGATCTCTTTCCTGAGGTGATTGGTGGATTCTGCTTGTGGTGCCAGGACCTCAGTGAAATTTTCCTTGATGAGTTTTTCAAAGATGCTGTATGGGTCCTCTTTTTTATTATAGCTTTTTTATAGTCCAATGATTGTGACATTGTTTCTCCTGTATCTTTTTTCCAGGCCAGTTGTTTTCCTTTAGATAGTTCGTACTTTCTTTTATTTTTATTCATTCTTTTGATTTGTTTTTGATTTGTCATGTTTCATCGAATCATTAGCTTCCACTTGCCCAATTCTAACTTTTAAGGTGTTTTTCTCAATTAAGTTTTATGTTTTCTTTTCCATTTGAGTAATTATAGTCTTTAGTGAGTTGTGTTTTTTAAATGGATTTTGGTATCTCGTTTTCCATTTGGCCAATTCTATTTTTGTTTCTAGCAGTTTTTTAAGCTTTTAAATATTTTTCATAATTCTCTTGCATCACTCTCATTGCTTCTCTCCTTTTGCTTCCGCCTATTGTATGACTTTTAAGCTCCTCTTTAAGTTCTTATATGAGTTCTTTTTCACCTTGAAACCACTTCCCACTTTTCTTTTGGGATTTGCACATAGGTTTTCTGACTGTGTTGCCCCTTCTGAGTTTGTGTCTTTGTCTTCCCTGTCGCCATAATAAATTCCTATGATCAGATTCTTTTTTTTTTTTTTTTGTATTTTTTGCTCACTTTTTTGGTGTTTTTTTTTCCTTTCTTTAAAATTTGATTTTTGCTTCTAGGGTTGAAGGGACTCTGTTTCAGGCTTCTTGTGCTAGTGGCTGCAGGCCCTAACTGTTTTCCTTGTGCTGGGCTGATGGTTCCCTGAGGCCCACAGGGAAATCTTGTGCTTCATGCTTTGTTGAAGGCTTAGGGTGTGGGATGATAGGTACTCCTAGTGCCTTAGGGCTCTGCCAGTTTACCTGTGCTGAGATGCAATTCTAATGGTGGTATCTGTTGTGTGTTGGGGCCAGGTGGGTTTTTTATGCATTTTCTCTTGGCTATACTGAAATCTGTGTAGGTTGGAGCCCTGGAGAATGCCTGTTTTCTTTGCGCTGCACAGAAGCACACAGAGGCCCAGCTTCTGGTGTATGGTTGTCTGACAAGGACTGTGCTACTTCTGGATGTCGCTACTGCAGGGTGCCTGTTTGTCCTGGCAAATGTGTTGAAGCCCATGGATGACTGGCCACTAAAGAATGCCTGCCTACCTGAGGTTGCACCAAAGCAAATGGTTGTTTTTAGAGTCACAGTCTACCAGTTCTTCTTTCCATACTACAGCACATGGGACGTCCTGGTGTTGGCATTTGTCTGCTCCACCTGTAGTGTCAAGCAAAGGCAACTTCCAAGGTTCACATTACCAGCATGGTAAACCTCATTTATTCAGCAACCATTCACAGAACAGAGAAAGTCAAAATACAGTGTAACTTGTTCCTTTAGCAAGTAAGTTCTCAATTCAATCCATGTACTACTCCACCCCTAGACAGTACATTCATTTAGTCAGTCAAAGTCTCTTCTCAAATGGAGATTAGTCTCCAATCATAAACAAAGTACATTCATTTGGTCAATCACAGAGCACACACACACACACACACACACACACACACACACACACACAAAACCTCAAAGGCTTCCCACCCCTGTATCTCAAAAGGGGCAGGAGAGCACAAATGGCCATCCACCCTTAAGGTATAAGAAGGTTAAGATATCATCTAAGTGTTCAATACCCAAGGAAAGGCCCTTCTTTCATCTTCACTCAAGGCAAGCCCTTAGCAATCTCAGTTCCTGGGAAGACAAGGCTCAACAAAGCCATAGTCAGTGTCCTCATCAAGTGACTCTCTGCCTGTAGAACAGTCCCAGAACCCCTGAAAACATCAGCAAGGCCCTCTCTTTTCACATCAACAAGTCCATCCCACAAGTAGGTTTCACAAGCTCTGGGTTTTAACACTCAACCCCCAAACCAAGCCAATACAGGGGCATCTCCAAATTCCATTACCAATACATCACCCCACTGGGGTTCAACATCTCCCACTGGTTTGCTGAGGTGGGGCTTGATGCTGGCTTGATGTGATGCTTTCTGTTCTGGGCTGTATTCCTCTTTTCCCTGAGAGAAATGGATCTTTCTTGCTGATACTTCATCTCTCAAATGAAAAGACTGCTTCACCCTGACTTTCACTAGCACTGCTTTTCTAAAGTTTGCTCCAGGGTACTATTTTATAGTTGTTTGTAGGTGCATATGGGAAAGCTTCAGAGAGTTACTGTTTACTCTGTCATCTTGACTCTTAGAAGTCTAAACCTAGGTTAATTGTACAAGAACAGGTGCCAGTGTAAACCAAATTTTAAAAAAAATGTCATCTACCAGTTTATTCTGTCATCAGTCAGGTTCTTGGGAATCTGTTTCTGCAATAAGAACATGAAACAGGTAAAGGGATTTTGTTTTACAGGTGGAATAGAAGTCACCCAGCACTCTGTCCCCCCTTATTTCTTCCTAGATTCCCTCTCAGAGTTGTTTGTCAGTCAGCACTTCCTTTTTATTGATTAATATGTATCTCCCACCCACCACTCCACCACACACACACACACACACACACACACACACACACACACACACACACGAACACTCATGCTACTTCTGTCTGTTAGAGACTTTTAATGTACTCAAGGTTATAATTCAACAAAGAGTATAGTTATCCTAATAATAACATTTAAGTTATATAAAACAAAAGCATTTCAACCATAAATTTCTTCTTGTATTTAAATTCTAAATTTAATTATTTCTACATTGATTTATAACAAATTTAGATTATTGATCAAGTCATTTACCTGTTTATGCAAGAGAAGTGACCCAAAGCATCTACCAGATATACCAGGGACACAAAAGTTTTGCCAGGTTCTACCAAGTTAGGAAGGATTTAAAAACCAATGATTAATGGGTTTTTTGTTTGTTTGCTTGTTGTTTGCTTTTGTTTTATATCTCAGGGTAAGCCAAACTAAATTCAGTGAGACTCATAACATCAAAAAGTTAGCAGTTAGGAATTTTTCACCTTGTATTTTCCCTATTCTTTTAATGAATGTTATGATCTAAGGCTTAAATTGCTAAACATCTGCAAAGATATGGTGAATATCAGATCAATAAAATTGCATGCCTTTGAAGCATTAAAATAATGGTTAAATAGCAACAGCTTTCTCACATTTAAATATTGAGCTACAGAAAGAACTTATCCAGAGGATAGAAGGTTATTTTTTTAAAGGTTTTCTGTCATCAAACCTGAACCATATCAACTAAGAAACTGCTTTTCCAGTATTCCTTTGGATAACCTTTATTTAAATAAATAAAAAAAATATGAAAGAATTGAAAAACTATAACTTTGAAACAGGTACCAATAAAAAAAAACATTTTAAAGGATATTTTCTTTTATTCAGCTATATTAATAAAAGGGAATCATTGGCTGAATGAATAAATTAAAAATAATTTATTAAATATTAAATAAGTATTGCCATCCATGTGTAAACCAAACACAAGCAGATTTCCAGAGGAGTTCTCCTGTAAACAGCTTCAAGGTTCTGATTACACAGTACAGTGAACTCTCTATTTATTCAGTAACAAACTAAGACAAAACATTAACAGAAATCAAAGTACAGTATTCACAATGTTTTGGCATAACAACTTATCACTAAAATGGCTACATAGTTTTTGCCAAAGTGGCCACATAGTTTTAAACAATGTACATTTATTTAGTAACTCAGGCATTCAGTAACCCAATCATTTAGTAAGTCTTTAATTCAATCACAAAGCACAAAGGTCAAAGTTCTCCACCCCTAGGTCACCTTGTGTTAATCTATTCAATCAAAAAGTCTTCTTTCTTCTTAATTGGAGAAGTCCTTAACTAAATCATCTAAATGTAAAGGTCAGACTTCTCTACTTCTAGGCCACAGTTAATCATGATCTTTTTAGTTTGCATTAAATACCCAAGGAGAGGTCTTTTCTTCTTGCCTTGAGTCATGCTCTCATCTTCCATAGTTCCTCTTCCATATTGAAGCTCATAGTGTATGGTCCTCCTTAAGTCCTTCACAGTTTCTGTTCTTAGGAAGGCAAAGCTTAACAAAGGCACAATAACATTCATGAACAGTGCTGTCATTTTCATCATTTCACTCTCTGCCTGTGAGATCAACATAGACGCAATAACAAAGTCTGAGGAATCAACAAAAATCATCAATATATTTCCAGGACCTCCGAAAATTTCAGTAAGACCTTCCTCCAGGATTTCTGTGAAGATACAACAAGAAAATTCTGTTTCAGAACCAGCAAAAAGTCCCAGGCCTTCTATAATAACAGCAACGTCCTCTATCAACAGACAATTCTGTCAAACTAACAACAGAATAGACGAAGTACCTGCACCACAGTCATGCTTCCTCCCAGTTCTCCACTCTTTTCATTTATCAGTTCTTCTCAATTATCTTCTCAGTTCTTCTCTGTTCTAAGAAGCTCTCAGCAGTTCTCAGAAGTTTTCTCTCTCTCTCTCTCTCTCTCTCTCTCTCTCTCTCCCTTTCTCTCTCTCTCTTTTTCTCTCTCTCTCCCTCCAGCAATAGCAGCTCAGCCTCCTTGCTGCTTGCTCCCAGCAGTTCTGTCTCTCCAGCTTAGTCTTTCCCTTATATATGGTATTAGCACCTCCCTGTTCTGCCCCTTTCCATTACAACAAAAACTTTCTCCCACTGTTGGATTTACATGTACTGGATCTTAATACTTGACAAAATATTGAACTTGAAACAAGGTGCTAAGCACCTGTTTCATTGCAAATACCAGTGGCAGGGAAGATTTTCAAATACCCATTACCATTATACCATGTTTTTAATGACTGGAGAAATAATATTTTAAAAAAATAATTATATATGTGTAGTTACACAGAACATCTCCACAATGGACATATTGTGAAAGACTGACTATATTTCCCTCCTTTCTATTCTGCCCCAATTTGTTCTATTCTCTACTTTATCCCTGTCCCTTTAAAGAAGTGTGTGCTTTTAACAACCCTCCCTTCCCAACCTGTCCTTCCCTCCATCCCTCCCCTTTCATCCCCTTCCGCCCTACTCCCCTGTACACAAAGATACCCAATTTAGAGGGTGCCATTCCTGCCCTAAGCAAAATTCAATAGGAGTAAGATTAACCCATTCCCTTTGCTTTCCTGTTCCTCCCCTCCATTGTAATAGTTATCGCTTGCCTCTTCTATATGAGAGAATTAACCTTATTCTGTCTCTCCCTGTCTCCTCTCATACCATTCCTCTCCCACCTCTCACTTTCACCTTTTGAAATATTAATCCATTCTGTTCAATTGATCCTGTGCCATCTGTCTATGTACACATATATACACATACTCACATACATATTCCTATGCATATATACCCTTCTATATAGACATATATGAATGTATACATATGTACATATACACACACATACATACACTTATACATATATACATACATACACACACATATATACATATATGCTTATTCATATATACATACATACATATATACATACATTTACATACATATATATATATTGCATATATATATATATATATATGTATATTTATGTTTATACTCCCTTCAACTGTCCTCATACTAAGAAAAATTTCTTAACTTACAATTATCATTTTTACATGTTGGCATGTAAATAGTTCAACTTTGATAAGTTCCCTATGAATTCTTTTCCATATTTACCTTCTCATGCTTCTCATATTTGAATCTCAAATTTTCTATTCAGTTCTGGTTCTGGTTTATTCAGCAAGAGTGTTTGAAAGTCCTCCACCTCATCAATTCACCATATTTTCCTCTCAAACATTACACTCAGTTTTGCTGGATAGGTAATTCTTGGTTTTAATCTTAGCTCTTTGATTTTTTTTATTTTAAATTTTAATTTTTTAATTTTAGAGAAGAAGTTTATTAAAAAACAACAAGATGTTCGACTTGAAGGGAAAACTGTCTAGGATGAATGTCTTTTTTTTTTTTTGAATGACTTATTTACTTTTAGTTTACAAAATTCAGTTCTACAATCACTGGAGTTTCAGATTTTCTCCCCTCCCTCCCCCCACCCCCCCGCCATGGTGGCGTGCAATCATATACAGTATCTGCAAATACTTTCACATTGTACAATAGTTTGGTTATATAGAAGGGTTGTAACCTATGAGTGATCACTGGGGGAAAAAAAAGCAAAACCAAACATGAAAAAGAACGATAGCATGTTATGCTTCACTCTCTGCTTAAAGTGTAGTTTTTCTATATCTTTCTTTGAGTTTAGATTTCTCCTTCCAAGGGATGGATTTCTTTTTAGTAATTTATCCCTACTGAGAGATGAAGATTGCCCTACATGCAACAGCTATGTACAAAAATGTTAGAAAGTTACAAAATAGTCCTTGGTTTTTACAATGATTAAAAAAAACATTGAAATTATGCAATTAAAGAAGTTATGCAAGGATTTTTGTGGGTTTGTTTTGTTGTTGTTGTTGTTAAACAGTGAGAACAAAGTAACTTACTGGAATATAAAGATAAAATTTGAATCAATATGCCACTAATGGAGGAAAGGGATATTTCCACAGAACCAGTTTGTTTTTTCCCCTCTCCATCTCCATTTGAGGTTGATCAAAATATATCATCTGCCATCTAGTTTAAAAAAATATGCATTATGCTTGTGCACATACATCAGTTACTTTATGTACAATAGAGGAATGGGGAAGGGAATCAAAGAAGAGAGAAAACTGTGCAGCAGTAGTCAGATTGTGGATGAACCAAATGTTGGTTTTTCTAATTGTGAATGTAATATTTTCCTTAGGAGCACAGTTCTGGAACAGAGTTGTATATTCTCTTTTTAGTAAGCACCTCCTGTCAGCTGATGGAATACATCAACTGTATCTTCATCCTCTATTTCCAGCTGTGCTGGTATGTCTCTTTCACTGGTTGACTGTCCTTCAAATTGAAATCTGATCTGCCTCACTGACAAGCCTTGTCCTTCACAATGGGATTTCATTAGTTTACTAAGTGTTGTGTGCCTCTTAATCTTAATTTGTACTACTGAACCATCTTGCCCTGCCAGCTTCAAATTCATGTGGTGGTTGTTTTCAGTCTTGAGTCCACCCTTTGGCTTTTCACTGGCCATGGCCAGTCCTGGGGTCTCCTCAGCTGCTGTTTCACAAAAGAGACACAAGAATGGTCTGCTTCAAGGGAAAGGAGGGAGAAGCAGCAGGAGCAGGAGGAGAAGGGGGAAGAAGATGGTGGTGGTGAGGAAGAGGAGGAGAAGAAGGAGGAGGTGAAGCAACCTGACAACTCCTACATTAAGAAATTGGAGGACTTGTAATATGATATTTCATGACGCAAAAGATATTGGATTACTACCAAGGATCAACTATCCAGAAAAATTGAGCATAATATTTCAGGCAAGGAAATAGACATTCAGTGAAATAAAGGACTTCTAGACCTCCGTGATAGAAACACTAGAGCCCAATGGAAAATTTGATGTTCAAAGAAAGACTCAAGAGAAATGTAGGAAGCTAAACAGGGGGAAAAAGTGGTATTCAATACAGGCAAACTGTTTACATAACTACATGGGAAGATTATGCCCGTAAATATTAAAACAACATTTAAAAGGGGTATACAAAAAGGATGTGGGTATTAATTAACTGATATGATGATAAAAATAATTAAGGGGTGAAAAGGGATTGCAATGGAAGAAGAGAAAAGGAGGCAGAAAAGAGTACATTACATCACATGAAGAGGCACAAAAACCTATTATAGTAGAATGAAAGAAAGGAAGGAGATGAGCATTGAAAGAACTTGACTCTCATGGGATCTGATTACATGAGAGAATAACATACTTAGGTATAGAAATCTCATTTGCCTTCCAGCAGTAGGAGGGGAAAGAGGAAAGAGAAGAGAGGGTGTTGTTAGAATGAAGGGAAGGATCAGTCAAATAAAAGGAAAAGAAAAGGGTGGGAGGTTGATATAAGGGAGGGAAGACCATGGGAGGTAGTGGGAAAATTCAAAACTCTTTCAATATTGGAAAGGGAAAAAAAGAGAAATAAAAGCATAAACAGGGAGGGGTGAGATAGGATGGAAAGAAAGACACTGATATTAATCACAACTGTGAATGTGAATGGGAGGAATTCTCCCATAAAATGAATGCTAGCAGCTAAAATGGATTAAAGGCCATAATACCAAAATATTTGGTTTACAAGAAACAATTTGAAACAGGGTTGTACACAAAGGGTAAAGGTAAAAGGATGGAGTAGAATACATTATGCTTCAGCTGAAGTAAAAAAAAAGTGCAGGCATAACAATTCTGATCTTAGACAAAACAAAAGCAAAAATAGATCTAATTAAAAGAGATAATTAAAGAAATGATATACTGTTAAAAGAAATGATATGGGGTGGCAGAGCCAAGATGGCAGCTCTCACATAGCCACCCCAAATTACCCATAAAATTTGACTCTAAACTAGTTCTACAACTCCAAAACGCACACAAATACACTTTCCACTGAAGTCAGCTCGGTTATGAGGAACTATATCAGCACTGCAAACCAAAACCAACCTGGCCTGAAACCGCCGCTGTGTCCCGGGGCCAGGTGGACAAGAGGAGCCAAGCCCTGGCTGGAGCTTCAGGTGAGCAGATTGGCAGCATCTGCAGCAGTATCCAGAATTAGGTCAGCGGGGCTTGTGAGGTTGTTGGAGAAAAGCGGTCTGGCCAAACTGCCTCCAGGGCTAGGAAGCAGAAAGCAGAGGTCCTGCACCCACCTCTGCATTGTGGCTTCAGAGCTCTTGGCATGCACACTACAGAGGGACCAAGCAATCATTCAGAGTCAGGTGTTCTCATGTTGAGTGGCCTGGATCCTGATTGCAGTCTTGGGCTTTGGTCCTGTGGTTCTTTTTCTTCAGTGAGCCGGAAGTGGGGGAGGGACCCAGCAATCTCCTAAGAGCTCCAGCAGCTGGGAAAACCCTAGCAATTTGGGACAGAGCTTTCCCCTCTGGAAGCATCCACAGAGATTAAAAAAAAATAATCATGGACTTACCAACCATGAATAAGAATAAGCATAAGAAGCAAAGTAAGAATAGCAACCAAACCCTACATTCCTTCTTTGGGGAAAAGAAGGATGAAGACAGAGAGCTGCAGGAGGAAAACACAGCCAGAACACCCCAACCAAAAGCTTCCAATAAATATGAAGATTGCCTTAAAGCTAGAGATCAGCTGAAGCAGGATTTTGAAAACCAAATGAAAGAAGTGGAAGAAAAATTGGGAAGAGAAATAATAATGTTGCAAGAAAATCATGAAAAGATAATCAGTAATCTGACTGAAGAAATTAACACCCTAAAAAATAGATTAACTCAAATGACAAAAGAGGCCCAAAAAGCCAATGAGGAAAAGAATGCCTTAAAAAGTCAACATTGCCAAATGGAGAAAGAATCTCAAAAGCATTCAGAAGAGAATAATTCCATCAAAATTAGAGTGGAGCAAATGGAAGCAAATGACTTCATGAGAAATCAAGATACTGTCAAACAGATCCAAACAAATGAAAAAATAGAGGGCAATGTGAAATATCTCCTTGAAAAAACCACTGACCTTGAAAACAGATCCAGGAGAGACAACTTAAAAATTATTGGACTACCAGAAAGCCGTGAT
>CM053580.1:347284319-347304469 GCA_028627135.1 Pseudochirops cupreus | reverse complement strand
CAGGACTCTAAGGCCCCCGCCCCTCCAAGGCTTGGATCCTTTTATCTACCCCAGATCCACACACCACATGTGACACAGCCCAGCTGAGCAGGATTGAGAGAGGGGAGGTAAATTGTGAAAGGGGAATTGTAATCACAAGGGCATGAAGACCCCAGATTGTGGAGACATCAGTTCGGGAACCTCAGGTATCTCACATAAGAAAGTCTTGAGCAATGCAATATCCCCTGGCCAGAAATAGTGCAATATGCTCTGATTTTCATGTGACCCAACTAATTCCCAGGCCTCAAACACATCCCTGTGCCTCAACGTTACCACTTGCAATCTGGCACCTATTTGTGACACTTATAGCAAGATATCCATTTTAAAGTTTATGGTATTCCTTCCCTAAGCCAAATTCAATGAGATTAAGGTTGACCCTTTTTGTTTGCCTTCCTATTCTTCCCCTCCATTATAACAATTATCCTTTGCCTCTTCTTTGTGAGATGATTAACCCCATTCTGTCTCTCCCTGTCTCCTGTCATTCTAATCCTCTCCCACCTCAGAATTTCACCTTTTATGGTATCGTCCTGTCCTATTCAATTGAACCTGTGCCCTCTATGTACTCATACACACACAGACTCAGATATGTGTTCATACAGATATATAAACCCTCCTATATAGACCTATGTGTATGTATACATATATACACATTTGTATTCCCTTCACCTATCCTGAAATTCAGAAAAGTTTCATAAGTTACAATTATGCTTTTTCCATGTTGGCATGTAAATAGTTCAACTTTGGTATGTTCCTTATGATTTCTTTTCCATGTTTACCTTCTTATTCTTCTTGTATTTGAGTGTCAAATTTTCTTTTCAGTTCTGTTTTTTTTTTCCAGCAAGAATATTTGAAAGTCCTCCACCTCACTGAATGACCACATTTTCCCCTGCAACATTATACTCAATTTTGCTGGGTAGGTGTTTCTTGGGCTCCCTTGATCTCTGGAATACCATATTCCAGGCCCTTTGATGTGCTAGAAGCTGATAGATCCTGGGTTATCCTAAATGTGTTTTCACAGTATTCAAATTGTTTCCTATTGGCAGCTTGTAATATTTTCTCCTTGATATGGGGACTCTGGAACATGGCTATTACATTCCTAGGAGTTTTCTTTTGGGCATCTTTTTCAAGAGGTGATCAGTGAATTCTTTCAAGTTCTATTTTTGCCCTCTTGTTCTAAAAGAGCAGGGCAATTTTCTTTGAGAATTTCTTGAAGGATGCTTTCTAAGTTCTTTTTTGATCATGGCTTTCAGGTAGTCCAGTGATTTTTAAATTGTCTCTCCTGGATCTCTTTTCCATATCAGTGGTTTTTTCAAGGAGATATTTCACATTGCCTTCTATTTTTTCATTCATTTGGATCTGTTTAATAGTATCTTGATTTCTCACAAAGTCATTTGCTTCCATTTGTTCCACTCTAATTCTGAAGGAATTATTCTCTTCAGAATACTTTTGATATTCTTTTTCCATAAGGAAAATTTGACTTTTGAAAGCATTCTTCTCCTTATTGGCTTTTTGGGCCTCTTTTGCCATTCGAGTTAATCTATTTTTTAAGTTGTTATATTCTTCAGTCAGCTTGTTGACTCTCTTTTCATGATTTTCTTGTGTCATTCTCATTTCTCTTCCCAATTTTGCCTCTACTTCTCTTATTTGATTTTCAAAATCTTTCTTAAGCTGATCTATGGCTTAACAGCAGCCTTCATGATTCTTGGAAGCTTTTGGTGTGGGAGTTCTGACTGTGCTGTGTTCCTCCCAATCCGTGCTTTGAGCTTTTTTGTCCCCCAGGAAGGGATCTAGAGTTCATTTGCTGTTCTATCTTTGCTTCCTTTGCCTGCTCATGTTGCTGGTAAGTTACTTGATTTTTTAGCTATGTGGAACTCTGATTCCAGAGGGGAAAGCTCTGCCCCAAATGACTGGAGTTTTCACGTTGCTGGAGTTATTAGGAGTTTGCCATTAGTTTTGCAGACTCCACCAGCTTTGGCTCACTGAAAATGCACCCCAGGACCAGCACCCAAGACCACTATCTGGATCCAGGCTGCTCAACACAAGAGCACTTAGCCTCTGAACAATTGCTTGGCCCCCCTGCAGTCTGCAATCCAGGAGCTCTGAAGCAGCCATATGGAGATTCCTGCAGAGCAGCTGCTTCTGCCACTTCCTTGCCCTGGAAGCAGTTGGGCTAGACTGCTTTTCTCCCCCAAATTTAGCTGAGTTACACTGACCTTTCACTTAGGCCTTGTTTCTTATGGCTTCATAATTCTAGAAAGTGCCATAGCTGCCACTGATCCACTGTCCTGAAGGGTGCAGCTATAGCTTGTTCTGGCTGCCCCAGGGACAAGCAGTGGTTTCAGGCTGGGCAGGTTTCAACTCCCACCACCCTGTGATGAGCCCTTCCTGCCAAGCTGCTTTCAATGGGAGGTGTATTTTTGTGTTTTGGAGCCATAAAATTAGTTTAAAATCATATTTTATGGGTATTTTGAGGTGGTTATGTGGGAACTGTGGAACCTTATTGCTTCTTTGCCACCATCTTGTCTCTGCCTCATCTGGTGTTCCTAAGGAGGTTTGCCTGCTTACTCAGTTATTCAGGTATTTCAGAGTACAACAGTCAGTCTTAAACTCATGGGGCAACTAAGTTAACTCTATCAGCACTTATTCAGCAATCAGTTACCAAGTATCCTTAATCACTAGGTACAATCATTAGAAAATACACAAACCCTCCACTCCTCGATCAGTAGCATACCATGCTATCATCACAGCATGCAATACCCAAGGAGGGGTCTTTTCTTCATCTTGACCCAATGCAAGTTCTCAGCAATCTCTGTTCAACAGCACTGTCCTTAACCAGCAGACTAATCTGGTAAAATGACATCAAAACAGACAGCCATGCTTCCTCAGTCCTAATGCGGTTTGGCTGGCCCTAGGACCCAGAAGAAATCTCGGCTGATTCCTGGAATCAAAATCACTCCTCCCAGGTTTTCAAAATCAAAATAATTTTCTCCAGCCTGGGGGGAGAGGGAAAGGGAGAGGGGCTTTCCTCTTCAGCCTTTCTGGCACCAGCAACTTCAGCCTCCAGGATTTTTGTCTGAAGAAAATTCTGACTCAGTTCTCAGTCCAGCAGTAGCAGTTCATGCTCAACAGGCTGCCAAGAGAAACTTTCTTTCCCCAGCAGAACAACTTCTGCCAACAGGTTCTTTTCAGAAGAAATTCTGACTGTGCCTCTCTGGTGCTTTTCTTATATACACACAGAATTAGCTTCCTCTTTCTGCCAACCCCTTTCCTGTTACATCAGTAAGAGGAGACAATGTTGTGCAGAGAATAAGAGTGAGATGAGACCTGGGTTCAAGGTTAAATTAAGTGTGAATTTATTGAGTAAGCACTAGAGTACTAGAATGTAAACTCAAATTGATAGTAGTCCATTGAAGGTACAGGTGTTGTTTAAAAAGGCTTAAATGACAAAAACCACAATCAGGGAGGGGAGCTAGCATAAGCAATGACATACAGAAGCCAAAACCAGCCATCGGTTAGACCTATAGCTCAGAGCTAATTTGGGAATATGATGCAAGGGTACAAGGGTGCAACCTTCTTGTGACATGCAGATCTCCCCCAGAACAGGGGGCAGGGCACAACTTCCCAGAACAGGGTGGAGGGTCATAGGGTAAGGGGAACTGGAATTAACCAAAACAGCCTGGTGTCATGTTCTGTGAAAAGGGTGTGGGGACCCTGCTTGGTCAGTGGAAAAGGACAGGGTGGTGTCTACATAAGATATTGTTGCACCATAAGCATAGGCTGAACCTTATGCAGTATGCTGATTCAGAGAGAATATACAGTAATGCTGATTCTGGAAGGAGTGGGTCAGGGAAGTACACCTTTGGCAATAGCCAGGACTATGCCTTAAACTGTTTCAAGCTATTTAAGGGTGAAATTGAGTGTAAGATTCAGGCAAAAACATATTGGGAAGAAGGGTTGAAGGTGGAGATGGTCTCATGACACATTGTGACTGGAAGATCTTTCAACTCTGCAGATCAAATCAGTCAGTATTCAGTATACATAAACATATTTATAAATGATACAGCCCTAAATTTAAATTTCATGGTCATTTCCTAAAAGTGGAAGAAGCAAAAATATAATATAATTTAAATTCTTCAATTCTTATGCCCTATATCTTGTCAGTAGGAGAATGTGTGTGTGTGTGTGTGTGTGTGTGTGTGTGTGTGTGTGTGAGAGAGAGAGAGAGAGAGAGAGAGAGAGAGAGAGAGAGAGAGAGAGAGATCATCCTACTGGTAAAATATACACATACAATTTAATCAACATGCTAATTTTAGGGAATAATAATCTGTAAAGTTTCACTGGCAGTGATTGCAACAATAGAAAAACAAACAAACAAAAAGCAAATCTGATAAGATGTAGTAATTATTCATAGTATGCAACTGATTCTGTATTAAAACAATAAAAAATACATGTGTTTCCTGAAACCTTTCACATCTCACATCATTTTCCACTATTACTTTTGGTAGTTTAGTAATATAGAGAAAGCCCTGAGCTTAGTGTAAGAAGATATGAATTTGTGTTCCTGCACATCATTCACTAACTGTGAGAATGTAAGCAAATCACCTAAACTTATTAAAGCTTAGTTTCCTCTTTTATAAGATGGAAATAATAGCACTCACACTACCTACTTCATAGGATAGCTGTGAGCAAAGAACTTTGTCATATATGACGTGTTCATTAATAGTATGCATAGTACAAATGAATATCTGTGTGAATACTCACGCATGTATGTACATGTCATATATGTTTGTATGCATGTGAGCACTTAGACATATGTCAATGCTAACCTGATATATTCTCAGATGACTTATTATGTGAAATTTTAAGGGTTAGGAAAAAAATTGGGTCTGAAAATTTTTACAACCTTACAATGGCATTCTCTAGTTTATTTTAGTGAACATCATCCATTGAGAGGGAAGAGGAAGTCCTGCGTTGTTAATTGAGATGAAAATTCTCATTAAATGAAGAAAATGTTAAATGGCCTAAGGGGAACACAAATAATGGGTTCACTAATAAATTGTATTATACTGAAGATTGCAAAATAACTAACAATGCATTTACAGATTTATTCATTACAATAGCTTCCAGCAATTTTTTTTCAACATTAAACAATTCTAAAGAGTTGAAGTGTTTGAAATTATAATTATGCTATTTGAAATAAAATTTCTTAAACTGCTTATAATAAAACAATAAATAAATTATCTGCATGTAATTTAAGGGAGTCCCAATGTTCTTACTGAAATAATTTTTTTCTTAAATAAAATGTACTGATACGTTTGATTTTCATTCTAATTCATTGTTGACTAATTCCCATTGCTATAGGGAAACTCTTTCCCTTTTGAAAAGTTCCTATGACGTTAACATTGTTTTTGTATATTGTTATTCTCTCTCTCTCTCTCTCTCTCTCTTTCTCTCTCTAGCTCTGTGTGTGTGTGTGTGTGTGTGTGTGTGTGTGTGTGAGATGAAAGTTCATTACAGAGAAACACCTAGAATCAAAGAGATCAAAGAGCATCTGAGCTGGAAGGGGTCTTAAGGATCATCTCATCTAATCCTTATTTTTCCAGTGAGGAAACTGAGACCAAAATAATTGAACTTACTTTCCAATGAGCAAATTACACATCACTATTCTAACTTTAGTTTCCTCATCTACAAATTAAAAATAACAGTGTGTATACAACAATGGAAATAGCATATATGCTCAATCCAATAATGATGTGATGTTATGTGGTGGTGATGATGGTGATGATGGTGATGGTGGTGGTGGTGGTGGTGGTGGTGGTGGTGTGTGTGTGTGTGTGTGTGTGTGTGTGTGTGTGTGTGTGTCTGTGTATAATCACTAACAGTTACACAGAGGCTAATGATGCTCAAATTTGAACTCAACTTTCCGGATTACTAGTATCTCCATGACACTTCCATGTATAATGTGTCTTATTCATGATAAAATTCAAAACTGTTCAAATTAGTAAAAGAAGTCCATTTTAGATGACTGTAGGGAGATGTTGTAGCTGAATAATGAAACTTTCAGTATAATCCCCATAATCAATTAAGTAACTCTTTGTAGTCACAATTGTTAACACTATAGGAGATTATATGGTTTTTCTCCAGGATTTTGTCTTCTATTCCCTTGTTTTTCCTATCCTCTTGTCATCTCTGTCTTCTCAAATTTCTCAGATTATTTTATTTCGACTTCCATATATATTAATAATATTCTGACGTGTAATAATTTTTGTTCACCACAACCTTTTATTTAGCTATAAATTTCTTGATGACAGACACTTTTATATTTAAATTAAGATATTCCCAGTGCTTATTAGTGGTGCCTTGAACAGAGTGGGTTTCATTTTGTTTGTTAAATTGAATTAATTTCAATTGACTCTTCATTTTGTTTTTAATACAACCAATTTTCAGTCATTCATATTATTGGAACTCTAGTCTATGTTTTATGCCTGAAGGGCATTTAGTATAATGAGAACCTTACTGCATTAAAAAGCGCTTCAATAAATGATTAATTCAAAGTGTAATACATCATACAACCTATTTTATTTTCTACTGCCTTTCTTATATATATATTCATTGACAATTAAAACAAGTTAATTCCACCTGAACTTCTTTTTTGTTAGAGTAATATTTTTGCAAGATTGCTCTGGTGAGATACAGTCATTAAGGCACTACACCTGCAATAGAGTAGTACTGAGTTCTAGTGCAATATCAGATCCCTTTGATTGTGTTGGCTGTGGAAAAGGCACTTAAATTTCCATTTGTCGCAGGTTCTTCATCTGGAAAGTAAGGGAGTTATACTTCATGAGCTTTTTTTTTTTGAAATCAAAAGCTAAATGTCCTTCTCTTTTCATGTTTCTTATGTTATGCACTTTCCCTCTCTTCCACCTTTTCTTTTGATCTCTAGGTTGTATTAGTTTTCCAAATTTATACTCAACTTAAAAAAGTTATGCCAATATAGATATTTACGGAAGAACTCAATAGAATACTTCAAAAGCAGTGAGTGCCAGGAAGCTGTTGTCAGGAAACAGAGTTGTAGACTGACCACGAAGGACTCTGGAAATCCACAATCATCAATCCTTCTCTTGATATACCCAGTACATTGGCCTTTTTTTCTACACATACACAAACACAAATGGTAGGTAATAGAACATGACATTTCATAGACCTGTTTTCCTTTCCACCAGAGACTGAGTTGGCCTCATTGTAACGTATAATTAAAAAAAATAATATTATTACTTTATAACTTAGCTGTTCCTATGAGAAATCAGTCTAATTATCTTACTCTTCTGAGATTTAGCCACTTTTCAAATCAAGATTCAAAATTGCATTCATTTTCCTAGATTAGTATTGTTATAACTTCTGCTATACATTTCATTTGTGAGCTAAATGTTGATATGTGACATGTGAACTATGTATATAGATCACAAAAATCAAAAGAACTAATGAAATTACTAGTAGTGTCTTCTAGTATTACAACTTCCAGAATATTTTACATGCATTATCTGATTCGATAATCAATATGACCCTTTTAAATGTCCCGAACACATAATTTTAATGTTTACTCTGTATATAAGTAAAATGAGAATAAGAAGAGTTAATAACTGTGTATTTTTAAATGGCTAGATAGCATCAATGGGACTAAAATCAACAGATCCTGTCTGTTTTTTAAAGATTCCTTTCCACTATATTATATTTCAGTGGCTACTTTATCATTTCATTTCACATATAATGAATTGAAACAAATATAGAATGATTATCCTAATGTTTGAATCTGTTCATTTATAAACAAACATATATTGAATGCCTCTTAAACACAGGATGCTTTATGAGGCATCAAAGAAGATAAAAATATGAATTAGATATAATTTCTAACTCTCAGAGGTTAATAAAATAGTAGGAGATATAATGTGCATAAAAATGGTCATACTCCCAGGTGGAATATGGCAAATGAATAATGCCTAACATTTATATGGCAATCACTATAAGCCAGCTACTGTGCTAATTCTCACTTGAACCTCACAACAACCCTGTAAGGTAGGCTATATTATTTGCAACATTTAATAGATGAAGAAACTGAGGCAAACAAATAGTAAACAATTTTTCCAAAGTCACACACCTAGCCAGATGTCTGAGGCCAGATTTGAATTTAGGTTTTTCAAACTCTATTCTCAGCACTCTCTCCATAGTTCCATTTGAGTGGTATCAAAGAAACCTGTCATGAATTTCCTCAGGAGTGAGAGTATGTATAATTAGGGAACTGATGAAGGCTTAACATAGGTGATCCTATTTGATCTTAGCTTTAAAGAATGAATAGGATTTCAAGAGGCGATTCACAGCAAAAAAGATAGAGAATAGTTATGAGTCAGTTAAATAATTTGTTTTTCCTTTTGTTCTGAATCATTTTTTTCAAACTTCCCCCTTTTATCCTTCCTACTTTTATCACTATATGTTGCCCCATGTGGTGTTTTATTCTAAATAAAAAAACAACAGATTCCCTATTAGCTATCATTTTCTCTAGGCTTCATTACTAGGACAGTTTTGTCTTTCCTATGAAATTATTCTAACACAGGACTCTCTCTCTCTCTCTCTCTTTCTTTCTCTCCACACACACACACACACACACACACACACACACACACACACACAGATGCACACAGTATAGATGACAGTATTCTGCCCGTCTTGATGAGCATATGGGAATGAAATAGTAAAACATCATCTCATATAATTCAAAAAAGGAAGTATTTTCTTATCAGATATTCTATTAAATAAATTTGTAGCAGTGATATCTTGATCATCTCACTACAAGAAGGATGGTATATTACATTATTTGGAGAATTTATTTTGATTCACTGCTAGTGATTATTATGTTTGTGTGATCTGGGCAAAACTTACAGCATTTATTGTTTGGTATATGTCTATAGCCTTAGAATCTGGACCAATATCATTACAGATATATTATTCATTTTGTTTTTATCCTGTAGAAGAAACTGATATATACCTATAAAGGAAGTCTAATAAAGACAATAACTACAGTGGGACAATTATATTTTCCACGGGATACTGGCATCCAAAAGATACTTCTTTTCTGAAGCAGTTAATGGACCCCTGTCCATATGCCTCATCATCAGATAATCTGTTGCACAGCAGTCATGACCCTCACACTCCAAAGTTTATTCCCCAGTGTCACCACATATGCTTGTTCATCCTTTCTGTCAACTCTTTTGTGCTTCACTTGGAAAAATATATAGCTGCATTTCTAATCATAATTTATGAAGTTCAAGAAGATGTAATACATTCAATCTTTCACTTCAAGGATTGCCCAAAACTTTTTTTCCCCCAAGATGAGAGCCTCTTATTTCCTTTCATTTGTTACTGAAGTATAGTTAAAAGCAAAACAAACAAAAACATTAAAATGACATTGTTCTTTTTACTTTATTTTTTAAATTTTATTTTAAATTTATGAAATAAAACATGCATTTCCATAACATAGTAAAATGTAAAAAAAAAAGAGACTACACATTAAACAGCAAATCTATTATGTACAAATTGCTCTTCCTTTTGAGTATATAACAAAGTTATCAAGTAACTTTCTTTTTTCCCTTTTTTTCTTCTCTCCCCCCCACCATAGAGATGGCTGTCATTAGACAAACATATGTTGACATGTGTGTACATATATGAATGCATATATACTTGTGCATGTGTATGCATAGATGCATATCCATGTATATGTATGTATATGTATGTATATGTATATATATATATATATATATATATATATATAATTCCATGTTTATTAGTTAACTTATTAGGTCTTTGGATGTACATAATGTCTTCCTTCATAGGTGCTTTTTAGTTAATTTGAGTATTTATAATAGTCAAAATAACTTAGACACTCAACATTTGAAATGGCCACTTCTTAACTCTGTAGCCTAAGGGCCAGCCTTACATTGTATTCTCAGGAGGGATTGAAGAGACCAGAGGTGAGACAGAAGTGTACTACAGCAGCTGTCCTTTATTGTATTGTAGCACCCTCCTTTTATACCCTAGAGGTACTTGATTAAAGCATGATATCCACATGTGGTAGAGGAATGGACAGGCTGTGCCAGCCAATCTCAGCTGCTGCTCATCAGGCGAGTGGTCTTTCATTACTGCTCCATGAGCTTTAGCAACTGGGCTGTGACCATCAGCACCAAACGTGCTTTTAGACTCACACTGATCCCTACAAACATTGTCATTAAATCAATATTTCTGTTACCACATACAATGATCTCTTGGTTCTACCCACTTAATTTTTCAATATTTCAAGCAAATCTCTCCATATGTTTTCCTAAAACCAATGAACTTATCATTTCTTCTAGCAGGATAATGTTATATGAGAATAATAAAACACAACTTTCTCAGTTATCCCTCAAATGGCAGAAATTCTTGTTATTTCCAGTTCTTTGCCACTGGAAGGAGAGCTGTGATAAATATTTTAGAACATACAAGTTCCTTTACCTTTTTCCCTAATAATCAGAAATAGACTCAGTAGTGCTATTGCTGGATCAAAGGTATTGTGAAACTTTCCTCTGAAGTAATTTTTTACCCTATGTCTCCTTTGTAACTTTTTTCATGCACAATAAATTGTAGTTTTTTCATACCCAATAAGCAATTTGCTTTCACTGGCTAGGTGAACCTCCTTTTGAATTCTCTGGAAACTTGTGTTCCATTTTTTTTCACACATACAGCAATATCAAAATAATGACAGTAGTGTTTTCATTTCAAGAGGACATTTAGTGGACAATCCGGGGCAAAGACCTGAATGTAACTTTAAAGCTATGTGACCTCAGGCAACTCACTTCATATCTAACCACAGTCTCTACACCCATAAAATAGGTTTAATGCTTTTTTTTTTAGCACTCATTTGGAGGCATCTTTCTTAGCCATCCAAGTCATTCATGTGAATCTCCCTCTTTCAAACTTCCTTTAGAAAATATACAAATATTTGTTGCCTGTCCCCTAAAAGCTTTGTGGAAATTTGAGAATGTTCAATATTGTCTGCTTACTAGTTATAAGCTATATTCTGTTCAGATTAGTCTGCGATTATTAGTTTTTTGCTTATAATTCCCTTTTCTGTGTGGGAGCAAATTTTCTGATTTATATTATGTACTGAATACATATTATTTTCACCTCCGAGTGGAGGTTGATAAGGAGCCTACACTAGAATCAAAAGTGAATCTCTTCCTGGTGAATGTGAGATGGGGTGGGAACAAAACACTAGGGAGTCCAATTCTCCTACTGACAAGTCAGGTGCCCCAAATCACTGAACCCAGTGAAAATCAGTAAGCACAGATAAGGGAAATGAATTGGTTCTGGCCATTAGTCCTTGTGACCTGAGGCTATGTGGTACATATGTAGCCACAATACTGTAATTTTAATCTTTACTTCATAATGAAGTTATCAGGAGCAAATGAGATGACATATGTAAGGATTTTGTAAACAATAAAATGTTCATAGATGTGAGTTTCATAATGAAAATGTCATCTCATATTCATGAATAGTGAAAAGCCATTCATGTTCTTACAAGCAACCTGATTTTTCAACAAACAAGAATAGAAAAGAAAAGAAAAGAAAACTGGTATACCAGAGTCTAAAATAAATCAGTGCTATCATTTAAAAAACATTACTCAAACCATGCTCACTTGTCAAAGTGGAAATAGATTACTCTTGTTATTCTATGAATATCTCCAAGTTCCACAGTGATTCATGTAGTAATAATTCTCTACACTGTAGTTAGAAGTGGACTTTACATTAAGACCCCTTTTAGTTCAAATCAATATTGGAAGAACATAAGACATTCTTAAGTCTTTTAGCAGTTAAGAAAAGGAAGTTTAATTTGACATAACACAGCAAGGATGTCCAAAGTATACAATGACATTTAGTTTGTTTGGATTAACACCTCATACTATCACCACATGGAACATGCTTCTATATGGCAGGATATAGCATTGTGCCCTAGTTGGCCTTTAGAAATCTATCATGTCATAGAGATTCTGGATTCACTCTGACTAAGTATGCTTTATGGGAATGACTTTTTTTTTTCTCATTAAGTGATCAGAAGGCAAGGACCATTCAAGTTCCAAGAGCAGCTTTTTTTGAGTTTATGGAGCACAAATCCTTTTTCGGGGTGAAACTAAGAAAATATATATAAATCCTGGTACAGAAACAAAAAACATAAGATTGCTTCATTTGTCTTTACTGAGGATATTTGTTGAGTACTTTTTAAGGGTCTTCCTGATAAAGGAAAATTTATGCCTTCTCTCTTACTTTTCAAGTTTCCAGGACTTTTCCAGGACCATAGGACTATTTGGCTTTATCCTCCAACTTCCCCATACTTAACAGGTGTTAAACATTCCAGCTAATTATGTTATTCCCATGATGTTACCTAACATTCTTTTGCATTTGACCTAAATGATTAGGATTTGGTCAAGAAGGCATTTACAAACTTTGTTTTAAAAGGTCACTGCATATCTAATGCTATCTAAATGTTACATTTTTATGTCCAGTACAATTACATTAAGATCTGTAAATCCTTTCCAGTCTTGATATTATTCTAGTGACTCAACTAATTCAAGTTTAGCTAATGACATTAAAAAAAAAATTAAGGTGGAAAAAATGGAAAAATGTAGATGGGGTCTGAGGCCATCTTATGTAGTCCATAAGGACTGTGTGGGAGGATGGGGTAATTTGCCTAACTCACTGATTTTCCAAATTGGTGGTGATGGAATGAACTGTAGATTAGTGATCATGTCTTTGAGAAGAACACTTTAGATTTAATTTTTTCATCAGTTTTTACTAGTTAATTATGTGTGAGGAGTTTTATTCTTTTCTTTCAAAGGCTTGTCAAAGTATGGCATGGCAGTACTAAAGAATAGAGGTCTTCTTTTTAATTGCTCACAGTACTGAACACTCCTTTGGGCATAGCCAGGATCTGAGATAATTTTAGCCATATTGCCCCTGCCTATGTCCTTTCAGACAACCCAGTAAAAGAAACTCAGTCTACTTCTAGAAGGGCTCCCATGACTCTAACAAGACTGCACTCCATAACAAAAATGTAAATGATGAATAAATTTGGAGGATTGGAAGAGAATTAGGGATTAGAAAAAAAAATCTAGCATTTTTCTTTGTTATTTCTAACTGCAGTGATTCAAATTCACCACATGTGTTATGTAAATACTGTCTAGCCCAATTTGCAGAACTTGCAAATAATGTTTTCAAAGAAACAGCTGTAAAAATAGGCAGCAATGACATTTGGTGACTATAGAAGCATGATAAACCCCCACCTTCCTTAAACTTTCATTTTCTGCTTGTAAATCCTTATTTGAAATATTTAGGCATCCTATATCGAAAATTTGAATAACTGTGGTCATTGCCTTAAGACTGATGTACAGCAATGTTTTAATTGTGTTTGCTAATTAAAACTATATTATGTATTCAAGTTACAGATTTCATATAATTTTTTAACATAAGACATTTTTAATATATTGCACAAATTTTTGTAACAGAATAGCAGAGATATAAGTAGCATTGGGTGAATCCTTGCTGCCAACACAGGGAAAGCAGGAATATGTGCTTCCTTCCAATTCAAGGTATGCTAAAATTAATTTCTCCTTACAAGATGCAATCGCCCCAGTAAAGTCTCATAGATTATAACTACAATGAAGTCCTTGTCCTGA
Source organism: Pseudochirops cupreus (assembly GCA_028627135.1). Lineage (NCBI taxonomy): Eukaryota > Metazoa > Chordata > Mammalia > Diprotodontia > Pseudocheiridae > Pseudochirops > Pseudochirops cupreus. The sequence goes on along the minus strand of CM053580.1, from coordinate 347,290,673 downwards.
AATACTTTCACTACTTATTAACTGAGTTTGAACTTGGATGCAACCTGTTGAAGAGATTCATTACTATCTGATCCCCTTTCTGACTCTTGGGACTTCCCTCTCCACATTACCCATCAGCCTTCCCACCCTGGAACTTGCCTTTTTAAGACCAGTTGTTATCTCACCCAGTAAGTTTCCTTTTAACCCCAGCTCCTTTATGAACTTGGAAGATGCCATTGCCAACACGCTCCAGCAACACTTTCATCTAGGAAGGTACTTTACAGTCCCTCACTTTTATTGGCTATTTCCTCTAAGAACCTCCAATCTAAGGAAAACCCTAAGACCAGTCGTGTTACTCTTTTATTCCTCTCTAGCCCTGACTCACGATTCTTTGGGCTTCTTTCTCCACTATGTTCCCAACCCAATGCTCAACTTCCATTTCTATATTGAATTCCCCCAATACCACATAAGCACCTCTTAGTCAAGCACTATCTTTTTTTGCTTCCTTTTTACCTCTTTAGTTCAGTTTCTGATACATGGTAAGCATTTAAACACTTGATAACTTGAACTGAATATCAATTTAACAGTGGAAAGAACATTGTATCTGATATCGGGAGGTTTTCCATTTGCACTGCACTCTGAGTCTATACAGTGAAGGAGTTGAGCTTTAGCCTAGAATTGTATAAATTTGCACTCATTTTCTTTTCACCTAAATCCTTCATTTTTCCAAACTTTCTTGTTATTGTCAAATGCATCACCGTTCTCCAAGCCATGCTAGTTTCCAATCTAGATATAATCCTCAGTTCCACATTATCTCTCACCCCTCCCCATATCCAAACTGTTGCCAAAGACTGTTAATTTTACCTTTGCATCACCTCTCAAAATGTCTCCTTCACTCCTCTGATATTGTCACTACCCTCATGCAGAACCAAATTTCCTCACGCAAATGATTTTCCTAAAGCATAAGTCTTAACCATATTTTTTCCATGAGCAGTAAACTGTAGTAGCTCCCTATCACTTCAAGGATCAAATGAAAAATCCTCTACTTGGTATTCAAAGCTTTTCCTAATAAAACCCCACACAAAACTTTTCAGTCTTCTTAAACCTTACACCCAACCTCAATCCTCCTATCCTTTGATCCAGTGACACTGGCCTTCTTGTTCTTCTCCTACAAAACATGTTCCATCCTTCAGCTCCAGGTTTTTTCTCTGGCTCTCTCCTATATCTGGAATGCTCTCCCTCCTCATCTCTGGCTTCTGGAAGTCATTTTCAAATCTCAACTCATTTTCTACAAGAATCATTTTTTAAAAAAATACTTATTTCATCTGCCTTCCATTTGTTGTTGTTATTTTTCCATCTAATTTATCCTGTATATAATTTGTACATAATTGTTTGCTTATTGTCTACTCAATTAGATTTAGGGATCTCCAAAATCAGGGACAATCTTTGCCCTTTTTTAAATCCCCAGAGCTTACTAAAGTTTCTGACACAGAGTAGGAATTTAATAAATACTTGCTGATTGACTAGATGTCAGACTAGGACTACTGGTCTGTCAAATATAATGTCCCATTCAATGGCTATATATAGAAGTCTACAAGGTGACTGCAGCTCTGTAGCATGTGATTTCTCACCAGAACATTTAGACAGGATTTCAGTGTTTTGTCTGTAGAAGAAACTCCAACCACAAAAATATTTGGCTCCATCTCCTCAGCTGAAGTTGACTGAAATTATACAGGTACACATAAATTTAAACATTGTTCTTTTTATTATACAGTTGTTTTCAGTCATGGCTGACTCCTACCCCATTCGAGGTTTTCTTGGCAAAGGTACTAGAGTGGTTTGTCATTTCCTTCTCCAGCTCATTTTATAAAGGAAGAAAATGAGGCAAACAGAGTTAAGTGATTCCCAAAGGGTCAAATAGCTGGTAAGTATCTGGCACCAGATTTAAACTCAGGTAAGTCTTCCTGACTCCAGACCTTGTGCTCTTTCCGCTGTACCACCCATCTGTCCACACACATACTTGTAGATATAGATATGCAATATGTGTATGCATCTACAGTTGCATATATGTGGGTATGTGGCATATTTGGGTGAATATATATAATGTCCAAGGCTATAAAATATACAAATGCACATGAATATTTTATACTATATCATACACACAATATAGTCATACATATGTGCAAACTTTTGTATATATAGTATGCATGTATCCATAAATATGCATATATGAATGTATATATAAACAAATGCCCACATAGATATAAAATGAAGCCAATTCAAACTAGCTTGTGACAACTATTTGATAAATTCTCAGTGTGAATGTTCACAACTCAGAAATCAAATGAGCAAACCTGACAAATAAGGGCAAGATTTATTGTTCTGTCGATTGTCTATATATAAGAAAGTTATGGAAAAATCTTAATAATGCAGATTAAACTTGAAAGTAAATATGAATATGAATAAAGAAATGTAAATATGAATAAAGAAAACAATAATACATAGCAATATGCAATTTAAATATGTGAAGGAGAGAGAGAGAAATAGAGAGTTGTTTGTTAAACATTTATTAGTAGATCACTGGCAATTCATTATCATCATCACTATTATATGATTATTGATTGTTTTATTTTTCAAACAAAAATTCTACTTTAGTGATCCATTGGAGTTGATAGTGAATCTGGTTTCTTAAGGGTTATTCCATCAGAGTTCATGCAGAAACTTGTAACTAGTAGGTCAGTTATTATTGAATCAATTATATGACTGAATCAATTTATAAAATAGTGCTTATGAAAGGGTCAATACAGTATGGCAGAAAGAAGCCAGGGACTTGTCTGAGCTCTACCCCAAATCTCTCCAAAGACCTTTGAATAATTCCCTAAAACAAATCCTGGTATGGTAGAACCCACAAAAAGATAGGGTGAAACAATTTTCCAGCCCAAGACTACTGAAAAGTTGGGCAGGAAAGTTTTGTCACACCAAGGTGAAAATGGAGCCCAATCCAGTGCAGGTCACACCAGCATAGATCAGGCTCAGGCAAACTAGAAGCAGGATTTGGGAATGAATGCATCAGCACAGAGAGTGGCTGCTCCTTGAGCTCTCACCCCACAGACTGTAAGATGGAGAAACTATTGGCCAAAAGAGATTACAGGGGTTTCTTTTTGATTTTTGGAGGTAGAACTATTTTGCTTTGCATTCAGATGAAGTTTGAAGTCCTGAGTGGATGTCCCATGGCAAGGAGGAGCACTAGAACAACAGAGCTGGCATCCTCAGTAGAGGTGGAGCCCTCATCACAGTTACCAAGTGGAAGAGAGTGCTTGTGATCACTGAAAAACTAGTGCACAGGTTGGAAAAGAAACATATACACATTTCTTTACAACATACCAATTTGGAAAAACTTAAAATTCACAGATCCCTAGAAGTATCTCTGAAAACAGATGCACAAAAGCACTAAAGCATGGGACAGTTTACCCTGCACCCTGGAAGTAGAACTCTACCTTAACAAAGAGTAAAAAATGAGCAAGTGAAAGCAAATGACTATGAGAGATAAAGAAACAATAAAACAAAACAAAAAAAATGAACCAATAAAAGACAAAGTGAAATAATTTATCAGAAGAAAGGTGACAGGGAAAATAGATGCATGACAGATAATTTAAAAATTTTGCACTTCCTGAAAGCCATGATAGAAAAAAAAGGTCCTAGATATAATATTTCAAGAAATTATCAAGGAAAATTGACCTTATATCCTAAAAACAGAGGATAAAATAGAAATTGTATGAATCAACTGATTTTCTGGAAGTAATCCCAAAATGAAAACTCCCAGTAATATTATAGCCAAATCCCAGAGTCCCCAGGTCAAGGAGAAAATATTGCAAGCAGCCAGAAAGAAGGAATTCAAGCATCTTGCAGCCAAAGTCAGGATAACAAAAGATTTAGCAGTTTCTACATTAAAAGACTAAAGGATTTGGAATATGATATTTTGTAGGATGAAATGGCTATGACTAAACCAAGAATCATCTATCCCAACTAAAAAAGAAAAAAAAATCTGAGTACACTCCTCTAGGGAAAAGGTTGAAATTCAGTGAAGTAGAGATCTTTAAAGCATTCTTGATGAAAAGACCAGAACTGAATTGAAAATTTGCCTTTTGAATATAAGACTCAAAAGAGGCATAAAAAAGGGAATGGGAAAGGGAAATCACAAGTTACTTAATATTGTTAAACTGTTTAAATTCTTAATAGGAAATAATTGTAATTCATAAGAACTTTATCATTGCTGGAGCAGTCAGAAGGAGTACATTTAGATGAAACACACTAATGTGAGTTGAATATGAAGGTATGATACCTAAAAAAGATAAAATTAAGGGGTGAGAAAGAGAAAAATAATGGGGGAAAGGAAAAGGGAGAAGTGGAATGGGGCAAATCATCTCACATAAAGGAAGCAAGAAAGAGTTATTATAGTAAAGAGGGGAGATGGGGAGGTGGTGAAGAATGCTTGAACCTCATTCTCATTGGAATTGGCTCAAAGAGGGAATAATATACACACTCAATTAAGTATAGAAATCTATCTTGCCTGGGTGCCAAGATGGTGCAGTAAGCAGTAAGTTGCTCTCACCTGCCCTTATTGACCTTGAAAAACCCAGAGATTATTGCTCCAGGAAAAATCAGAATCAGCAGAAAGACGAGGTACAAGGAGATTAACAGGAAAGGTCCTGCTTGCTGTCACTGAAGGGGACCAATACAAGATGGGAGGCTTCTCCGCAATACAGTGGCAAGCCCCTTATCATCAGACAAGGGGGAGATCTTGAGCCCCAGGGTAAAGGGGCAGGTAATCACAAACACAAGACACACATCATCCACCACCAGCAGCCCCAGCTCAGCACCAGGTAACCTATAAGACCACTAAAATCTCCATATACCGGCACTTGAAGTCCCAGCACACAAAACCAGTAAACAAGCCCTTATTCCTCAGCACAAGAAGTCTAGTACTGTGCCTCCTGTGCTACAGAAGCAGAGATCAAATATAAAAGCCAGGAAAAAGCAAACATGAGCAAAAAATAACAAAGAAAAACAGGAATCATAGAGAAGTATTTTTGCAACAGGGAAGATCGAAACACAAATTCAACAGAAGACGGCATGGTCAGTGTATCTACACTCAGAATCTCAAAGGGGAATATGATATGGTCTCAAGCCCAAAAAGTCTTCTTGGAAGATCGCAAGAAGGATTTAAAAAGTCAAATAAAAGATGTAGAAGAAAAATCAAATAATTTCTTTAAAAATGCAATTGACAAAATGGGAGCAGGTGAGTTAACAAAACAAAACAAAAAACAACTCCTTAAAATTGTCTGGATAGAATAAAGAGGTAGGAAAACTAAGTGAAGAAAGGGAAAGTGGAAGTGATTGCCTCTCTGAGACATCAAGAATCAGTCAAAAAAAATGGAAAAAAAAAGAAGAAGACGATGAAGAAAATGTAAAGTAACTCATTGGGGTGAAAAAAAAACTGACACGGAAAATAGTTCCAAGTGAGATAATTTAAGACTTACTGGTCTACTTGAAAGCCATGATAAAAATAATAATAATAATAATAATAACAATAATAATAATAATAATAATAATAATAAAATTTAAAAAAGTAAAAAATAGCCTGGACAGCATCCTTTGAGAAATCATCAAGGAAATCTGTCCTGAGATCCTAGATTCAGAGGTAAGATAGTGAGTGGGATAAAAGTGATGGCTTTCCCAAGATTTAATAATAGATTACCTGTACCCTAAACTTAGATTTCTATTAACTAGATGTGTGAAAGAGGTAAAAACTTCTCAAGACCATACTCTAATATTTAGTAAGGTTTGTAACCAGTAGCCAGAAGCCCAGCCTTGAGTATAGTAACCTGGGGCTCTTGCCTTACTTCCTTGGTTGTAAGTTGAAGTTTTTGCAAAGCTAAGCTAATGTGTAGGAGAGGAAAGTACAGACCCTTAAGATGTAACCATAGGCCTAGATGTGCTAGACTTGTTTCCCCTGACCACCATCTGACCTGTAAAAATACAAAATTGGAAATCCTGTTACAAAACTGCAGACAGGTAGCCATGTCCTAAAATCCCCATAATTCATAAAATATTGTCTGCTTTCATATCTATCTTGATACTGCTACACATGCATCTTCTGCTATTGCTGACATTTTTGCTTACATTTAACCTGCTACGTAAGTAGATTTTTGTGGTTAAGATTGTGAGCCTAAGTTTCTGACTAATGGGAGTGAAGAACAGTATCAGAGTGGGGGTTATATATCCAAGCTTTACATTCTATTTTTTGGGTCTCCCTCACCAGACTGCTTTTGGTTACAATGACTCCTCTCTTCCATGAGAAGAAATAAATAAATA
>CM053580.1:347259651-347283819 GCA_028627135.1 Pseudochirops cupreus | reverse complement strand
TTGATCTTCCCTGTCACCAGGATAGGGATCTATGATCTTTGTCTTTGTATGTTCTTCTTGCTAATGGTGTCTGCCTTTTCCCTGGCTTCAAATATTGATCTCTGATTCTGGAGCACAGGGGGCACTGCTCCACACTTCTCATAGTAGGGGGTAAAGGCCTGATTATTAGCTTTGTGTTCTAGGAACTCAGGTTCTGGCAGTTGGAGGCTGTAGGCTGTAGAGGCTGTACCTTACATGGTGCTGACCTGGAGCTGGTGGTGGTGTCTGGTATGTGGTGATGCCAGGTAGGATTTTACTGCATTTCCCCCCAAGGTCCCACTGAAGCTACTGGAGTGTGGTATTGGAGTGGGGTGGTCTGCCCCCTGGAGATTGTCTCTTCACTACGGGTTGCACTAGAGCATGGGTAGTCTCAGTCATTGATGTACACCTATCCACTATGCAAGCAATAACTCTCCTTGCTGGTGACCACCATTTCCTTTGCATGCTGGGCATGCTGGAGGGGAAGGAGGTCCTGGTGTGGTTCAGGATATCCTGCTGGTCTGCTGAAGTGGAGGTTGCCATTGGCTTGTCAGAATGCCTCCAAACTTATACTGGTCCCCTTAAGCCACAGCAACGTGGACTTTTCCTGTTAATCCTCTAGCATTACAAGATAAACAAACAAACAAACAAACAACTGCATCACCCTGTCTTTCTGCTAGATCCCCTGTTCCAGGATATTTTCCTGGGACAGTATTTTCTGTGTTTTTCAAGATTATCAAGGGAGAGTGAGAGTGACTTACTCTTTACTCCACCATCTTGCCTCCTGGAATTATATTTATGCAGCTTACATCTAAAGGCTGATACTATAAGCAAACTAGGAGAGCAAGGAATAGTGTATCCATTAGATTTATGAAGAATAAAAAAACTTATGATCGAACAAGAGATAGAGAATATTATGAAGTGCAAAATCAATCATTCTGATTACATTAAATTCAGAAGGTTTTGCACAAAATCAATGCATCCAAAATTAGAAAGGGAGTAAAAAGTTGGGAAACAATTTTTAAAACCAGCATCTCTGATAATTGCCTCTTTCTAAAATAGTGAATTGAGTCAAATGTATAAGAATGCAAACCATTCCCCTATTGACAAATTGTCAAAGGATATGAACAAGCAGTTTTCAGATGAAGAAATTAAAGCTATCTATATGCGTGTGAAAATATGCTCTAAATCATTATTGATTAGAGAAATACAAATCAAAACAACACTGAAGTACCACATCACACCTATCATTTTAAATAATGTAACAAAACAAAATAATGATAAACGTGGGAGAAGATGTGGCAAAATTGGAACAGTAATGCATTGCTTGAGAGTTGTGTACTGATCAAACCATTCTGGTGAGTAATTTGGAACTATGCCTAAAGGGCTATAAAACTGTGCATACCCTTTGACCTAGCAAAAGCACTTCCAGATCTTTATCCAAAAGAGATCATAAAAATGGGAAAACGACCCATATGTTCAAAAATGTTTATAGCAGCTCTTTTTGTGGTGTCAAAGATTAGGAAGTTTTATGAGGTGCAGGCTCTGGGAGCCCCCTTGAGCTCTCCTTGAATCTTTGAACTACAGGCTCTGGGAAACCCCTTAAAGTCTGATTAAATATTCCCTCTTGATGAGGCATTTGAAGAGGCTATAGTTTTTTCATTGTGACTGGGCCCAAACCTCTGTTACTAGCCTAGACCTCCATTATCCATCTATTCCCACCCTTGAGCCTATCAAAATATCAATCCGCCCTTGCACTGAACTCATTAATTCCTCCCAATGTCTCTCTCCAAACTCATTACTGGAGTCTGACCTCATTGGGAACCATAAAAATGAAGAGGTTACACAGAAAGATGGTTAAGGTTGCTCTGGAGAACCCAAAATACCAACATGCTGGGTCTTGCCAAATGATTCATCTCAAGTCTTCTCAGCCAAAGAAAAGTAAAGTCAATTAATAATTCATTAAAAAGTTCACCATACAGGTTAGACTCTTAGGAAGCCAAGGTATCTGCAGGCAAGCAGGCCAGAGTAAGTCTGTGCTAGGTCAATCTATGGTGCTGTCACACATGGGGGGAAGATGGGGTCTTATTTACAGAGGAATCTGGGGCTTGTCAAGAGGAGGTGCTAGGGAAGTGGCTTCAGGAGGAGTCAATTAGTTCAGACTCCAGTAATGAGTTTGGGGAGGGTCTTCAGGAGAAGTTAATTTGGTCAATGCAAGTGTGGGTTGATATTTTGATAGGCTCAAGGGTGGGAAGTAGATGATAAATGGAGGGCTAGGCTGGTAACAGAGGTTTGGGCCCAGCTACAATGAAAAACTTGTGGCCTCTGCAAATGTCTCATCAAATGGGAAGATTTAATCAGACTTCAAGGGGGTTCCCTGATCCTGTACCTCATCAAGCTGGGTGGATACCCATCAATTGGATAATGTCTGAACATGTTGTGGAATATGAATGTAATGCAATATTATTGTTACATAAGAAATGATGAGTAGACTGACCTTAAAATCTGGAAAGACTTATGTGAACTGACGCTGAGTGAAGTGATTAGAACAAGGAAAACAATGTACACAGTAATACCAACATTTTGTGATGACTGACTTTGATAGACTTAGCTCTTCTGAGCAGCTCAAGGATCTAAGACAACTCCAAAAGACTTATAGAAAATGCTATCCACATCTGATGAGGTACAGGCTCTGGGAGCTCTTTTTGAGCTCTCCTTGAATCTTTCCATGTAAGGCATTTGCCAGGGGCCATGGACCTTAAGTTGTGGCTCTGCCCAAGTCTTTAGCCCTCCTTTGTCCAGAAACTTCCCACCCTTGATCCTCCTGTCCCACCCTTGACCTGGCCTAGCCCACCATTATCTGTCATCTCCAAGTAGCTTTCAGTAACTTCCCACTCTTAATCACTCATTACTGGAGTCTGACCTCATTTCATCCAGAAAGAGAACTATGGAATTTGAATGGAGATCAATGCATACAATTTGCTTTCTCTTTATATCTCTTTTTTCTTCTTTCTTGTGGTTGACTTCCGTTGGTTCTAATTCCTCTTTACAACATGACTAATGTGAAAATATTTTTAATCTGAATGTATATGTGGAGCCTATATCAGATTGCACGTGATTTTGGGGAGGGTTGAGGATAGGGAAGAGAAGAAAATTTAGAACTCAAAAATCTTATGAAAGTAAATGTGAAAAACTAAAAATTAATTAATGTTTTAATAAGTTAAAAAGGAAAGTGACAGTACCATACCTTGTGAAGATCAAGAAAAAAAATGTTTCTTTTCATTTTTCATTAAGAAGGAGACTTGGACCTATTTGCAGGAAGCAAAGAATGTACCAGTTATTTAGGAAGAATGGACACATTCAGAAAGGTAATTCTGAGGTCATCAGCTATATTTGTTGGAAAGGAATGGAATTAAATGTATGAATATAAGAAGTGGTCAAGAGAAGAGAACATCACTCATGCAGCAAAATATGGAGTAAAAAGAATAGAAAACTGGGGATGATGCAGTGAGGATTTGAGATGTCAGAGCCAGATAGAAGAAGAAACTTATAGAAAATGACTCCTATTATTTGTATGAAACATTCAGTGTAGTGAGCAGGTTGCATGATATCATACCAGTTTGGGGCTCCAACATAAGCCTAAGAATTCATTAGATAAGGGATTATATAGGGTTATCACCAATCTGACAGTTCATCTTGTCCATCTCTCTGAAAGAGATAGAATTATTTTCTCTCCCTTTTTTTCAAAAGGTTTTATTTTGTGAGAATTAAACAAAATAATGGATTTTAAAGGGTTTAGAAAGTGATAACTGTGGATACAAATGTGAGGGATTATTTAAGAGGAGATTTTTCTTTGTGTGCTTTTTGCTACTTTGCTCTTATCTACTATTCAATAATGGTCTGATCTAAACAAAAGCTTTATATTAACAGATGCTTTAGTGTATTACAGAATTTATAAAGAGCTGACACTTTTCTAAGCAGAATGTGAAGCTCAAAGTCCAATAGTATCTAGATGATAGTTATAACCTCAGTAGTATTCAGGAAAATGTATTGTATTTTGCATTTAAACAATTATATTTCAGATCAAGATCAAGGGGGGAATGTTGTAGTAACTAAAACCCAGAAGTCTGAGACACTATATTCATAGGTCTTCATAGATATTAAATGTTCATGATCCTTGTGGTTTTTTTTTTTCATTATCTCAAGGCATAATGCAAAAGGTACAATGAAATCTCTCTCCTTCCCTACTTCCTTTCTTTCCTTGCTCCTTTTCCTCTTCGCTTCCCCACCTCCCCTCCTATCCTCTCCTCTCTCCTCCTATCCTTGATGTAATTAAATTTCTGTTTCTTTCTGTATTTTATCTCTGTCTCAGAAACATACACACACACACACACACACACAGAGCTAAATTTAAAGAAGCATAATCCCATATATTTAAATTAGGAAGATAATATTTCTTTTGGTGTATGCATATGTATTATTTAATCCTTATAATTTAAACATGCGTATCATGGTCCCTATAAAATGCATTATTCCTCATATCAAGCTAAAATCACACTGACTTGTTTTCTTGGTTAACTTGATTCAGTTCAACGTTGCTCTTTCTGTGATTTTAAGAAATTTATTGAATACTCAGTTCAATATATTTTAAGCAATATAGCTGAACTCTGTATACTTAGTGAATTTATAACACTTGGTAATGGAATTCCAGAACGCATTTTGCAAAATGTTTCTGGAATACAATCCCCCAATACATAAACTCCAAAGAAAAGAAAATCAGTTATGTTGCTCGGCCCTTTTGAGTGATGACTTAATCACAACAAGCTAGTTTTTTGTTTTTTTTTTCCTTCCCCAGTTGTATAAATTGAATTTGTAATGCATGAAAGTGATTTACTATTTCTTTTTTGTGGTGTGTGTATTTTTTATTTAAAAAATTACATTTAATTATATTTATTTTTCCCAAGTATATGTAAAGATACTTTTAAACATTTATTGTTGTAAAATTTTGAGATCTATTTTTTCTCTTCTTCCCTCACTTCACTTACTCCTTCCCAAAAGGGCAAGCAATCTGATATAGGTTATTCATGTACAATCATATTAAAAAAAATAGCTCAGCATTAGTCATGTTGTAGAAGAAGAATCAGAAGCAAAAAACCAAAAGAAAGAAAATGAAATGCAAAAAAAGTAAAAATAGTATGCTTTGATAGGCATTCCACTGATAGACCACCCTATTTCTTAGCTAGTACCGAGTAGTTTTGATGATTACAGCTTTATAAGATAATATAAGCTCTGGCACAGGTTGGCCATCATCCTTTGCAATTTTTTTTTTTTACCCAGGCCCTTGGTTTTTTTTTTTTTTACTTTTTGTTCTTTCAGATGAATTTTGTTTTATTTTTTTTTAAGTTCTATAAAATAATTGTTTTACTAGTTTGATTAGTAAGGCACTGATAAAGTAAATTAATTTAAGTAGAATTGTCTTTTTTTTTAAATATTAGCTTGGCCTACACATGAACGAATAATATTTTCCCCAACTATTTATTTCTGACTTTATGTGAAAAATTGTTTTGTAATTGTGTTAATATAATTCCTGGGATATTCTTGGCAGATAGACTCTAAAATATTTTACATTGTCTACACTTATGTTAAAAGGAATTTCTCTTTCTATCTCTTTGTTATGGGCTTTGTTGGTAATACATAGAAATGCTTATGATTCCTGTGGTTTTATTTTACATCAGGCAACTTTGCTAAAGTTGTTAATTGTTTCAAGTACTTTCTTTGTTGATTCTCTTGGATTCTCCAAACTGCCATCATATTACATGCAGAGAGTAATAGCATTGTTTCTCTATTGCATATTCTAATTCCTTCAATTTCTTTTTTCTTATTATTATTCAACAATATTGAAGAATAGTGGTAATAATTAGCATTCTTGTTTTACCCTTGCTCTTATCGGGATTGCTTCTACATTTAATGCTTTCTGATGGCTTTAGATAGATACAGCTTATCATCTCAAGGAAATTTTGGTCACTTTACTATCCTCTCCAGTACTTTTAAAAGGAGTAGGTGCTATATTTTGAAAAAAGAAACATTGTACCTAATTAAGATAATCATATTATTTCTGTTGATTTTGTTATTTATACAGTCACTGATAATTTTCCTAATATTGAAACAGCCCTATATTTCTGGTAAAAATCCCACCTATTCGTACCTTTAGTATCCTGCTGACAAATCACTGTAAACTGTTTGCTAATATTTTATTGAAAATTCTTGTATTCATATTCATGAAGGAAATTGGTCTATAATTTTCTTTCTCTGTTTTTGCTCTTTCTTCTTTAAGTCTTAGCACCATACTTGTGTCATAAAATAAATTTGGTAGGAATATTTCTTCAACTATTTTTCCAAATAGTTTTTATAGCATTTAAATGAATTATTCTTCAATCCATCTGGCCTTGGAGATTTTTTTTTCTTAATATATTCATTGATGGATTTTTCAATTTATATTTTCTAATGTACCTTTTATTCAAGTATCTTATTCCTTCTTCTGTTAATCTGGGCAATTTATATTTTCATAAATGTCCATCAATTTCTCTAATATTGTCAGATTTATTAGTGTACAACTGGGTAAACTGGCTCCTAATTATTGCTTTAATTTAATCTTCATTATTGTTGGATTTACATGTTTCATTTTTGATACTGGTAATTTGGTTTTCTTTTTTTAAATCAAATTAAGCAAAGTTTTATCTACTTTATTTTATATATGAAACCAGCTTTTTTTTTGTTTATGAGTTCAATAGCTTTTTTTTTTTTACTTTCAGTTTTATTAATCTCTCCTTTGTTTTTTTGGAATTACTAATTTGGTATCTAATTGAGGATTTTTAATTTCACTTTTTAGCTTTTTTAGTTGCATGTCTAATTCTTGATCTGTCCTTTCTCTATTTTATTCATTTAAGTGTTGAAACATACACAATTTCCCCTATGAACAACTTTGACTGCATCCCAAAGATTTTGTTATGTTGTCTCATTACTGTATTTCTCTTTGATAAAATTATTGATTGTTTTCCTGATTTACCATTTGACCCACTCACTTTTTTAGGATAAGTATCCAATATTTAATCCAATTTAAGATAAGTATCCAAGTAATTTTTAATCTATCTTTCCATTACCCTTTATTATATACATCGTGAGTTGAAAAGGAAGCATTTTATATTTCTGCCTTTCTGTATTGGATTGTGAAGGTTTTATGTCCTAAAATATGGTCAGTTGTGTGTAGGTACCATGCTGATAAAAAGGTATATTCCTCTTTATCTCCATTCAGTTTTCTCCAGAGGTCTTTCATTTAATTTTCTAAAATTCTGTTCACCTCCTTTTAGCAAGCTGTAGTTTTCTTGCCTATCTCTTTTAATTAAATCAATTTTTGCTTTTGCTTCGTCTGAGATCAGAATTTTTAGCTTTGTTTTTTTTTTTGTTTTTCACTTGAAGCATAATATACAATGCTCCAGCCTTTTCTCTTTATTCTGTGTGCATCTCTTTCCTGAAAATGTTTTTCTTGTAAACAAGATATTTTAGGATTCTGCTTTTTGATCCACACTACTATCCACTGATTATTATCCATGTATTTTCCTCCGTCTTATCCTCCATCCCATTTAAACTTTTCTCTCTCTTTTCATCCTGTTGCTCCTCACTAATGTTTTGCTTCCCATCACCCCATCCCTCAATCTGTCCTCCCTTCTATCATACCTCCCCAGATTTTTTTCCCTTTCCCTTTTCTACTCCTACTTCTACCCTCTCCTCAATGAACTCTCTCTCTCTCTCTCTCTCTCTCTCTCTCTCTCTCTCTCTCTCTCTCTCTCTCTCTCTGTCTCTCACACACACACACACACACACAGTCACACACATATGCACACACTTTTCTTTTTCTTTTTCTTTTTCTTTTCCCCTTGTACTTCCATACGGGGTAAGATAAATTTCTATACCAATCTGAATGTGTATGTTACTCCCTCTTGAATAAAATCCATAAAAGTAAGATTCAAACAATGTTCCCAACCTCCATTTTTCTCTCTATTGTATTTGGTCTTATTCTCCTCTTCATATGATCCAATTTACCCTGTTCTCCATTTCCCTTTCCTCTTCTCCCAGGAAAATACTTTTTCAGTCCTTAATTTTTTATGTTATGACTTCAAAGTCAATTTTTACTCAACCTTCTATGTATACTTCTAACTGTGCTGCTACAGATACAGTTCTCAAGGCATGTAGACATGTAAAAAGTTTAATCTTATTAAATAATGTGTTTTTTCTTCCCTTTTCATCTTTTCATACTTCTCTTGAGTCTCACATTTGAAGGTTAAATTTTATGTTTAGCTCTGTTTTTTTGATCAGTAAAGTTTGAAAGTACTCCATTTCCTTGAATATCCATCTTTCACCCTGAAAGATTATGCTCAATTTCACTTCAACTGTTATGTTCAGTTTTATTCTTTCTTGTAATCCATGCTCCTTTGCCTTCTGGAATTTCAGATTCTAAGACTTCTGTACCTTTAATGTAAAAGTTGCTGTATCCTGTGTAATCCTGACTGGCTCCCTGACATTTCAATTTTTTTTTCTATCTTCTTACAATATGTTCTCCTTGACCTGGTAATTCTGGCATATGGCTCCAATATTCCTTGACATTTTCAATTGGGGATCTCTTTCCAGAGGTGATCAGTGGATTCTTTCAATGACTATTTTACCCTCTGGTTCTAGATATCAAGGCAATTCTCCCAGATGATTTCTTTTAAGATGCTGTCCAGATTGTTTTCTGATCACAGCTATCAGGTAGTCAATTAATCCTTAAATTATCTCTTCTGGCTCTATTTTCCAGGTCAGTTGTCCACCCCACCACCAATAGTTTACATTTTCTATTTTTTTTCATTCTTTTGATTTCCTCTGACTGATTCTTGATGTTTCCTGCATTCATTAGCTTCCACTTGACAAATCCAAAATTTTTTAAGGAATTATTTCCTTCAGTTAGTTTTGTACCTCCATTTCCATTTGGCCAATTATACTTTTAAAAGATTTGTTTTCTTCTCTGAATGTTTGATTGTGTGTTTTTGTTGTTGTTGCTACTGTTTTTTACATTTAGCTTTGTCTATTTTTTAAACAGTTGATTTCTTTAGTCAACTTTTGTTTTTCCTTTTCCAAGCTGTTGACTCTTTCACCCTCATAATTCTCTTGCATAATTCCCATTCATTTTCCTATTTTTTTTCTTCTACCTCTCTTACTTCACTCTTAAAATCCTTTTTGAACTCTTCCAAGAGGACTTTTTAGACTTGATACCAACTCACATTTCTCTTTAAAGTTTCACATGTTTGTATTTTGCCATTTTTGTCCTCTGCTGAGTTTGTATTTTGATCTTCCTTGTTGCCACAGTAGCTTTCTATGGTCAGGACTTTATTTTGTGTGTTTTTGTTCATTTTTTAAAGTTAACCTCTATTCCTGGGGCACATGGGGCTCTCTCCCAAGATTCTCATGCCAGCGTCCAAGGACTTGGACTATTATTCCAGGGTTCTGGGGCTGGTATTTTTCCTTCTCTGCTGGGGCTGTAGGGTTCACCACTGGACTGCTGTGCCACCAACCTTTTGTGCCAGGGTTGAGTGGCCTCAGTTTCTGATTTGTGCTATACTTAAGAACCTTCCACTGCCTTTCCCAAATCATCTGAGCTGGGTTATGCTCCCTTTTACCCAAGTAAGACTGTCCTTTCTTTAAGTCCTTCTAAATTATCTTAAGGTGGAAAACTGTTTCACTCTCTTTTTGTGAGTTCTTTCACTTCATAATCTGTTTGGAGGATTGATTTAACATTGTTCCTGAGGGAAACCAGGGAGAACTCAGGCAACTTCCTGTCTTCTCCTTGCCTTCCTTGCTCTGACTCTGTGATTTACTAATTCAAGGAAAGTTCAATCCCTTATTTTCAAAAAAGCATTTTCAGTACCTATTCTTTTTTTTCTTTATGACTTCTTAACTGTTCATATTCATCACCACCACCACCACAAGGCATCTTTACTACTGTACAAATCATGTGGATTTTATATAGTAGAAAATCTAAATTTATCACTTCTCAGAAGTATTATACTAAGAAAATCTCAATGTAATGTAAGCAAAAAAAATAATATTTCCCATTATTGTTTTTATTCTTATTTTTTAAATTTTTGTGCCTTTTAATTAAGCCCTTGTAATTTATCATGGAATTTAAGTTTTGTTTTCTTTGTTTGTTTTTCCTCTCTCTAATTATAGCACTTTCAGATTAGTTATTAAGGAGTAAGATAAGAGAAAGGTATCAATAAAGAGAAAAAAAAATGGGTTATTTGTCCCTGGCAGCATGAATTTGTATTACTTCTCAGAAATTACTTCATCTGGAATAGTGATTTTCAACCATTAAACTATCCAGAATTCCAAGAGGAATCACTATTTTTCCTCTAAACATCATGCAATTTTGCTGAATTTGTGTTGGCTGCCTCATCTCAAGAAGCTCCAGGGTATAGGTTCAATGCTATCCCACCTTACACAACGAAAACCAGGATAACAAATGCCACAATAATTAATTCTTATTAACATGATACAAAGGACTCCCCCTCCTTCAAAAAAATGTTTAAGGTTATAATTTGGGTTGCATCCAAAGCTACAGTAGCATTACTCTAAACAATATTTTCTCAAACTGCTTCTTTTTGTTATCTATTTTTCTTTCCTTTCTCTTCTGAGCTTATTTCAATTCTATTCATCCTTCTAGGCCTAACTTAAGCTTAGTTTTCACCCTAAATTTTCCATTCATTTAGGTATAGCTATGCCAAATTTCTATAAAAGATTTGAGTTTGTATCATATCATTTAGCCCTTAATTATATTACTGTCTTTTATTATATACTACTTTTTATAGGTTATTCCTCTCTCCCCAGTGGCATAATGATAGCTGGAATTTTATAACCTTTTAAGATTTACAAAATACTTTACGTTTTATTACTTGAGCTCTATTTTACAAATAAGTAAATTTTCTTATATAGTAGTGGATATTTGTATAGTGCTTTTTGACCCAGATCATGTTTTATACTCCTCACCTTGTTTATTCCACATGGCAATCTGTGGAGTAATATAGCTTTTATTGTCCACATTTTACAAAGGAGGAAACTGATAACTGAGAGATTAGTGACTTTCCCATGGTCACATAGTTACTAAATATTGGAAGTAGAAGGTGAATCTAAGTTAGTCCTGATTCCAAGTTCATTTCCACTTAACCAAACTCTCCCTCAGTGGGTAGGAACTTTGAATGAGATCACATAAGTAGTATGCTGAGTCTGAGACTCAAACCTAGGTCTTCTCTTTCTAGGTTCAGAACAAAATTAAGCATATTATAAGCTTCTTGAGCAAAAGTAAGTGGGTTATTTCTTTCTGTATTCTGCTTGAATGTGGTATTTCCACTTCAAGAGACAACATTTTGCTAATTTTCTATCATCTTCCCAAAAAAGTACATGGAAATAGCATATAGTATTATAACTAAATGTGTTTAGAAAAGTTATGAGCTTTAAATTTCTAAGAATTTGTTTTTTTTCTATTTTTTTCCAGATTTCCCTTTTGTTGGTGCTTAAAATTTGAAAGATCAGGCTAGAACTTAATATAGTATAAATCTAAACTAATCTTTATCACAAAGGAATATAATGTAGCTGGACCCCTGCACATGTAGAGGTGCTGTATAGATATGCTATTTTGATTCTCTGCTTTTGTCCTTATAGGATTCTTTTCCCAAATTATATGCTGAAACACATATTAGATAAAGATAGCCAATGTACTTGAGATTTTCACCAGGCTGTTTTCATTAAAAGTAGACAAAAATCCATTATATTTTCAAGTCCTTCATTATATCCTGATTTTATTCATCTGTAGTCCATCCCATACTCTCTGGCTTCTTTGTGCTATGCACATCATGTGTTTTCTCTTAATGGGGAAGAAACTAGAGCATGTAGATATCTTCAGACATTAACATTAACCAAGAATTCTCTTGGATTTCCATATTAGTTCTTTTTTCCCACTTTACCCTATTTATGAAGAAAACAAGTGGTTTAATGAAACACTGAAAATGCCTAGGATGTCACCACTCTTTCCATTAGTAGCAGCAGCAACATAGGTAACTAAAACACTAATACTTATATATAAGTATAAAACATTAAGTAGTTACTTTCTATGAAGTCTTTCTAAATTTAATTTCTCTGGGTCTATATTTTGAACGTGTTTACCATGCTACTTATCTTGGATTTGACACAAAAAAGATAGGAATGAGGAAGGCTAAAGAAAATCACCAAAGAAACAGTGTTATAAAGAAAATTAGAATAGAAAGACATGGAACATAAAAAGAAAACCTTCTTTAACTAGGCTAATGATCTTTAAAATTATTGCTTTACTTTGTGTATCTCCTAGGCTAATCCACAGTGAAATCTAGTTTTACACCCATCTTTAGACCATATGAATTAGAAATATACTTGAAAACAGTTAATTTGATTCTATTTCTTATTCAGCTAATGCCAGGAGTTTAGCCTGAAAACTATAATTTACCTAATTTTCTCATATGCATAATGAATTATTCATAGAGCATACTCATCATACAATGCACTAAATAATGCAGGCAAGTAAATTTAATAAGCCTTTATATTAACTTAGGTTAAATATAGGGAAGTAGGGTGTGTTTCCAAGGTCACACATAAAATGTGTGTATGTATGCATGTGTGTGATTGTATTGAGTGACTTCTACACATATATATTTTATGGAAACTAGTACTGATATTGAAATATATCAATTTTAGATATTGAAATTCTTTCCAGATTGAAAAGTATGACAAGGGATAGAGACTCAAGTGAGTCTGGTATTTATATTCTCCACTTCAGCTTTAGGAACAATCACTATAATCGGTAAGACTCTTCTAAAAGGGTTTCTTTTTGTTAATTTGTAGAATTCTGGAACTTCGTGTAGATTTATGAATTTCTGGGCTTTTTAAATGCATATAAGGATAGGTGAGAGATAAAAGTATTTTTGATATTCTGCTAACACTTAAATTTAAACTGGGATGTCAAAAACCACAATTTTTCTCCTTTCTCTGCACTTAAAAATGTGACCCAAGACTCATTACTAAGGTTAACACCTAAGAATAAAACCAGCAACCTAATTGTTCCTAATATTCATTTTTTCTTAAAATAAGAAATCAGGATATTTACTGCAATATGGATGTGATTGCCTTTTCATATAAACAACAACAATACTAAAAATACCTTCTGGAAAACTTTTGCCTTTACATTTTTCCTTTCACAGTGTATAACTCTGTATTGCATTCACAGAACAATTCTCAGTGGAATGCTGTCACTCTAATATATGGCATGGTAACTGTCAGTGACTCTCAGAGATCACTGAATAATATATACATATCTTACTTTAATGTGTTAAAACACATAGACCTTTCTGACATGGAAAGCTGAGGGAAGAAAATCAGCATAAGGTGAAGTGTGACTCTTGCTGTGGGGCCAGCAGCAGGAAATCTCATGCTCCATTAATGATACTCCTCATACCAGCTGGTCAATGGATCATGAAAATGAATCCAAAAGGCTATGTTTTTTCTCCCACTTGGTGAATTCACAGCCTATTATGAGCAAATGGATTCCATCACCTCTTCAATAGATGCTATTTTGTTTCTCTGCTTTTGTCTTTATAGGATTCTTTTCCCACATCATATGCTGAAACACATATATTAGATAAAGACAGCCAATGCACTTGAGATTTTGAACAGACAAGCATACTCTGGTTGTTAAAGTAGACAAAAAAATCCATTATATTTTCAAGTCCTTCATTATATCCTGATTTTATTAATCTGTAGGTCATCCCATACTCTCTGGCTACTTTGTGCTATGCACATCATGTGTTTTCTCTTAATGGAGAAGAAACTAGAGCATGTAGATATCTTCAGACATTAACCCAGGAAGGAATTCTCTTGGATTTCCATATTAGTTCTTTTCCCACTTTACCCCATTTATGGAAAGAACAAGAGGTTTAATGAAACACTGAAAATGCTTAGGATGTCACTTTATGCCTTACTCCCAGGGAAGGGAGTGGAGTTTAAAGGAAACACATTGGAGTTAAAAAAAAAATGAAGTTAAGCAGATATTCTACTGTTCTCACAGTTGGCACATACAAAATGAAAGACTTCTTACTTCAAGTTATCGCCAAGTATTTGACAAGTGCCTACTATGTGCCAGACATTGTTGGAAACACTGGGCATACAAAGAAAAACAAAAAAATGCCTCATTTTCCCAGGAGCTAAAATACCAATAAAATGAATTCTTTGTTTGGTTTTTTGTCTGTGTCTGTATTACCAATTTAGGGACAGCTAATACCAAGAAAGGTAAGGAATTCTTCACAACTTAGAGTATTAGACTGATACCTCTACTTTGAGATTAAGAAACATGCCCTGTGTCCAGTCAAGAAGTTAATGTGTCAGAGGATGACCTTAAACCAGTGGTTCTCAACCTGCCTAATGCAGTGATCCTTTAATAGTCAAAAGTGGGCGTGTCTGCATGTAGGGAGATCCACCTGGAGACTAATAGAGGAGGTTCCTAAGCCCATGGGAAATATGTTTTCTGACAGTCTTAGGTGACCTATGTGTCCCTGTGAAAGGGTCGTTTGACCTCAAAGGGGTCTCAACCCACAGGTTGAGAACCACTGCCTTAAATGCTAGTGTTTCTGACTTCCAAGTGAATCATCTTTTCATTGAATCCTGTTGCCTCTCATTTTAAAATATATCATTTGGTTGGAAATTAAGAAATTTGTAGCATTTGTATTCATGCTGTTTCCAACAATCCCTTTACCTGCCTTCTAGTCATCAAACCTAGGGTCTAATATAGTCCTTATAGATTGATAGTCAAAATAATTTTTCCTGTTGTTTATGTTTTCTTCTTCATTCTACTATGAGTGACTGGAGTCACCAGTGTATCATTTACACAGCGTGGATCCAAAAGAATACTGCTTTTAGAGATAAAGAACTCATCAACAAATTCCAGATCATCTACTTATTATATGTTTGATGTTGGACAACCAATTTGACATTTCTGGAATACAGTTTTCTAGTCTATACAATTAGTTGGTTGGTTGTTATCCTTGGTTCTTGATGAGGATGAAAATAATATCACTACGCTACAGTCAGGTTACATTGGGTCCAACTGTGGTTGATCAGACTAATAGGAAATTGGAAAGTTCTACTACAGGTTGGGCACAAATAGTTCATGTGAACATTTGGGGTGGATTTTCTAAAATGAGAATAATAGGTGAATTCAATAGTCAGTTATGATTCTAAATCTATGATCCTGAGTAGACAATCTTTCTGTAGGCATTGATTTACCATCTCCTACTGACTCAAATAGATAAAGAAACAAATGCTCAATTCCATTGCTTCCCCCCCCCCTTTTACCAATTTGTACTTATGAATACAAATTGTTTATTTTATTCATTATATAAAATTTTGAAAGGGTCCATGGATATTCCACAAAAATTACCTAATATCCTGAGAGAGATTTAGATTAGAGGGGAAAATCTTTCTTGATATAGAGATACAGGACTTTCTATTCTGAAATTGATGTAGAAACATTGTTATTTTAAATATTGGGTAATTTTACACATCACCTAACCAAAAATATGATAGTATATCACTAATCAGGGAAACACTGCACTACATTGTTTATTTACTTATTTATTTGTGTATTTGTTTGTTTGTTTGTTTTTAGTTTCCAATGTTAATTTCCACAAGATTTTGAATGACAAAATTTCTCCGTGTCTTTTCCCTACCCCCTCATCCCAAGACAGTGAGCCTACTGAATACCCCTTCCCCCAATCTGATCTCTTGTATATGCTCCCCCTTCCAACTTTCTAGTAGGGCAAGATGGATTTCTATACTCTAGTATTTGTATATCTTATTTCCCAGTTGCATGTAAAAAACAAATTTTTTTATCATTTGTTTTTAAAACTCTTTTTTCCAAATTCTTTCCCTTCTTCCCTCCTCACCCAACTCCACGGGGAAAACAAGCAATTCAACATAGGTTACACATTTGTAGTCATGCAAAATGTTTCCATTTTAGTTGTACTGTGAAAGGCTATTTCTCTCCATTCTATCCCTACCCCCACTTATTCTATTTTCTACTTTGACCCTGTCCTTTTTCAAAACTGTTTGCTTCTAACTGCCCTCTCCCCCAATCTGCCCTCCCTTCTATCATCTCCCCTCTTATCCCCTACCCCCTATTTTCCTGTAGGGTAAGATACCCAATTGAGTGTGTAAGTTATTCCCTCCTTAGGCCAAATTCAATGAGAGTAAGGTTGACCCATTGTCTTTCAGGTTCCTGCTCTTCCCTTCCATTGTA
Source organism: Pseudochirops cupreus (assembly GCA_028627135.1). NCBI lineage: Eukaryota > Metazoa > Chordata > Mammalia > Diprotodontia > Pseudocheiridae > Pseudochirops > Pseudochirops cupreus. Next base: position 347,267,396 of record CM053580.1, on the reverse strand, counting down.
ACAGTTTTCTCTTGCCTCTTTTATAGGAGATAATTTATTCTATTCTATTTCTCCCTTTCTCCTTCTCCATTATATTTCCCTCTCACCTCTTAATTTCATATTTTAGATATCATCCCTTACTATTCAACTGATCCTGTGCCCTCTATGTATACATGTACACACATATACACACACTCACATATGTATTTATATACATTTACACCCTCCTATACTGCAATATTTTCTAAGTAATCTTTTGTATGCCAAAGTGGGACGATTAATTTTCCTTGAACAGTTATGAGTTAACTTTTATTTCTGTCTGTGTCAACCTTTATGCCTAGGTGACTCCCACAAGCTAATTATTTGAGACCATTTCTGCCTTGTAAGAAATGATACAGAAATCACTTACATCCTGAAATTTATTTCATATTGTGTAAAAATTTTAAATTTTCCCCTTTCAAACTTCCTCATTTTACAAATTCATATAGACACACAAGTGTATATATACATATATACACACAGAGAGACACACACATCACTGCATACATATACATACACATGCAGATAGATTAAAGTTATAAGGTATTACTGCCACTCCCTGCTTTGTACTTCATTATTTTCTAATAATCTCTACCTTCTATTTTCTTTATTAAATCATATATGGTAAAATGAAAACATCATAGAAAAAGAATTCAGGACACTGGTGTGCAAGTTTTGGTTTTCACCACTGAAGACCTCCCTGAACTGTGGCAAGTCCCAAAGTCTCTGAATGTCAGTCACTGCCTCTGCATCTTTAGAATGAGGATTTCAACTCATGTCACCATGTCTCTGCCAGCTCTAAAATACTTTTATTCTGATTCATCCTCTAAATAATTCTAAAAATTATGAAATTTCTCTTAGTTGATATCTTTAAATTAAAAAGGAATTTTGTCACTTAGGGGAACTTGTAAGAATAGAATTGTGAGAAAGAGCCCAGAATAAGATTCAGGGTTTGGTCCTTTTTTTGCTACTAACCTAACTATAATGCTTTGATCATTTAATGTTTGTGGTCTCCATTTCATCACTTCTAAAATGAAAGAGATGCACCAAACATCACTGGTTATGTGCCTTTCTATTGTAGCTGTTATGTAAAAAAGTATTTAATTGCATGCACTTAGTTTAATGGTTGGGAACAGATCCTCAGAGAGGGCTTATATCAGAGAGGAATCATGAAGTTGTCCTAGTGTTTAAAGCTAACCCTTTAATCAGGTACTTGGACCAAACAGCCTGGGGTCTTCTAATAGTAGGTGGCAAGGCGATCAAGTGGCTACCCAGGAGCTTCACCAGCATCCTCTTCTCCCCCATGAAGTGGCTTTTGAGTAAGTTGGAAAGATGTATATCCATTTGACTGAAGCCTAGGGACAGCAACTACATTTTGCAAAGTTCAAATCTTTCTCAAAGGTCAAAATAGCTTTCATGGAATCCAGGCTACCCCCTCTCCTCTTTGGCAGGATTTTACATAGCCTGGAGAAAAATACGGCCTTTATACTTAATCACCCTACTCAAAAAAAGAATTCTAGGAACCAGGAAGAGTGAGTGCTCCATAGTTAGAGGATACTTACATGGTTGGCAGTTCTTTCAGATTAACATGATAAGTTTAGTGGATCTGGTTTGGAGAGTGAGATGAGAGGGTGGATTACTCTGTAAGCAGGGAACTTTAAGCAGGGAAGAGAAAGAGGCAATTAGTTTAAAGGACCATGGCCCAAGGTCTTGGCCAATATCACACTATGCTAAGTGTAAGAGGTAATAGATCCACATACATACCTCTACATGCACACAGGCCCATAGTAGGGATTGAAGTACAGACATATTATCTCAGTCGATTTTGTAGCTAGATAAATAGATCTAAATAGATCTATTAATATTTATATAGATCTAGTGATCTATCTCTATATAGACAGTTGTAGAGATTTCTATCTATCATTTCTACAGGTATATGAGGTTTACAGGCCAATAGTAACAGTTAAAGCTCACAAACACAAATGTTAATGAATTTTTAATAGATGTGAATACAGATAGATTATGCATATATACACAGACGTATAGTATACATAAAAACCATGTGGGTATTGTGCATACACCTATGTGTTACATGTATATGGTATATATACACAAATACACACAAAAATGTATATACATTTTATATGTGTGTACACGTACATATACACATACAGACTCATTGTGTATATATGCGTGCGTGCGTGTGTGTGTGGGAGGGGGCATGTGTATGCCTGCTTTTAACTCTTATTATAGGCCAATAAACATTCTTTTATATGGAGAATGATTTTCAGAAAGATAAGGACAGGATAAACATATGATTAACAGAAATGGGTGAGATAATAGTAAGAAGAGAAGAGAACCCCTAGATGTCCTCTAGGTCTCAGGTGAATTACATCAGAAGGCACTGAAAGAAATAACATATGTGATTGCTGACCAACAATAGGTAATATCTGAAGTACCTTGTAGTATGGGAGAAACTCTATAGGACTAGAAATAAATAGAGCTCATCTTACTGTTTAAAAGGGTAAAGAATGTGAATACATCAAAAGCTGTTTGACTCCAGAATAAATTTGAGGATTTAGAAAGGAAATCGGATACTACAAGAAACCCAGGATAAGTTAACCCAAATGAATTCTGTTTCTCCCTCTCCTTTTTTTTTCTTTTAATACATATTTTTAGACCAGTATATCAATAGAATTATACACATGGTTTCCTTAGATTTCAGTAAGGTATTTGGCAGCACTTCATGAGATGCCCCAAGGAAGTTAAAAATATCACACCATATTCCTGAAAAACTTGTTTACTCTTCCTGGTTTAGGTATCAGCACCATATTTGTTTTATAAAGGAAAAAGAAGAGAGAAAAGCACAAAGAGAGGGAAAACAGGATGGAGATAAAGATACAGTTAGTAATCATAATTGTGTATGTGAATGGAATGAATACTGTCATAAAATAGAAGCAGATAGCAAAGTGGATCAAAAACCATAATCCTACAGTGTTTACAAGAAAGCTATCTGAAGCCAAGAGATATAAACAGAATGAACACAAAAGCCTGGAACACAATATATTATGCTTCAGCAGAAGGAAAAAAAAAATCAAAGGTAGCAATCCTAATTTTGGGCAAAGGAAAAGAAAGATAGATCTAATTAAAAGAGATAAGGAAAGCAACTACATCCAACAGAAAGCTGCCACAGACAAAGAAGCAACATCAATGCTAGACTTAAATAAATTTATAGGACATAAACTAAACCCACAAAATCATCATTTATTTCTTAGTATTTCTCTATCTATGGCATTTCTCGGTATTACTAATATCCCTGGAGGCAAAAGATAGAAAGAAAAATTTCATTCAAAGTTACTGTAGACAATATAAAGTATTTGGAAGTCTACCGGCAAGCCAAGCCTGAAATCATACGAATAAAATTGCAAAATGCTTTTCACACAAATAAAATGAGATCAAAATAATTGGAAAAAATATCAGTTGCTCATGGGTAGGCTGAGCTAATATAATAAAATTGACAATTCTACCTAGACTATTTTGCTTATTTAGTCCCATACCAATCACACTAACAAAAATTATTTTATAGAGCTAGAAAAAGTAATAAAATTCATCTGGAAGCACAGAAAATCCAGTATATCAAGAAACTTAATGGAAAAAATGCAAAAAAAAAGTTGTTTAGGTATAATAAATCTAAAACTGTATCATAAAGCAGCAATCATCAAAACTACTTGATACTGGCTAAGAAACAGAGTGGTATATCAGTGGAATAGGTTAGGTACACAAGGCACATGTCAATGATTTTAGTAATCTACTGTTTAATAAACCAAATGTCTCCAGATTTTAGGATAAGAAAGTACTATTTGACAAGGATTCCTGGGAAAACTAGAACACTGTATGGCAGAATCTAGGCATATATCATTATCTTACACCATATACTAAGATAACATCAAAATAGGTACATGGTTTAAACATAAAAAGTAATTGTCTAAGCAAATTTGGAGGGCAAGGAATAGTTTACCTGCCAGATTTATTGAAACTGGAACAAATTATGACCAAATAAGATAGAGAACATGATGAAATGCAGTTTCCCTGATAAAGGCTTCATTTATAAAATATGTAGAGAACCAAGTCATATTTATAAGAATGAAAGTAATTCCTCAATTTAAAAATAGTCAAAGCATATGAACAGGTAGTTTTCAGATGATAAAATCGAAACTATAGTGATACGCAAAAAATGCTCTAAATCACTATTGATTAAAGAAATGCAAATTAAAAGAACTCTGAGATACCACATCACACCTATCAGATAGGCTAACATGACAAAACAGATTATAAATACTGGAGAAGACATGGGAAAATTGAAACATTAATGCTTTGCTGATGGAGTTATAAATTGATCCAACTATTCTGGAGAAGAATTTGGAATTATGCCCAAAGGGCATAAAACTCTGCATATCCTTTGACCTAGCAATACTACTTCTAGGCCTGTATCCCAAAGAGATCATCAAAAAGGGAAAAACACTCACATGCACAAAACACATTTATAGCAGTTCTTCTTGTGGTGGCTAAAAATTGGTAATTGAGGGGATGAGCATCAATGGGGGAATGGCTGAACAAGTTGTGACATATGAATGTAATGGAATACTACTGTTCCATAAGATATGATGAATAGGCTGACTTCAGAAAAAACTGAAAAGAATAACATGACTTGATGGTGCATGAAATGAAAAAAAACTAGGAGAATGTTGTCCACAGTAAGAGCAATACTGTGCAATGACCAACTCTGTTAAACTTAGTTCTTTTCTGCAATGCAGTGATCTAAGACAATTTCAAAAGACTCAAGATGAAAAAATGCTATCCACATCAAGAGAAAATTATGGAGTCTGACTGCAGATCAAGAAATACTATTTTCTCTCTTTTTTTTTCTTTTTTGTGGCTTTCCCTTTTGTTGTGATTCTTCTTTTACAACATATCTAATATAAAAATATGTTTAACATGATTGTACACATATAGTTTATATCACATTGCATGACATCTTGGGTAGGAAAGAGAAGAGGGAGGTAGAAATTTAGAACTCAAAATCTTACATAAGTGAATGTTGAAAACTACAAATAAATTAATATATTTTAAAAATAAAAGTCCTCTTCAACATGAAATAAAATACTAACCACTTGTGCAAAATAAATAATTAAAACAGCAACCATTTATGCAAAATAATTTAAAATAGTAGTCATATAAATAAATAAATAAATAATTAAAGCATGATATAGCATGCCTTTAAAGTATATATCTACCTTAAGAGGTAGCATCATTTGCTACAGAACTTTTCAATTTATAAGTTACAATTCCTTTTGTAAGCATTTCCAGTACAAAAATAAGGTTAATTAAGGATCATTCAGATATGGTTAATCATTAATCAAGTATCGTCAAAGTATCATTTTATATATCCATAAGAATATGACAAGAGCTCAAACTGCTCTCCCCTCTGATTGGACAGCAGGAAGGTAGAATACCAATCTCTACCCAAAGTCTTCCTTTATATAGCATAGAAATGGAACTACAAACTTACTCTTCTTTTTCTTTGCATCTCAGGTTGGTTTCTACTCCAGAGAAAAGATGCTCCCACACACATCATGCTGGGTACCCATTGGTGACTCCCCTTTCCAGCTTCCTTTTGTGTGTTTTTTCCACCACTGAAGGAATAGATTCTCCTTTTTCTTATTTGTATCCTCATTGCTTATCACAGTGCCTGCAACTTTGTACTTCATTAAATTGAATTTGGAATCACAGAAAACTAAAGTTTTAGATATGAGCAAAGAAAAAATAAACCAGCCCTTTCATTTCTTCTTATTCTCATACTCACCAATTTGTTAAATCAGTAATGGGTACCTATATGACCTATGCACATGAGAGTTTTCACTAGATGGTTCATGAAGTATCTGCTACCTTAAAATCTTGGTACTATAATCATATCTACCATACTGGCCCACAATCAAATGTTCTCACCTTTCCCTTCAGTCTCTCAGTATTTCATTGTTCCTTCTCTACTGCCTATAAAAAAGTCAAGTCTTTATCATGTTGGAGTCTGTGGGAGAGAATTCTCACTCAATGCTGAGTCTCCAAAAGGTTTCATCCCATGTCCTTCATTTCTTTTGGCAAATAATCAGAAAAGTTTCATTCATGAACTTCAATCTACTTGGTTGAATATACTGGCTTTTTTGTTGTTGTTGTTCCCACTTTAAAAACCACTGGCTTAAACAAACACTTATTTCTAATAATAGTGGATCGCATTTCTCTTTTTAAAAAAATGAATTTTATGAAAAAAAAGCTGAGGTTATCAAAACATTGATTGTTTCCCATAGGTATTCTGTGGAGAGGAAAGATGGAGAGGGTTATTGTAACATTTTAAAGATTTACAATTTTTAGCAATTTTCATTTTTTGTGGAGTGAAAAATAAACTTTCCTTTTTGTACACATGAGCCCAGAATTTTTCTACAATGGCATCATTACATTTCATAAAACACACACACATATGTACATATACATATACATATGCATATATATGTATGCTAATATCGTACTCACTGGAATTATTGTATAAGTGAATTCAACATGAACTATCAAGATTTAGAACAGGAAGGGACCTTAGACATCATCTAGTTGAATCCCATTAGTTAATATTAAAATTAAGCACCAGTGTTTAGGTGACTTAAACAAAGTAGCACCCATAGCAAACAGCAGAGTTGGAATTTTAATCCAATTCCTTTGGCTCCATGTTTAATGTTCTTTGAGTATATCAAAGTATCTAACCCAGCAGTTCTCAACCTGTGGGTCACGACCCCTTTGGGGGTCAAACGACCCTTTCACAGGGGTCACCTAAGACCATTAGAAAACACTTATTTCCGATGGTCTTAGGAACCGATACACTGCTCCTCTATCTGTTGTCTCCAGGTGAGTCCACCCACATGCAGATACGCCCACATACGAGTATTAAAGGGTCGTGGCACTAGGAAGGTTGAGAACCACTGAAGCTAACATCATTTTATTTAAGGTTTTCATGAAGCAGGCTTTCCCTTTTTAAACAAATGTTTCAGATTAACCTGATTCTAGGACCTTACATCATCAATGGCAGCAGAAACCAACTTCTTGTTACATAATGAGGTAGGGCCTATTAATTTGTGACCTCTTTAGTCATATATGTACATACTAATTTTATTACTAAAATGAAGGTTTTTGACCACTACATACATTTCCTAATATGTATTGTGTTCCATTTCCTACACTGAGCTCTACAGATAGCAAGGAAAAATAGTTAAGTAAAAATAAGAGCATCTGTCATAGTATGATGACATATACAATATTTCGTTTTCATAGTCTTCTTTCTTTCTAATGAGAAGATCAAAATCTGTTTTATCATCTATTTTTTGAAACTAAAGCTTCTGGTTGTGAATAACCTGAATATGTCTGCATGTTTCATTATTCTTCCCTTGATGTATTTGTAGTCATTGTATATGATTCTCTTGATTCTTTTAACTTCACTTTATATCAGTTTATGTTTTTTTCTGTTTCTCCTAATTCTTAATACTCTAGTTCTTAAGATAATTCTTAATATTCAGATAACATTCTTACCTTAAAATCACATGTTATTCAACAGTTTCCCATTTTATGTATACCCATTACATTTCATATCCATTTCCCCCCAGCATTTCAAGTGCTGGTATGAATAA
>CM053580.1:347232742-347259151 GCA_028627135.1 Pseudochirops cupreus | reverse complement strand
TCTTGATTAGGTCTTCAGATGCTCAGGATGAATGGTACAGTTTGTCCACACCAGGAATTATGGGCTAAGGACTTCTGAGTCTTTCCTGAATCAAAACCAACTTTTGCAGACTTCTATCATCAAATACTTGGGAATATATTATATCTCCATATATATTAGCTCAAAGAACAATACAAGAAAAGATTATAAATAAATTAAGGTGAATTTTCTGTTGATGTTGATGTTCATCTGTTGATGAAATACTTCAGTCTTTATAATTTCTTACATTATTTTTCAGTACTTTTCATTGGCATGGTGCAAATGACTCACATCTTAAAAAAATTACAAGAAAACAGAGATGTTTAATCTTGTTTTCAGTGGAATCATTTAAGTTTGTGGCATCTATGGATATTAAGCAATTAATTAGATATTTCTTTCTCCTATCTCCTCCCTCCAAGCCCCCCAAGCTGGACTTTGGTGAATTGTGTCATGTTCACCTTTCTCTTCATTATTATCATTAGTATTGGTGATGATATTATTTTTGTGATCATTGTTTTTGTTCTTTGCTTTTTCGAGGACAATTGGGACTAAGTGACTTTCCCAAACTCACATGGCTAGTAAGTATGTCAAATATCTGAGGTCAAATTTGAACTCAGGTCCTCTAGACTCCATGGCCAGTGTTCTATTCACTGTGCCACCTATCTGCCATAACTGATGATATTGTTAAATAATTAATGTCTGTGGTGTGTAGTTTGTCTATGTCATGTGAGTTATATTCAAAATCACCACAAATTAATCAGAGGTATAAATTTTAATGTCTTGTCATCAGTATAAATTTGTGACAGTTTTAAGCATCAAATACTGTCTGTCACAAAGAAAAAATATATATTGCACTGATTTTTTTCTGAAATGATAACAACTAGATTAATTTTCAAATAATAGAGTAAATCTAAACTGACTAAAATAATTCAAACATTAATCTAAATTATTCAAATATAAAATTACTAATAGTTTCTGAAAGGATTTTTTAAATCCTTCAGGCAAATATTTACAATATTTAGTGTTCCAACGTTCTGATACCATCATATTACCTATGTTTTCTTCATATAGTATATGAGCCCAGTAGCAAAGGTAAATCTGCTATACTGTACTATACCATTACATGCCATACCATAGCATACCATACCATAGCATACCATAACATAGCATAGCATACCATACTATACCATATCATAATATACTATACTATGTTACACTGTACTATACTATACTACACTATACTATACTATATGATATGATACAATACCATACAGTACTGTACTGTACTATACTACACTACACTGTACTGTACTGTTCTATACAGTACTGCACCATATTGTACCATACTGTAATATACTGTATTATATGGTACTACACAGTACTGTACTGTACTATGATATGGTATGGTATGGTGTGGTATGGTATGGCATTGCATGGCATAGCATGGTATGACATGAACCAACATGATATGATATGACATGATATGATGTGACATGGCGTGATACATCAGAACACAACACAGCATAATACAACAGAACATGGCAACACATAACACAGCATAACACAACATAGAATTGCAGATAATTTGATATGAAATGACATGCAGAAGATGATAGGACATGACATAACATAGCATAGCACAGCATAACATAGCATAACATAACATAACATAACAACACAACATAACATAACATATTAGAAAGCACATTTATTTCTTGAAGAAGAAATGCCTTTTCAGAGAGTTTCCATTCCTGAATATTTCTGTTTTTGTCTCTTTGATGTTTTGTTGTTGGTTTTGCTAGTTATAAACAGCTCTGGGTATTTTTTTTTTTACTCTACTAATGGAGTTCCTATTCCCTTCTATTATATGTAATTTACATTCTTCCTTTTGTGCATTGGTGTGTGATAAGTTTTTTTTTTGTGACTTCTCTGTGAGATTTTTAACCATTGATGAATATTCTTTCTCTGGGAATTGAACCATCTTTAATAAAAAATGAAATTATCAATAAAAAGATCATAAGATCATAGCTGTGGAGCTCATCTTTGTTTGCTAAGAATTGGAAACTGTGTGGATGCCCATCAATTGAGGAATAGCTGAACAAGTTGTGGCATATGATTGTAACAGACTATTGTTGAGCTGTTAGAAATGACAGGTAGGAAAATTTCTGAAAAATCTGGAAAGATTTATATGAGCTGATAGAAAGTGAAATGAGAGAACCAGAAGAATATTGTAGAAAATAATAGTATTATTGTATGATGAACAACTGTGAATGCCTTATCTATTCTCAGCTATACAATGATCCAAGACAATTCTAAAGAACCCATAATGAAAAATACTATCTACTTCCAGAGAAAGAACTGTTGTTGTCTGACTCTTACAGAGTGAAGCATATTATTTCTCCTTCCCTCCTTCCTCCCCTCCTTCCTTCCTTCCACCCTTCCTTCCTTCCTTCCCCCCTTCCTTCCTTCCTTTCTTTTCTTTCTTTCTTTCTTTCTTTCTTTCTTTCTTTCTTTCTTTCTTTCTTCCTTCCTTCCTTCCTTCCTTCCTTCCTTTCTTTCTTTCTTTCTTGTCTTCTTGCCTAAAATGACTAACTTGAAAATATTTTACATGATTGCACATGTATAACCTATATCAGTTGCTTACTATCCCAGGGAAGGGGGAGGAGAAGGGATAGAATTTAGAACTTAAAACTTAGAAAAAATTGTTTTTTAAAAATTGTTTTTACATATAATTGAGGAAAAATGAAATATTAAAAATAGATCATAGCAATGAATTGATAAGAGTTCTAATCTAGACATCTACTAAGTATTCTGAACTTAACAGAAAAAAAAAACCCTTAAATATATGTTAATACTTCTGTTACTCCTGCGGTGCTATAAAATGGGGTTGTTTTACATGACAAAATGTAAAGGTAAACAACTGTGACATAATTTTTTTGGTTCTTTTTCTGATATTATTTCATTCCATCCCTCATTCACTTTATATTCTTTTGATTTATTATAATGATATTTCACTTTTACTCTTGGTGTGTGTATATTCTTTCTATAAGAAATCCATATTAATGCTTAATTATGTAGCTCAGATAAGTATACCCAGTAGTTTCTTATATTTCACTTAAGAATAATTGTTGACCAATAAGATGATCTCCAATTAATATATGTATTGATATAGATGTTAACTCCAAATAATTATGAAATATCTTAAAATAGAATTGTATCCCAAATAAATTCCATCACATCATAATTTGCCAATCAAAAAATGCTATTTACTAAGATCATGCTTGAAAAATAAGTCCAATCAAACATTGAACATGCAAAAAGAAGAAAATAGCATAAAAGACATCAGATAACCACTGATTCTCTGTGTGGAGAACAATTTCCTACATAGACATTAAGCTACCAGAAAATTAACTTTTTGCTGAGACTTATTATTGCTTGCTATCTAGGCCCAAAGAGAAGTCAGTTTCCTCTACTCTAACACATAAACAGATTCAGATACTGAAAAATGATCACTACAATACATCTTGGACCTATGAAATTAAATTAATACAAGTGAAGATCTAATTAATTAGATATAAACATATATCCCTGGGAATACACTCATGTATACATATATACAAACATTAACAAATTCACTACCGAAACATAAGCAAAGTCTAACATGTTAAATTAAACATCTTGCTTTCAGAACAGTAGTATATCTCATACACATTTTATTTAAAGCTTATTTTCACTGTTTTTGTTTTCACCAACTTCACTGTCCTTTTCTCAAACCTTTTCCTAAATGTTAGAGCTGGGAGAGGAGGAGATGGGAGATGTTATCTTTATCTTTTGCAATGATTTTTTTTTTCTGGATCCTTCTCTCTGTAACTGTCTTAATGTCAGATTACCATTCTATTGTTCTACTTGTACAATCACTACAGATTATTTTTTCATGATGAAAATGTAACCTTTCTACTCAATCTGCCAATGAATACAATTTACTTCATGGAATTAGTTTCCATCACTTTAAGTTTCTAGCTGATATGTAGAATATCTGACTGTTTTTGTAATCCTGAATTGCCTTTGTGCAACATTATTTTCTCTGCTAATATGCAGGATCTCATGAATTCATTCCTAGAATATCATATCTGGCATAAATATATTTTAACCAAATTTACTGTTCAGTATTCAGAATCAAATTAGAGAAGCAGTTTACCTAAATAACTTTAAAATGAGGGCTGCTTCTTATACTATCAATAGCAGAGTTTCACATGAAAATCAGTAGTGCTCTAATTTATTTATGCTATCACTGAAGTAGCAAAATGATTAAACATAGCTGTTCTGGACCTTAGCTTTCTATACCCTAAGATTTATTTTGTCCATCTCAGATACTCATAAGATTTTGTACCATCTCTGACCTATCTATCACTCCACATTTAAGAGGAAAGGCTCTTATCTACCTAGAGGGGATTGATAGGAAAAAACATAGTGGTAAAATTCTAATAATTCCTCCCAGAAATAATTTATGAAAAGTACCTTTTAAGGAAGCCAAAAAAAGGCAAACAAAGTAATAAAACAAAACAAAAATTATTACATCAAGGAAACAAAGTATCTCTTCTCTGAAAATGATCCATAGTTGGTGGAACTGAATTGTGAGCAACTTGGCATTATTTGTATATATATGGACCTTCTGAGTTAGATAATTGGAAATTGTTATTATTATTATTATTTTTATTATTATTTTTATTTTTATTTTTGCAATCACATGCAGATCCTGATTAAGTCAACTCTCCCCACCTTGTGAACAGAAATCAACCTACTAATCATTCCCCAAAAGATAAGGAAAATATGTCCAACAGTCAATCCAGGTCTATCCAATTATCTGTGCCCTCAGAGAATCTGTGTTTTATACTAGCCCTAACTCACTCCTTATGTAGTATATATCTTAGGGGAAAGTTACCATGAATGATATTAAAAATAGAAAATTTGCATTTGCTTTGCATATTTAGCTAATACAGAATAATGAATAGAGAACTGACCTTCAAGTTACAAAGAACTGGGTTCAAGTTCTGTCTGATACATACTAATTGAGTGACTCTGGGTAAGTCACATAACCTCTTAATTCTTTAGGGACTCTCTAACATTATAAATTGCACAGAAATTTCATTAGATGGAGTTTTCCTCAAATGAGAGTTGTCTATACCAATGAAAATATATGTCCATTAGCTATACCTATTACATAAATAAGAAATAGGTATGAATTCACCTAAATGGACTATTTTGTTAACTATAATGTAATAAGGAAATGTAAAAAGGAATGTAATAAGGAAAACAACACTTCATTGGGGATCAGAAGGCATAGCTTCTACCTATGCTCCTTTTGGTGTGATCCCAGGGAGGCTACTATTCCTTTCTGGACCTAATTTTTCCCCCTAGGTAAAATGAAGGTTTTAACGGTAAATGTTCACTGTGGTCTTTTCAAGGTCTGTTATAAGTTTTTTTTTTTAAGTTTTAATTGTAACTTTAATAATAGATGGATTGGATGAGATTGGATAAATGATTTCATTGGTGTAGTGAACTTCTGATTAGAAAACTCCTAACTGTTTATAGCAGTAGTGGTTCTGTGCCTTGTAATTTTAGGGCTTTGCTTGGGGATACTAACAGACTTAGTAACTTTCCCAAATCTCTTTTAATAGCTTCCTGAGGCAGAATTTGATCCCAAGACTTCCCATATGCAAACTCACCTTTTTGTTCATTACATTATGCTTCCTTTGCCCAAGCAAAGTACATTTCAATATCAAATTTGTAAAGGCCTTCTCATTTTTATCTATAAAGCACACTAGTTAGTGAATTATAAAGATTCCTCCCAATTTCTTCCTTGCTATTTCTTCTGTATTTCTGCAAAATAAATTAATAAATCTAAATGTCTGAATGCAATGAACCACCATTTCAGTTCCTACTCTTACACAAGCCTATTATTGGAATACTGCTCCATAATGTTTTATAATTTGATGTGATTAAAAAAAATGTTCCTATGGCATTTGTTTGGTTGATAGGGAAACTTATGGAAAGAGGAATTGACTTGACCCTCTGTAGCATACCCAGAAAATGAATTCAGGTCTCCTGTATCACAGTGCTTTTTGTGCTATACTGTGCTGATTATTTTTATTTGTTCCTAATATATAAATTCCCATTAAAATGTTATCCCTCTGAGATTTACATATGTGTGTGTGTATGAATATTGATCCAGCTAAGATTTTTTTCCAAAAAAATAATTTAATGACTCTTTTCTTGGGCAAAATGACAGTTGTATGATATTTTTAGTTACAATTGAACAATACATTAACAAAATGAACAACTCTGGCTCCCTCTTTCTTTTTTTCTTAAGTGATTCAGAAGAATTCCCAGTGAGTTAAACCTGATTCCCATAATAGCTTATGTGCAGTAGTTCTTTATATAAACTACAGAACACATTTATATGAACTCTACAGCATTTTGATTACATGTGTTCTTACATTTGCCTTATAATTCCTGACATATTTAGAATGGATTTAGGGAATTCTAGGAAAACTCTCCTATGGCTAATGTATCACCTGTAAAATCCCATGCTATTAAGCAAAACTTTGTATTTTAAATGACCCTTTATGGTTTTATTTTTATGTTTCAAAGTCAGCAAGTTCAAATCCTATGGGTTTCATTAAGTTTCTTTCACATCCTTTATTTTCTATACAACAGTAATCTGATCATTGGATTCTATGTTTAATTACCTCTATCACATTAAATGCCTTCCATTTTAGTTTCATCTGTTTTTTTTAGTAAATAAAATAGCATATGTATCATACACTTTATTATTAAATGAAATACGTATGAGAATGTATATGTAACCAGGGTATTCACTTGTGGTTTGTGGATTAAAAATAGTTTATTTAATCATTTGTGCCATTAAATCAGTTTCTAATTAATTTACAAAAGAAAAAAAGCCTTTTTTTTGCTTAATTCAAGATAAAAAAACCAAACTTTCCCACATACTTAATTGAACGAAATACACAAAACTTTAAAAGGAATATACCAAATTACATTTCATGTGCAGTGAGAATATGATGTTTAACATAATAATTTATAAGTAACAAAGTTTATATCATTCAATTCAAATATCACATGCCCCTATTGTACAATCTACAACATCAGAAAAACATTTAACTTCTATGTGATTTAACTGATGATTATGATTGTGATTGCTAGCACTTATGTAATGTTTTAATGTTTGCAATGTGCTTTACAAATATTACTCATGATAGCCTTGTATAATAAGTGTCATTATGATCTCCATTGAAAGGATGAGAAAACTGATCCTTCAATGTGGGCAGATTCTGCCCAACTTGATGCTGTAATTTGTAATCTTCTATCATGTCCCAGATATCTTATCTTGAAAGATCATTGTAAACTTGTAATCCTCATATTGCAATTATTCTTCCCCAATTGAGATGCTGCTTCTTATTAAACTGCTCCTTCCAAAACTCCCATTAAAACTGTTTTATTAAGATAATTATTTCTTTTTTTACTCACAAAGCTGCAATCCAAAATCCTTTATAACACCTCCATGCCCACTACTTTCTCCCTATCTTTGAGCTTCCTTTTATGTATACTTTTCCCTTATTAGAATGAAAGCTTATAATTTCATTTCCAGTTTTTAAAAAGTACCTGGTATATAACCATTATTTAGTAAATCCTTGTTTAATGAAGGAGGCCAAGAGATGTTGAATTACTTGCCTATGTCACACAATTAGTAAATATGTGAACTCAGAGTTAAACTTAAGTTTTCTTAACTCCATATCCAGCATGCCAGATGTTACAGAATAATTGTCAAACTACATTAATTGACTTCTATGATTCTGTTTTTAGTTTAAAGGACAATGGCACATTTATATAATAGTTTGTAAAATAACAATGTTGGCAAATACTAATAAATTGTATCTCTGGGAAATCCTTTAAAATATATCGTAATAAATAGATAGATACTAAAAAAAATAAGATGAATAAAATAGCATAAAGAGATCTTTTTTCCTATTTTGTTTTTAAGTTGAGTATTTAAATTTGTATTTTCTCATTGTGTATTTAAGTTTTAGTAATAAAAAAGGGAAAAATGTAGAAAATAAAATACATCTTAAGAGATTTTTAACAGTTAAATTATTCTTTGTGATTGCAAAGGTGCTAAAACTTAATTTTGTTAAACCAACTGTTACCTATTTCAGAATGATCTCCACTGCAATGACTGAGTTTGTTCTATTCCTTCTAGAAAAATTTCACACCTAATTTATTTCTGCTGATCAAACTAATGGCAGAGCTAATAGGACAATTTCACTTCTCTGTGATTTATATTAGTAATAAGAACAATATAAACATCAGTGATTTATATGCAATTTTTAGATGTCCAAGTGCTCAGACTGGTTGTCACTTTAGTGTCAACTTGTCTCATTTGTCTTATTACCCATATTAGAGTTACTATTTCAATGTCTAGGAGTCCAACGTAGAGTGAGTGATTTAATGATCAAAAAGGAATAATTTAAATATTAAATTCATTAATATAGTATCTTTTGTTCAATACCCTGTTTCTGTTAGGTTGAGAATCTTTCATCCATTCAAAATTATTTATTACTGCAAGATGGCAGTATAGAAGCAACACGATTCCTCAGCTCCCACATAGTGACCTCAAATACTCATAAAATATGACTCTAAACAAATGTTAGGGTTCCAAAACTCACAAAAATAGACACAAAGCCATTTCCCACTGAAGGCAGCTTGGCAGGAAGGGTTCATCACAGCACACTGGGAGCAGAAAACCAGCCCAGTCTGCAACCACAGGTTAGCCTCAGGGTGGCTAGGACAAGCTGCAGCTGGAGCCTTCCCTAGAGTGGATAAGTGGCAGCTGTTGCAGTTTCCAAAATTATCAAGCCATAAGAAACAAGGACAAAGTGAAAGGTTAGTGGAACTGAGCTAAATTTGGGGGAGAAAAGCGCTCTGGCTAAACTGCCTCCAGGAAAAGGAAGTGGCAGAAATGGTGGCCCTGCAGCTGCCTCCACATGGCTGCTTCAGAGTTCCCAGTGTGAAGACTGTAGGGGGGCCAAGCAATTGTTCAGAAGCTAAGTTCTCTTGCATTAAGCAGCCTTGATCTGGATTGTGGTCTTAGGTGGTCCTGGGGTGTGTTTTCAGTGAGCTAACGCTGGTGAGGGCTGCAAAAACAAACAAACAAACAAACAAAAAACAGTGGCCTCCCAATAGCTCTGGCAGCTGCAAAAACTGCAGTAATTTGGGACAGAGCTTTCCTCTCTGGAAGCAGAGTTCCACAGAGTTAAAAGTAAAGTAATTGACTGGAAACATGATCTGGCAAAGGAAACAAAGTGAGAATAGCAACCAAACCTTAAATTCCTTCTTTGGGGAATAAAAGGATCAAAGCATGGAATGGGAGGAAGACAACACAGTCAGAACGCCCACAACAAAACCTTCTAAGAAACATGAAGACTGCCTAAAAGCCATAGAACAGCTTAAGAAGGATTTTGAAAACCAAATAAGAGAAGTGGAGTAAAAATTGGGAAGTAAAATGAGAATGATGCAAGAAAATCATGAAAGGAGAGTCAACAACATGACTGAAGAAAATAACACCTTAAAAACAGATTAACTCAAAGGGCAAAAGAGGCCCAAAAAGCCAAAGAGGAGAAGAATGTCTTAAAAAGTTGAATTTGCCAGCAGGAAAAAAAAAATTTCAAAAGCTTTCTGAAGAGAATGATTCCTTCAGAATTACAGTGGAGCAAATGGAAACAAATGACTTTATGGGAAATAAAGATACTATTAAACAGATACAAAGAAATGAAAAAAAATAGAAAGCAATGTGAAATATCTCCTTGAAGAAACTACTGACATGGAAAATAGATCCAGGACAGTCAATCTAAAAATTATTGGACTACCTGAAAGCCATGACCAAAAAAACAACTTAGAAAGCATCCTTCCAGAAATTCTCAAGGAAAATTGCTCTCATATTTTAGAACCAGAGGGCAAAATAGAACTTGAAAGAATTTACCAATCACCTCTTGAAAAAGATCCCAAAAAGAAAACTCCTAGGAATGCTATGGCCAGGGTCCAGAGTTCCCAGATCAAGGAGAAACTATACAAGCTGCCAAGAAGAAACAGTTTGAATACTGTGGAAACACAATTAGGATAACCTAGGATATAACAGCTTCTAAACTAATGGATTGAAGGACCCGGGGTATGACATTCCAGAGATCAAGGGATCTGGGACTAAAACCATGAATCATCAACCCAGCAAAATTGAGTATAATGTTCCAGGGGAAAATATGGTCATTCAGTGAGGTGGAGGACTTTCAAGCATTCATGCTGAAATAACCAGAACTGAAAAGAAAATTTGACACCCAAACACAAGAATCATGAGAAGGTAAGCATGGAAAAGAAATCATAAGGAACTTATCAAAGTTGAACTATTTACATGCCAACATGGAAAAATTATAATTGTAACTTATGAAACTTTTCTCAGTATGAGGATAAGTGAAGGGAATACAAATATGTGTATACATACATACATACATATATATATATATATATACACACACATATACACACACACACATATATGTGTATGTATGTATACATATGCATATGTTTATATAAGAGGCTTTATATATATGCGTACAAACACATATCTTGGTATGTACATATATGAGTACACAGAGGGCATAGGATCAATTGAACAGGAAGGGATGATACTCTATAAGGTGAAATTCTGAGGTGGGAGAGGATTAGAATGAGAGGAGACAGGGAGAGACAGAATGGCATTAATCACCTCATATAGAAGAGGTAAGGGATAATTGTTACAATGGAGGGAAAAACAGGAAGGCAAAAGGGAAAGGGTCAGCTTACTCTCATTGAATTTGGCTTAGGGAAGCAATTACATTGACTTTAAACTGGGTATCTTGACACACAGGGGCGTAGGGGGCATGGGGATGAGAGGTGGGAAGACGGAGGGGAGGGCAGAGTGGGGGGGAGGGTTGCTGGAAGTACACACTTCTGTACAAGGACAGGGACAGAGACAGGGTAGAGAATAGAACAAGGGCGGGGCAGCATAGGAAGGAGGGTCATATAATCAGTCTCTCACAATATGCCCACTGTGGAGATATTCTGTGTAATTACACATGTACAGCCTGTGTTTAATTGTGTTTCCTTCCAGTGGGAGTGGGTGACAAGGGTGGAAGGGAAAGAATGTAGATACTGAAGTTCTATAGTAAAATGTTAAAAATATATAGATGTGTGTGTGTCTATATACATACATATATTATTATTATTATTATTATTAATATTAATATTATTATCTACATCCAACTGGGAAATAAGATATACAGGCACTGTGGTAGGTAGATCCATCCTGCCCTACCTGAAAGTCACAGGGGTGAGAGGGAGGACATAGGAGAGAGCAAATTGGGGGAGGGGTTATACAGTGGGATGACTTTTTGAGGTGTTGGGTAGGGGAAAGATGGGAAGAAAATTTGTAACTCAAAATCTCGTGGCAATGAATGATGTAAAAAGAAAATAAATTTATTTATTTATTTAAAAAATAAAATCATTTATTACTTTGTGAAAATTTAAGATCTTAATATTATATCAAAACTCCCTGTTCGGAGGCATTGAATATATATACAAACATATGTATATACATATATATGTACATACATATATATTTATACCCATACACTCATATATGTGTGTATATATGTATATATTTATATATCTGTGTGTATGTATGTGTGTGTGTATGTGTATATATGGATACGTAGATATAGGTACACACACATATATGTGTGTATATATATATATATATATATATATATACACATACATACATACATATAATGGTATTTGTGTATGCGTATGTATATATGTATATGCACACTTTGACAGATTGTAATGAATGAATTTTAAGGAGAAGAAATTTGAAGTCAAACAATGAATTAAGACTCTATTCCAGTAATCCAGGTAACAGATGATAAGGTATTGAACTTGCATGGCTGCCTGGAAGATGAAAGTGGATGATACATTTGAGAGAAAATGTGGAGGTAAAATCAATAAGACTTGACAACTAATTGGATATCATGGTAAAATATATAGAGGGAAAGTGAGGATACAAGGATTCCTAGGAGGTTGCAAAACTGTGTAACTTAAAGATCTGGGGGTTTTTCACAAACATAGAAAACTGATCATTGAGGTGGGTTGGGAGAGTAAAGTAATGAGATCTATTTTTGAGATAAATTCCTTTTAAAATGTCTAAAAGTTGAAGGCAATTTAAAATGCTGAAGAGATCATTGGTGATGTAGAACTATAGTTTTAGAGAGAAACTAGACATAGTATCCAAATATATAGATCCAGGAGTTATCTATGTGGATATGATAATTGAATTCATGAGATCTTTTGGCTTTATCAACAGAGAGAATGTAAAGAAAGAAAAGAAAGGGTTTGTGACATAGAAGATACTGCAGCAAAGGAGACTGAGAAAGAGTGATCATAGAGAAAGAACATAAACAAGAGAAAGCATTCTTTAAGACCTAGTGCCATATTGACGTCAAGAAGGATGAAGATTGAAAAAAAGACAGGTAAATGGATTTCAATAACTTTAGAGAGAAAACTTCATATGTGTGATGAGATCTAAAACCACATTTCAAAGAGTTGAGAAATTAATAAAAGGAAAAGATATATACTGTAAGTTTAGATACCTTTTTTCAAGTAATTTCACTGTGGAAGGAAGTAAAATTATAGACTGACAATTTAAGAAGATGGTAGAGTTGTAAGGTTTCTTGATTTGTTTTGTTTTAATAATGCTAGGGAAACATGAATGTGTTTGTTAGCAGCAATAGAGGAGATAGTAAACAAATTAAAGAGTGCAGAAAAAGGAGGCATGATTGCCAAAGTAATAATTAAAATACTTTCTTATAGTCATTATGTCATTTACTTTTGCTAATATTATTGATTTTGTATGGAAAATACAAGGATGTGATAAAAAAATATAATCATATCTCTTAATAGACCAATCATTTTGGGGTGGCTAGGTGGCACAGTGAATAAAGCACCAGCCCTGGAGTGAGGAAGACCTGGGTTCAAATCTGGCCTCAGACACTTAACACAAAACTAGTTGTGTGACCTTGGGCAAGTCACTTAACCCCCATTGCCCTACTTTCCCCACACCAAAAAGAAATCATTTATTAAACCCTTACTACTTACCATGTACTGCTTTAGGGCTTATCTGAAACATAAATTCATGTAGTAATGGAACATATCCTTATACAAATAAAAATACTATTATTTTTAATTAATTAATTAACTTATTTTTTGTTTTGAATATTTAGTTTTATAAGATTTTGAGTTATGCATTTCCCTTCTTCTTCTACTCCCCCTCCCCAAGATGGCATGCAACCTGATATAGGTCATACAAGTATGATCACATTAAACATATTTCTACATTAGTCAAGTTGCAAAAGAACCAGAGAAAAAGAAAAAAAAAGACACAAGAAAGGAAAAACTGAAAATAACAAAAGAAAAAGAAAATAGTATGCTTCAATCTACATTCAGACTCCATAATTCTTTCTCTAGATGTAGGTAACACATTCCATCATGAGCCTTTTAGAATTGTCTTAGATTATTACATTGTTAAGAAGAGCTAACTCTAACAATGTTGGTCATCACACAATGCTGCTATTACTGTGTACAGTGTTGTCCTGTTTCTACTCACTTCACTCAGCATCAGGTCATGCAGGTCTTTCCAGGTTTTTCTCAAGTACACCTGCTCATCATTTCTTGTGGAAGAATAGTATTCTATTATATTCGTATACAACAACTAGTTCAGCCATTTCTCAATTGATGGGCATTCCTCCAGTTTAAAATTCTTGGACACCACCAAAAGAGATTCTATTAATATTTTTTACATGTGGGTCCTTTTCCCATTTTTATGATCTCTTTGGCATTCAGATGTAGAAGAGGTATTTTTAGGTCAAAGTATATGCACAGGTATATAGCCCTTTGGGCATAGTTCTCAATTGTTTTCCAGAATGTTTGGATCAACTCATAACTCCACTAACAATGCATTAGTCTTCCAATTGCCCCACATTTTCTCAAACATTTATCATTTTCATGTTTTGTAATGTTAGCCAACCTGATATGTGTGATGTGGTATCTTGAAGTGAAAACCAATAATGTATTTTATATTTAACAAATCTATTACAGGGCCATAGAGAACTAAGAATATCTGACAAAAACAACAACAAAAAGTTTATACAAAAACTGAAAGATTCTGTTATGAGGGAAAAATCTAAAAAGGAATTATTCCTCTTACTATTCAAAATGGAAAAAAAAAGGCCACTCACTATCTTTTATAATAGATAGTGAGTGGTCTACACAAAATATGTGTACTTTTTTTTTTGAGTTGTATTAATAAGTTAATCCTACTTGATAAATAGTGAAGATAATAAATGAAGACCTGTTGACACTGGTGCCATTTTAAATGTTACTAAAGCAATCCCCATGGGAAAGTTTTTAATTAGTGCTGAGTATTCTCATGCATGATATAAGTCTTTTGTAATCCTTAGCTACTTCATAACAGAATATATAGGATTTTTTTGGGTCAAATACTACACTAAAAGACAAACAACAACAACATACCAGACTTTTCTATGAGCTAGCCATGGGTAACCAACATGCTACAGAGTAAAAAGGGGATTGAAAGGCACATTTTAGAATGCTGTTTCCACTAATACTTTCAATCATAATCCTAATACTACCAATGTTGCAAATAAATAATGGAAGTACCATTTACAATAAATAATCAGGAAATATGTACTAAGGTACTACTATATACTTCTGCAAATGTTTTTAATTGGGTTGCTGGGGTTAGGCTGTTACATTCTGTTGTGTCACAAAAGATTTTGTTGTGTTATACCAATAACACTCAGGGTGTTACAGAAGAAATGTAAGTGAATTTGGAATTGGAAGACCTGGATTAGAGTCCTGATTCTCCCACTTTGTACCTTGATGGAGACTCTTTTTCCCCATTTCTAAAACTGGGGAGGTAAAACTAGATAATTTTTAAGCACACTCTAGATTTAAATCAATGATCCAATGGTTGGATTGCTGCTAAGTTTCCTACAAGTTCTAAATCTTTGACCATGAACATCTCCATATGTTATTGCTTGTTGCTGAGTCATTTTTAATTCATGTCTGACTCTTCATGTCCACATTTGAAATTTGCATGGCAAAGACATTGGAATTTATGAATTAGAAAGAAATAGAAGGGTAGATCATTGTAATATAATAGACATACAATTTACAGCAGGAACAATACATCATATACTTATATTTTACAAGTAAAAAGACAATATTTGGTGGTAAGAATTCATTATTTGGAAAAAAAAAGTTGGGAGAACTGGAAAGAAGTATGGTAGGAACTGAGCACAGACCACCATTTTACACTATTTATCAAGATAAAAAAGAAATAGAGAGAGAGAGAGAGAGAGAGAGAGAGAGAGAGAGAGAGAGAAAGGAAGGAAGGAAGGAAGGAAGGAAGGAAGGAAGGAAGGAAGGAAGGAAGGAAGGAAAGAAAGGAAGAGAAGGAGGAGGAAAAGGAGATAGAAAAGAGGAAGGATAGAAAAGGACAAGGAGAGGAAGAGGTAAGAAATTTATGCTTTCTTTCAGGAAGTACAATCCTTCACTTTCTTAGAGTACAGGAAACCAGTTTTGCAATAAAAAAAATAATTTTCTTTCAGAAATTTTTAGGAGTTAAAATTATTCCCATCTGTTTTGGCTAACAGAAAAAATGCTTGGTGGGTTAGATTACAATGTACACAAGTATCTAATAAGATTACAAAATGAACATGTTTTTGCCCATCAGTCCCCTTCCTCATTGACTTGTGTATATTATCTACTATTTTATTAAAGATAAATATAGTTGCATTCTCATGGTATGCACTATAAATCCAAACAACCATAGATTCAATTAAAATATAACCAATGTGGTTTATACATAAAGTCAACTGCTTCAGTTTCTTTCTTTTCATTATATTTATATATGAATTATGTCATTTGTAATTCTAATGGGCTTCACTTAAAAAAAAAACACTCATGTTGCTACTAATGATCTTTGCTAATAAGCTCCCCTCCCACCCCACCATCCCCATCAATATAATGGACATACAAGATGCATTGCTTGTAATCCCTTAAAAAGCAAGTTCTCTAGAACTTTCTGTTTGATCTTTTGGTGCTGTTCCTTCTCTACAGCTAATATATTACACTTTTCCACATAATTGGACAGACAGTTTAAAATGCTTTCACCACCCCACCTTCTTTTTATTTACCAAAAAGGCATTTGATGGTTGCTTACAGTGCATCCACCAGAGCCAAGAATTAAAGAGAAATGTGGTCACCAAAGATTATTTTTTTTTCCTCCTTGTTGTTTCTCTTTCACAAAACTGCCTGTTACTCAACATGATAAATCCTTAATAAACTTCTTTTGTGAACTTTAACAATGTCATTAAAGCATGCTTACAATATGTAATGAGGGCATGTTTGCAATTCATAACCATAAAATAATTCTGCATTATAAAGCACATGGTAAGTAGCATTTGAAAATCAAAATGCCATTTTTCCACCACACTTTTTTAATTAACTACTTTAAATGAAGATATGATGGTCAAGGGAGACTTATATAAGGGGAGGCCCACTTGTAATGTATAAACATCTCCATTAAAAAAAAATAATAATTTTTTTTACCTCCCTGATCAAAAATATATTTTTTTACTCATAAATCACTTTCATTTCATTTTTTTGATTTTTTAAAAATTTTGATTATTTTCAGTTTGCATCATTCATTTCCTTGAGATTTTAAGTTTCAAATTTTCTCCCTGTTGTTCCCCTACCCACCACCCCAAAACAGTGATACCACTGTATACTTCTTCCCCCAATCTGCTCTCTCCTATATCCTCCCCCATAACCCCTCTGACTTTCCGGAAGGGCAAGATGGATTTCCCTACCCCAGTACCTGTATATCTTATTTCCCATTTGCATGTATATAATAATAATGACTATATATATATATATATATATTTACACACATATACATATATACATACATACATTTAACATTTGATTTTAGAACGTTAAATTCTAGATTTTTTCCCTTCCTCCCTCATCACCACCCCCACTGGAAAGACAACCAATTCAATACAGGCTGTATACGTGTAGTTATGCAGAACATCTCCACAATGGACATATTATGAAAGACTGACTATATTTCCTTCCTTTTTATTCTGCCCCCCCACTTGTTCTATTCTCTGCTTTGTCCCTGTCCCTTTACAGAAGTGTGTGCTTCTAACAATGCTCCCCCCTACCCTACCCTCATCTCCATCCTCCCCCCTGTCATCCCCTTCCCTCCTATTCTTTTGTAGGCCAAGATACCCAATTTAGACTGTACCCCATTCTTTCCCTAAGTCAAATTCAATGAGAGTAAGGTTAACCTATTCCATTTTGCCTTCCTGTGCTTCCCCTCTATGGTAACAGTTATCCCTTGTCTCTTTCATATGAGAGTATTAACCCCATTTTGTCTCTTTCTGTGTCCTGTCATGCTATTCCTCTCTCACCTCTAAATTTCACATTTTAAAATATCATCCCATCCTACTGAATTGATCCTGTGCCCTCTGTCTATGTACACATATATACGCAAAATGACATATATATTCCTACACATATACCCTACTGTACAGATGTATATGTATATGTGTGTGTGTGTATATGTATATACATACATACACACACACACACACACACACACACATATTTATACTCCCTTCAACTATCCTCATAATGAGAAAAGTTTCATAAGTTACAAATCCTATTTTTCCATTTTGGCATGTAAATAGTCCAACTTTGATAAGTTCCTTATGAATTCTTTTCCATGTTGACTTTCTCATGCTTCTTGTATTTGAATGCCAAACTTTCTACTAGATTCTGGTTTTTTTTCAGCAAGAATGCTTGAAAGTTCCTAACCTCATTTAATGACCATATTTTCCCCCAGAACATTACACTCAATTTTGCAGGGTAGGTGATTCTTGGTTTTAATCCTAGCTCCCTTGATCTCCAGAATATCGTATTTGTGGCCCTTTGATCCCTTAATGTAGAAGCTGCTAGATACTGGATTATCCTAATTGTGTTACCACAGTATTCAAATTGTTTCTTCTAGGCAGCTTGTAATATTTTCTCCTTAATCTGGGAACTCCAGAACGTGACTATAACATTCCTAGGAGTTATCTTTTTGGGATCTTTTTCAAGAGGTGATTGGTATATTCTTTCAAGTACTATTTTGTATTCTGGTTCTAAAACATCAGGGCAATTTCCCTTGAGAATTTCTTGAAGGATTCTTTCTAGGCTTTTTTTTTTTGATCATGGCTCTCAAGAAGTCCAATAATTTTTAAATTGTGTCTCCTGGATCTATTTTCCAGGTCAGTGGGTTTTTTCAAGGCAATATTTCACATTGCCTTCTATTTTTTTCATTTCTTTGGATCTGTTTAATAGTATCTTGGTTTCTCATAAAGTCATTTGTTTCCATTTGTTCCACTCTAATTCTGAAGGAATTACTCTCTTCAGAAAGCTTTTGAGGTTCTTTTTCCATTTGGCAAATTCGACTATTTAAGGTATTCTTCTCCTCTTTGGCTTTTTGGGCCTCTTTTGCCATTTGAGTTAATCTGTTTTTTTAAGGTGTTATTTTCTTCCATCAGGTAGTTGACTCCCCTTTGATTATTTTCTTGAATTATTTTAATTTTTCTCTTCCCAATTTTTCCTCCGCTTCTCTCATTTGGTTTTCAAAGTCCCACTTAAGTTCCTCTACGGCTGGTAACCAGTCTTCATTTTTCTTGGAAGCTTTTGGTGCAGGAGGTCTGACTGTGTTGTCTTCCTCCCATTCCATACTTTGATCTTTTTTGTCTCCAAAAAGGAATCTAAAGTTGGATTGCTGGACTTGCTTTGCTTCCTTTGCCTGCTCATGTTCTCAGTCAATTACTTGACTTTTGGGCTCAGTAGAATGCTGCTTCCAGAGGGGAGAGCTTTGTCCCAATTCTCTGTGGTTTTTACAGCTGCCCAGGCTATTAGGAGGCCACCATCTCTGCAGCCCCCACCAGCTTTGGCTCACTGATTACATACCTCAGGACCACCACCCTAGAATATGATCATGATCCTGGCCAGTTAAGGCAAAAGCACTTAGCCTCTGAATGATCACTTGCCCCTCCCCCCCTGCAATCTGCAGTCCAGGAGCTCTGAAGCAGTCATGTGGTGGTGGCAGCAGGGCCCTGGAGGCAGACAGCTAGACTCTGTCCTCCAAATTTAGCTGAGTTCCAATGACATTTTCACTTAGTCCTTGTTTCTTATGGGTTGATAATTCTGGAAACAACCACAGCTGCTGGTGAACTGTTCTCCTGAAAGCTCCAGCCACAGCTTTTTCTGGCTGCCCTAGGGTTCCAGCCACTGGGTTGGTGTGGTGCTGTTCTCGGCTGCCAGCATGATGTGATGAACCCCTTCCCATCAACTTGCTGGGCTGCCTTCAGCAGGAGGTTTGTTACTCTGTAATTTTTTGGTTTCTGGAGCTCTAAAACTTTGTACTTATTATATATCTACCTATTTTTCAGTTATTTGAAGTGATTATGGGGGGAACCATCAAGTTCTCCTGCTTCTAAGCTGCCATTTTGACTCTGCCCTCATCCATAAAATTCTAAACGAGTAGTTTTTCTTCTCTAGAAGAAACTAACTCTTCACTTCCACCTCATTAAATCTCTAGTTTCTTTCAAAGTACAACTCAAATGACTTTTTTTTTACACAAGGTATTTTCTAGAAAAACACAGTGACTATTACTCCCTGTAAATTTAATTCACTTTTAAAACTTTGAATACATTTTGTATGTACTTACCTGTGTCTAGACATATCCCCAAAGTAGACTAAAAGTTTCTTGAGGGAAAAAAAAAACTTCTTTTCATTTTTCATTACAGTTGTGGTGTGGAATATGGGTAGAATTTTACAATCTTAAAACACCAACCAACACTATTGTGAACACAAAAGTTTTGAAGAATATTTGCAAAAACCTCAAATAGCAACTAAGCATGGTATTCACTTAACATTATATAAGATCCAAGAAATTGTGTGTGTGTGTGTGTGTGTGTGTGTGTGTGTGTGTGTGTGTGTGTGTGTTTTAGGACATAAATGAGAGTTCAAAATTCAGGTCTTTGTTCATAAGGGGTGGGTTGTTGTTCAGTTGTATCTGACTCTTCACCACACTATAGATCACACTGTATATGGGGCTTTCTTTGAAAAGATATTTGAGTGATTTAACATTTTCTTCTTCAGTAGATTAAGGGGAATAGAGGTTAAGTGAATTGTCCAGGGTCACATGGGTAGTGAAGGTCAGGGGCCAAATTTGAACTCAGGGCTTTCTAATCCCAGGTACAGAGTTATCCATGGACAAAAGGAGTAGACCCTGGGAAATTGAGTTGAAAATAGGAAACAGGTTTTTCTTCAATAGAACAGAGGTTGAGACAATTAGAAACATTTGAAGCAACCTCATTACATATCTTTCCATCTACACATTGTAAATTCAGAAACACTGACTTGTTTTTCTCCCTATTCATCATATGTATAATCTATGTCCCATTTTGTGTCTTTGGATGGACTGTCCCTTGTGCTTCACATTTTACTTCTTGGAATTCAAGCTTTTTCTTTTATTTTTTCATTAGTGTTTTTCATTATATTTTTTGGGGGCTTTCTCTCTTCTTTTCTTTTTTTCCTCTCTCCTCTCATCCACTTGTCTCTTTCCTCTCCTGCCCTCCCCTTACACTCACTTCCTCCTCCTTTGCCTTCCCCTTTTCTTTATTTCACCCTATATTATTCAATTAAATAGAACAAAATTTACATAGATCATACATGCATATATGTGTACATACACACAGAATAATTGTTAAATCAAATGGTCTCATTTATTTTGATATAAAAATGTTTGCTTCAAGCTTCTACTATTTTTAAAAATATCATCATTCTTTTGTCATCTTCTAAAAATATCACTTTGTCAAGTTCAGCAGAAAACAGGAGACAGGAATGATAGTACATTTGAAAAGAAAATCCATGCTCTAGAATTACAAGAGTTAATAAAAAAAAATTACAACACAAAGATGATGCCTAACTTTGCCACTTGGAATTCATTTGAAGCCATTACTGACATTGCCTATTACATCTTTACTGGGAATTTTATTTCACAGTAAGAGAAATGTGCAATAATGTTCAACATATCAAGGTTCAAATTGAAATGATCACAAACATCCAATATGTAGCCCAAAGTCTTAGAGTAACCTATGTAGCATAGAGATATCTTCAGGCCGTAATCTGCAGCTATTGATTTAGGACTGTGTGTGAAATAAATCCTCTGATTAGAAGCAGTGGGAACACATTGATTTGAGGTATGTGGGATGTGGACTATAATAACTGCCTTTATGTATTTGATGGCAGTATATAGAAAAAAAAAAGACTAGATTGTTCTACTTATCCTGAGGAGCCAGAACTGGAAAAAATGGGTGGAAATTATAGAAAAAAAAACATAATTTTAGCTCTATGTGAAGTGAGGGGTGTATTTGTGAAATTTGTGACATGTAGAGCTCTCTAAAAGAAACCAGGCTGTCTCAGGGACCTGTTGGGTTACTCATTATAGGCAAGTCTTCAAACAGAAGCAGTATCACCACTTGTCATCTCATTTATACTGGTATTCTTATTCACCTACCAGTTGGACAAAATAACCTTTTCAGTTCCCACTATTTTTTAGGATATTATTATTGTTATAAAAACAAGCAAGAAAACCACAAGATGAAATAGAAGAATTGTGAAAAAATAGAAAATAATCTGAGAGCACAGCAGTTATTACTATGTGCCACATTCTCTGTTGGGTGCTAGAGAAATACTGGTATCTACAAGACTGCATCTCCTCTGTAACAGAGTTTAAAATCTAGTGTGCAGGGAGAGGAATTATAAACATATACTTTTAAATATGATATCATAACTAATGTTGTTTGGATACTAAAGATAATTTTAAAATAGATTCAATATTCTCAAATAATGCAATCAGGAAGTGTGATTTATTGTAGAAACGTTTTCATTAAAATGATTAATATATGTGGACACGTAGAAATAAATATATCCTGAAAAATGATTTATATTGATTTTGATAGTAATGGATAATTAGACTTTTATGATTCAAAGTTTAAGTATAGGATAGCAATATTATATATTCTCAGGAATAGTAGAAAAGTAAGGATATACTTTAAAAAATAAAATAATTTTTAGAGGCTTCATATGACTACATGTGATTTAAACCACATATACCACCCTCCCAATCTCAGAAAAATAGTTGAAACAAATAAGACATGGGACTTTTCCTACAAAAAACCACCCCATAAAGACTCTCACCCATCTACTACAAACCATATGGCTAGCACTCTACCAGTACTTTTTACTCTTCCTATCCTATATTACAGAATCATCTACTATCTAAAAGTAAATTCTAGACAACTCTCACATCCTATTCTTCTCAACCCTACCCTTCTGTCAAAACACAGATCTGCTCACCTGTTCCACTGAGACCTCTGCAGTTTTCATTACATCATCATGAACAGATTTCATCCCTTACCTTTTCTGCCACTTTTGCATCTACTTCCTCTAACTGAGACCCAGTCTCCTTCCCCACGCCCCCCAAGGTGAGAACTACTTTGATGGCAATTTTCTAGCTATAACTTGACTTTCTATTCAATACTGGCCTTCAAGATGGAGTTAGAATACTCCTTTCACTTCATTACCATTTATATGGTCTCCTGATTCCATCATCTTTCAGCACCTTCTACTCCTTTGAAGTTTATTATTATTATTATTTTTTTGCCACAAAATATACCTTGTTGCCTGTAAATGACTGTTCCCCTTTTTGTTATTCCCTCCAACTGGTTTCCTTATTTGAGAAAAAAAAATAATTCAATATTCAAGAGGTAGCTAGGAAGCTCAATGGACAGAGCACTGGGCCTCAAGTTAGGAAGATCTGAGTTCAAATCTCTCAATTTCCAAATCCAATGACCTTTTCTCATCAATCTACATCCTTATTGACTTCTCTGTTGCATTTGACACTCTTTCCTCCAGTCAACTATATCTTTTCTGGAATTTCCTGATCTCCTGTTCATCTGACTATTCTTCAATATCCTTAGTTAGATCATCATATATATCAAACCTCTTGACTAGTGGTGTGCCCCAAGTCTCTACCCTGATTCATCTTCTCTTTATTCTACAATGCATAAGAGTAGTTTTATCTGCTAATACCAACTTAATTAATCAATTCTATGTATTTAACTCTGAAATTCAGTCTCATTGTCTCCCTTGACCTTCTGTCCTGCATCACCAAATTTCTTTGAATATTTCAAGCTAAATGGTCCAGAAAAATCCCAAAATCAACTTGTTCAAAGCTGAACTCAGTATCTTTTCCTTCAAATCCATTCCCTTTTCAAACTGCCATATGTCTGTTAATATGACTCTTTAATCCATCACCTTAATTCAGACCTCTTTTCTACTTACTATAATATTCTATAGTTGGTTTTTCTCAGTCTCTCCACTCCTGTTCATTATCTCTAAGCTAAAACTCAGGTCTGGTCATTTCACTACCCCACTTCTGTAGCCCTTCAAAACTTGATCTGAAATTACTTTTCTGATCTTTTTATACCCTACTTCCTGCAGTGTATAGTCCATGAAAACTGACTTTTAAAATTTTCTTTACATGGAACTGCATCTCTCATTCCACAACTTTATGCTGATCATGCCTGTGTCTGGAACACATACTTTCCTAATCCTTGTGTTACTGAATATATTTTGAGATACAGCTTACATGCTTCCTTCTTCATAAATTCTGTTTTTCCTCATTACCGAAAGCCTCATGCCTTCTCCCTCTATCTAACTAACTTGGGAGTAACTATTTTGTATTTATTTTCCATTTAAGAGTTATTTAACCTAAGCTTGGACTAGCCACCTACAAAGTGGGCTAAGTCACTAAAAACACTAGAAACCATACTCCTCATCAGCTCTAGAAGAAAATAAACTATCATGAGATTATAACTGGTGGAGAGAGAGAGAAGGGTGTTTTATACACCAGTATTAGGTTTTAAAAATCTTTCTAGTGATGCAGACTGCTAGAGGAAAGTTGCATAGTCCTTTCAATCTTTTTTGAGTTTTCTTAATGAACCAAATAGTTAAAGGGCTTCTTTGGGGCAGCTAGGTGGCACAGTGAACAGAGCACTGGAACTGGAGTAAGGAGGACCTGAGCTAAAATCCCTCTAACCATGTGACCTTGGGCAAGTTACTTAACCCCAATCACCCTCCAAAAAGCAAAGATAGATAGATAGATAGATAGATAGATAGACAGACAGATAGATGGACCAAATAGTTTACCATGGAAAATATCAAATTTCAGCCTCCACAAAGATTAAAGTCAGTCTCTAAGAAAGAGTCTTCCATCTGCTGTCATTGCCTTCTATCCTTTGCTCACTTCCTTCAACTCCCATTCTGTTCTACATTCTAGACAATTTTTAAAAATTGAGCTCTAATCTTGGCCCATCCCCAACTCTCCCAGTTCTGACCTTAATACAAACCTGAATTTCAAATAATGAAAAATATCACATTCTTTAGCAAATTGGGCACTGCCTCCATTCCCCTCTTTTCTTCTTTGCTTCTTAAGATATCCAGAGTGCAAGCCTTGGCCTGAGTCAGAGATAGATAAATTGATAGATAGATACACATATACACATGTATGTATGCAAACATATTAAGTTGTCTCCCTTAAAATACTACAAGCTTATTGGGAATCAATTAGTCATTGTAGTTGAAACTTCAGTGACTGAAACATAATAAGCACTTAAATTAATCATCAGGCAATTCCTTATGGAAAATTGCCACAATTCCAAATTAAAAAAAAAAGTTCAGTCAGGAAGGGGAAAAAGTTTTTCTTTTTGGCTGTTTTCTCCTGATTTCCCTTGCTGAGCCAAAAATGAGGGAGAATAAAATTACACCTCGAAAGAAGTGGTGGCTCCATCTCCCTTCCTCCACAAGATGCCAGGGTCTGTGGGGGTATGAAAGGCAATCATTCTATAAAACAAACAAAACACAAAACAAGACTTGCCCTTTTGTGTTATAGAAGGTTCCAACAGAAAATGAGGGCTATAGGAAATGTAGTCTGCAAGAATCTGTAAATAATATAGTAGAGTTGAAGATATATCCTATCTTCAAGCCTAGGCTATTGTGGCAAGCATTTGGCCTTGTTCCCTCTTACATTATGAGCTCCTAGCAGAAAATGTTAGTAATGCTCTATTTTGAGTCATTCATAGAAAATGCCATTCCCAGACTGCCTGAGTAAATTGAGTAGACAACAATACAGACATACTTAAAGATGTTGATGGCATAAGCAGAGAATAAAGTTGCTGCCATTTGTCATATTAACTTCTATGCTAAACTACTCAAAATAATTTAAGTTGAAGAGACTGAGAAGAAATATTAATGAGATGTTTGTGCTTTCTTATTCATATGTTGCAACAAAGAGAAATGTGAGGTGTTTTTTTTTTTTCTTCTCTTTGTATGTTAATCCTTCTGGAAAAAAGTGAGTGAGGCTGGTAAATCAGTTAATAAATATATAAATAAATAATATCATGAAAGGGGGTTTTCTTTTCTTTTTTTTTTGTTCTGGATTTTCACTAGTTATAGGATATATTAATATCTCCTTATCTGAAATTTTAATATTCATACTTTTCAATGCCCCAGCATCCTTGCTACTTTTCCTTATTTTATATTGGCAGTTGGAGAAGCCTTCTGAAGTCTACTGAACTAGACTCATAAGACATAAAGTTTTGGCTCTTATGTAAAAAATAGAATATTATTAATCAGGGATAGCCTCCATTTATTTGTTTGACAATAGAAAACTATGACTCTTTTTGTTTGTCCTTTGTTCTCAAAGCAGACCATGGCATCATGAAGAGGTTGCAAGTCAGGAAAGGAAGTCGAAGAGGAGAAATGAAGAACTCAAAGGAATAGTCAAAATAAAGTGATTTTCTTCCAATGACTGGTGTCTGTTGACTCCTCTATTGCAACTTCTTTTTTTTTTTAATTTTATTATAGTTCACATCATTCATTTCCACAAGATTTTGAGTTACATATTTTCTCCCCATCTTTCCCCCACCCACCGCCCCAAAACAGCCATCCCAGCGTGTCCCCCCTCCCCCAGTCTATTCACTCCTATGTCACTTTTTGGTAGGGCAGGATGGA
>CM053580.1:347214572-347232242 GCA_028627135.1 Pseudochirops cupreus | reverse complement strand
GTGCTCTGGCTGCGCTGTCCTCCTACCTCTCTCTCCCATGATCTTTCTTCTCCCCCAAGAAGGAATCAAGGGTTTGGGAGCTGTTCTTATTTGCTTCTTATGCTTATTCTTACTTATGGTTGTTCAGACCGTGATTTTTTTTTTAAATCTCTGTGGGGCTCTGCTTCCAGAAGGGAAAGCTCTGTCCCAAATCACTGGGGTCCTACCGGCTGCCGTAGCTCTTAGGAAGAGCCTGGGAAATCTTCCTATTTACATCCATCTGACTGGATAGCAAGGACTCCAAGACCAAGGCCCAAGACGGCAATCTAGATCCAGGCCGCTCAGCGTGAGAGCACTGGCCTGAGAACAATTGCTCAGTCCCCCTTTTGCCTGCAGGCCGTAGGCAGAAAGCTGCAATGCCGAGGCAGGTGCAAAACCTCTGCCTTTCGCTTTTCCACTCTGGAGGCCTTCCAGCCGGACTGCTTATCTCCCCCTTTCACAATTCCCACTCACAGCTGCTGCTAATCCGCTCACCTGAGAGGCTCCTCCACTCATCCCGTCCAGCTGCCCCCCAGGGCACAGCCATGGCTTCAGGCCAGGGTTCTTTCAGTTCGCAGTGCTGATATGGTTCCTTGTAGCCAAGCTGACTTTAGTGGGAAGTATCTTTGTGTGTGTTTTGGAGTTCTAGGATTGGTTTACAGTCCTATTTTATGGGTATTTTGGGGTGGCTATGTGGGAGCTGTGATATGTTGCTGCTGCTACGCTGCCATCTTGCCTCTGCCCCCCTATTGCAACTTCTTTACGTTTGTTGAAGTAATAGGAATATTTAATATATACTGCAATGCCTTAAATTTTAGAATTTTTAAGTAAACCAGGGATCTTCTTATTCTTTATAATTCCACAACATATTTACTGTGATTAGTGGTGATTAATATTCAGAAAGTTAAGAGGAATTGATTAATAAACCTTTTCTATAGTTGTCTAAAGAATTTAAGCAATAAGTAGCATTTTTTTTAAACAAGACATAGTATTATTTAATTAAAAAAATCTACTTGTTTAAATTTGGCAGATGTCTACCATCATAGGACACTATTTTCATTTATCTGTATGTAATGTTCCAGTTATTTTGGGAACTACATGAAAATTAGCCTTATTAATATTAACATTTCACATTAAATAATTAAAGTGAAAGTTAGCATTACTTAGTGGATAGCTTCTAGACTAGGAAGATTTGGTTGAAGTCTTTTCTCTTACAGATACTGGCTTTATGATTCAGTACCTATCTAGGCAAATCTCTAAGGAATATGAACTACAGAGAAGGTGCTCATCTGGATTATCAGAAAGAGTTTCCTCGCCAGAGATAGCTCTATAACAATAAAAACACAATTCCAGTCCCTATTCCTCTAATAATTAATGTGATTATTGCCGACAAATATGAAGTAGTACACCCCAAAGAGTGAGAAGTTTGCAAAGATAATGAAAACTGGTTGTCTGATACAATGTTTTAATTTCTCAGATTTTGTGATTATTTCAGTGTTATTATCTGAAATATTTCCCATCATTTCTTGCATATCCCTTAGAAGTTCCAATCATTCTAAAATGGAAGACTATCTAAAACATTTTTTTTCTAAATTCAAAACTGCTATTTTGTCAAATGATAAATATGATGGCAAAGACTACTCAAGAAATTTCAAATTCTAAGGA
Source organism: Pseudochirops cupreus (assembly GCA_028627135.1). Lineage (NCBI taxonomy): Eukaryota > Metazoa > Chordata > Mammalia > Diprotodontia > Pseudocheiridae > Pseudochirops > Pseudochirops cupreus. The sequence continues at coordinate 347,230,559 of CM053580.1, read as the reverse complement.
TTACCAAAATTTCAGTGGAAAAAATGAAATGAACAAAATATGCAAATTTTAAAAGGTGCTCATTTAAATTTTTCACTAGATGTACCTGTATGTGGATTATCACCAACATCTATCTTTGTACTTTTTAGGGAAGATATGTAAGAAAAAGTAATAGTAATTTGATTCTTTGCATTTCGTTAGCTGTATGCATTAATGAATGAAAACATTTTAAAAAGACATTTCATAAAATTTTGACACACCACTGAAACTTCAGAAGTATTTCAGTTTCAATGCAGCAACTTGGCTTGCTGGATTTCTATAAGCATTTATAACAACTTTGATTCACTTTGTTTCTTTAAACAGCAGCCTTCAGCAAAGTCTCCCAAAGAGACAGTGAATATTTAAACTAAGCCTTGTCAAGTTTTCTTTCACTGGAATTTTAAAATTCCTGGCATCCAAAAGAGGGAGCTATAGCATTGAACAAGATTGTTTTCTTTCATTAATCTTAGATTTCTGAATTCTTTCCACACATATTCTTCAACATGTTTCTAATGTACAATTGATCGGACACATCATTGTATTTAACTATCTTCAAAATGTTAACAGACAGACCTGCACATCAAATGAGAGAGAGACACAGAGAGGAACAAAGGACATGACAGAGAGACAGATGGAGACAGAGAAACAGAGAGAAAGAATACAGACACAAACACAGAAAAAAAGACAGAGAGACAGGGAAAGTCAGACACAGATAAGCAAGAATACAGAGAGACAGGTGAGGGCTCTAACAAGCTAATACAAAAAGAAAATTATACTCAGACAGTATTGGAATTTTTACCACCACATTTTAAATGAAAACTTCCCTGAGTTAAAAATTTGAAGAAGTCAAGCAAAAATGAAAGGTTCAGATCAAATAAAGCTGAATTAAAATGAGAACACTTCTTATTCTCCTCCTCCTCCTCTTCCTCCTCCTCTTCTTCCTCCTCCTCCTTTTCCTTCTCCTCCTCCTCTCCTCCTTCTCCTTCTGTTTCTCCTTCTCCTTCATCATCTTCATCATCTTCATCTTCATCTTCATCTTTTTCTTCTTCTTCTTCTCACAAATTGCAGTACATTTTGAAAAGGAATAACATACATTTATGACCTCCTTGTAGTGGGAGAACATTGATCTCTGCCCTCCTATGCCCCAAAGGACATTTCAATAAAAAAATTGCCCTATTCTACTACATATTCTTTAAAGCATTATGCTTCTGAGTATATTAAAATGGTCACCCTAACATTAATTAGTAAGTACAAATAAATTTGTATTTAGTGAATTGTAGCAATTGTGATCATAGTGATTTATTTAGTTTTTTTCCAATAGTGGTAAAATATTTTCTTCCATGCATGAGGCAAAATATTGGTGAAAAATTAAGGTCCATTGCCTAAAGATCATAACATCTAAAGTTCATTATTATACAGTAGTAAATTTTGTTATTGTTACTTTAAAATAGTGAGTTGTTCCATTTAATTTTAAAATGAAGACCATCTCATTACCTATCTTCAAATAGAGTAAGTACGTGGTGCTTCCCTTGACCTTTAAAAGGTCAGAGATTCTACTGTACAGGCATTAAAATGTAAATTTAATAATTATTGACCCAGCAATATTACTCCTAGACCTGTACCCAAGGAGATCAAACAAAAAGGAAAAAAAAATCAGTATATACAAAATATTCATAATAGTTCTCTTTGTGGTGGCAAAGAGGTAGAAATTGAGGAGACATGTCAATTGTGGAAGGTCTGAAAAAGATATGGCATATGATTGTATTAGAGTAATATTGGGGTATAAGAAATGAAAAGGAAGTTGGATTTTTTTGGGGGAAGGATGGAAAACCTATACAAACTGATCTGAAGTAAGCAGGAGTCATTTGTACCCAGCAACATCAATATTGCAATGAAGATCAGTATGACATGCTGTGACCAAAACAAAGAGTTAAGACAATTCCAAAAGACTCACAAATCATTAGAGAGAGAACTGATAAATTCTGGGTATAAATTGAAATATATTTTTTCACTTTCTCTCTCTTTTTTAATATGGTTAACAAAGACATTTCTTTTGCATGCTTTCACATGCAAGCTTGATATCATATTGCTTGCTTTCTTAATGGGTGGTAGAGGGACAGCAGGGAGGGAGAGAATTTTCAACTCAACATTAAAAATTAAGATAAATTTAATTTAAAATAATTATTTTTAGTTTAAAAACAAATATTATTATAAGTTAATTATTAAGTGAAGCATTTCATTGGTGAAGAGTGAGGGGAGGAAAGAAATGTTCTTTTAAGTAATTAACTTGCACTGAAAAATGAGGCTATACCGAAAGCAAATATTTGAAAGACTATCATTGAATCTTATCTACATTTTCTCTAAGACAGTAAATTTAAATGAGAAAATAACTTTATAATTCATGACAGATTCCTTCAGTTGAATTCTCTGTTTATATTTGTTTTTTGGCAATTTTTCTTTGCAAAATTTTATTAACCATCTGTTATCTTCAAAGGAGAAACAACATAGTGTCATAGATAGAGAGCTAGCTTTTGAGAAAAGAAAATTCTGGTTCACTGCTTACCCCTGTAACATATTTGGGTCTGTTACCCAAAATATACTATTTAACCTATAAATGTTCTAGGTAACTCTCTACCACCACAAGCCCAATTTGATACTGAGATTGTCTGGAAAATAAACTGATTAAAGATGAGTAAACTCAAAGGACATTGATAAAATAGAAAGCAAATTGTGGATTCCCTTAAATCTCAGCCTAAAGGGATCTTATATGTCAAATTATTTTCAATAAGGAGACACAAAAGACTCTTTAATATTCCTTTAATGGAATTTTAAACAGGTCTTTGATATGGTTAGGTCTATGCTTTATGACAATTATTATTACTGTGAAGGATGGAGGGAAAGTGAGACTAAACACAGGGAAACTGGATTTCGAACAACTAAAATGGTGTAGGCAAGAACTATCGAGAGTGAGAGAGAGAAACAGAGAGAGAGAGAGAGAGAGAGAGAGAGAAGCTGGCGGAAAGGTACTATTTAAATAGAAAAAGTGAGTTCAGCTTTATGCATTTGAAGTTTGGAATTCCAGCAACCATTTTTTTTTTTTTTAATCATAGTAAAGAACCACATGAAATTCAAGAAGGTAATTACACTTAGACAAATACATTTATGTGTGCACAGATGAGATTAGATAGAGATAGTTTAGAGATAGAAAAACAAGGCCAGAACCTTGGGGTGGCAATTATACTAAAAGATTGAGAGGAGGAAAATGAGCTATAAAAGGCTAGAGGAGAATCAGGAAGAAATATAATTATGGCAGTGCATGAACAACAATGAAAAATGTTGCCAAAACATCAAAGATGGTAAATATTGAAAAAAAAAAAGAGGATATAGGTGGTGAATAGTAAGGAATGGGGACAGCAAATTGTAATGCCATGCACTTGCAAATTCCCGAAAAAGAATGCTACTCTGAACAGCTTTTAAGGTTTGGATTATGCAGCATAGTGAGCATTCCATTTATTCCATTACAAATCAAGGCAAGCATGTACAACCAATCACAACATAATATTCACAACACTACATTATATCACAGAAAATCACAATATAGTGTTCACAACAGCTTAACATTTAAATTGGCCACATAGTTTTCACCAAAGTGGCCACAGCATTAAGAACAAAGAGCAAAAGAATAATCATCTGGTTTCCCTAAGGAGATTTACCTCCTCATTCACTCATTCAGTCATCTCACAATACAATAATCGGTCTTCCACTCATGGGGCAATCTTAGATTAACTTAATCAGTCACTTATCTAACAATCAGTCACTGAATACAATCATTAGAAAATTACATAAACCCTCCACCCCTTGATGTCTAGTAAACTTCAATTTCATCATGCATCCAAGGGGAGGTCTTTTCTTCATCTTGACTCGGGGTGGTTTCTCAGATTCCCTGGTTCCCCTTCCATGGTCCCAGCTCCTACCTGAATCCACCAAACAGTCACCTGGATTCAGAAGTAGACAGATCCCATGTCCTTGTCCAGTCCTCTGGGCAGTTCCCAGTATACACTGAAGTTCACAGGGCCCAGCATATCTCAAAATCTTCACCACATATGTAGCCAGGAACTCAAGGATCAACCAAGCCACATACAAACAAAGACTTATTTCTATCATGCTTTTTCAGTCTTCTGGCAGTTTGGTTGGCCTAAGACACAGAAGGAATCTCGGCCTTCCAGGCAGCAGCAACTTTAGCCTTCACCAGATTCTAGTCTCAAGTAAATCTCCAATTCAGTTCTCAGTCAGCTTCCAGAGGCTGGGAGAGAAACTTTCTGTCTCTCCCTCTCTCTCTCTCTCTTTTCTTTCTTTCTCTCGCTCTTTCCCTCTCTCTCTTTCTCAGCTGACTTCAGTCACCACCATTCTTCCTTCAACAGGATCTGGCCAGGAGGAAAATTCTTGATTCTGTCTCTCTGTCTCTGGAACTCTTTTTATATGCACACAGCACACATTGGCTTCCTGTCTCAGCCAAGCCCTTGCTGTTATGTCAGCAACACGAGTTCACACCCTCTGTTTCTTTCGCAGAAGTTCATAGCCCATAGTAACTAAGGACTAAGAAACTGCTAAATTTATGGCCATTACACAAGTATAGACAGCTCTGTCTAGATACTTGACAATGAAAAGTTAGAAGAAAATGTTGAGGATATAGCATTGGCTTTTAAAGGAAAGATTTTGTTATGATGGAGAGTATTTGATATTTTAGTGTAATGAATTTATATTACAATACTAGATATACTTAAATATTAATTTAGAGAATTGATATTATTAATATAGATATTAATTTCTACTATCCAGTCATATCCTGTCTATAGATGATCATCATGGAGGTCTATTTTTTTATTACCTGTGATGGTCTCACTTCAGTTGGTCTACCTATCTGGTGTCCCTTTCTGGAATTTTCCTGATTTAAGAGGATATCTATGGAATACTAATGAGCCTTATTCTCCTGTTGTCCTAACTTTTTATAAATTCACAACTAAAAATAAAATATGCAGCATTATTTTTCTTCAACCACATTTATAAGGTGTTTGATAATATTAGATCCAAAAGAAAGTCATAAGAGTTAGGCCCAAATAAAAACTATAAAATTTCAGTTGAATTCCTATATAATATCAATTAATTTTAACGTGCTAGAAGGAGGTAGTGAGTTATAATGAAAAGTCCTCTGTATTGTGGTCAACAGCAATAGGCTACTGACTAGTGACATGAAAATGGGCTAGTCAAAACTTCTACTTTAGTTTTTTTTATCTGTATATTATGGATAATTATAGGATTATGGTGTGCTATAAAATGTTGTCAGGGACTCTAAACAAATTCTAGAGCAGCAGAACCCACAAAATAACAGAATGAAACAAATTTCCAGGCCAAGACAATCTGGATGGTGGACAGGAAATGTATGTTGCACCAGTCTGAGAGAGGAGAACAGGCCAGTGCAAAATATGCCAGCACAGACCAGTCCCAGCAAACCTGGAGCATGTCTCAGGGGATTGAATATCTGGCAGCTATGGTGGTTCCCAGACTTTTCCACACATAAATGTTAAAGACATTTTAGAAGGTTAGTAGAAAAGATTGTTCACACCTGGCTGAGAGAGGACCAGGGGTGACAGCAGTGACAGAAGCTTCTTCTGAAACTCTTGGACCACAGATGGTCAAAGGACTGAGAAACTGATCGTAGGGGGATTACAGTGATCTATTTTCAGGTACTGAGGCAGGATTCTCCAACTTTGCCTGTTCATGGTTCTAGGTCGAATACCTGGTTGGAGGTACTGGGGTGAGGAAGAGTGCTGGCATCGTAAAGGTTGTGGCAGTGGTGGAGAAGGAATCTTTCTCACATTTCAAATGCAGAAAAGGGTGCTTTTGGTCACTCACAGGCCAGAGCACAAGCCAGGAGCGGAGTAAACACCTCTACTTTGATCACTCTACCTTGGAAGAACTGAGTATTTACAGATCCTTAGAATTCTCTCTGAAAACAGCTGTACAAAACCTCTAAAGCTTGGGAAAGTATACTCTCCACACTGGAAGCAGAGTCTTACCTTAATAAATAATTAAAAACTCAAATAATTAGCTGGAAAATTGAGCAAACAGCAGATGAAACTCACACTTTAGAATCTTGCCCTGATGACAAGCAGAAGACAACAAAATCAAAGCTCCAACATCCAAAGACTCCAAGAAAAATATAATATTGTCTCAGGCTACGGAAGAGCTCAAAAAGAATTTTAAAAGTCAGGAAAAAGAAGCAGATGAAAAATTCAGAAGAGTAATGAGAATAATGATAAAAATCATGAAAAAATCTATTCAACAGCTTGCTAAAGGGGACACCAAAAATATTGAAGCAAATAACATCTTAAAAATAGGGTAATCAAATTGGCAAAATAGGTCCAAAAAGGTAATGATGAGAAGAGTGTCTTAAAAAGCAATACTGGCAAAATGGAAAAGGAGGTCCAGAAGTTCATTGAAGAAAGTAATTCCTTAAAAATTAGAATGGAGTAAATACAAGTTAATTACTTTATGAGAAATCAAGAAATTATGAAACAAAACCAAAAAAAGAAAAAAAATAGAAGACAATGGGAAATATCTCATTGGAAAAACAGCTAACCTGGAAAACAGAACCTGGAGAGATCATTTTAAAATTATTGGACTATCTGAAAGCCATGATAAAAAAAACCAAAAAAACAGAAAAACAAAAACAAAACAGTAGACATCGTCTTTCAGGAAATTATCAAGGAAAATTGCTCTGATATTCCAAAAAGAGAATGTAAAATAGAAATTGAAAGAATCCACTGATCACCTCATGAAAGAGATGCCAAAAAGAAAACTCCTAGGAATATTTTAGTCAAATTCTGGAGTTCTCAGGTGTTATGGGAATCTGAAGATCTTCCCTACCCCTACTCCCTTTGCTTAAGTGGTTTAAGTGACTCTGAGAACTTTCTCTGATTCGAAAATATGCTCTGTCCCCTAATAGGCTGAATGTGGCCACATGGAGCCTGTGGTTGGAAATTTGTTGTTCAGGTATGTCCATGTCTTATTATTTTGAGATTAGACAGTGGGTCAAGAGGGCTGTGACATTCTTTGATCCAGGAGAAGGCTGTATATACCCTATTGTGAGGTTTTGTTTTTGTTTTTGTTTGTTTGTTTGTTTTTTGCTTTGGGGCTCACTTTGGAAAGAGTTGTATGATTTGGCTGGATGAGACTATGGGAAGCCATTGACTGCCCCCCTCCCCTCCCAGCTTTGAAAACCCAGATGTTGATGCTTCCCTTTCTGGTAACTATCTAGGTATGGAGGTAATGGTCAGACAGTTGAAAGCCCATCTGCTGATCTGTTTCTTTGTCTGCTTGTAACTTCTGCTTGTAACTTGTGTTTGTATTCTCTGAAGTTCAGGGTGCTGACTTTTTCCCCTGAACTAGGTAAATGGTATATGTTTGAGTAACGTAAGATGGTTGAGCCCTTTTTGAGTTGCTTTTCTTTAGAAAAGCAGATCTAAGAACCTGTGCTAGCAGTCATCCTGGGTATGCTAAGGTGCTTGCTGATACACCAGGTCAGGGAGTAAATATTGCAAAAAGCCAGAAAGAAACAGTTCAAATTTTATGGAAATATTATCAGGACAACAACAGATTTAGCAGCTTCTAAATTAAGGGATCAGAAGACTTGGAATATGATATTCCAGAGGTCAAAGGATCTAGGATTGAAACCAAGAATCACCTACCCAGAAAAACTGAGTATAATCCTTCAAGGGGAAAGTGAACATTCAATGAAATAGAGGACTTTCAAGCATTCTTGATGAAAAGACTAGATTTGAGTAAAAAAAATGGCTTTCAAATACAAGACACAAGAGAAGCATGGAAAGCTGAACAGGAAAGGGAAATATTAAGGATCTTATTAAAGTTGAGCTGTTTGTATTACTACATGAAAAGATGATATTTGTAACTCATGAGACCTTTCCCAGTATTAGGGAAGTTGGAGGGAATATAATATAGATAGAAGGCACAGAGTGAGTTGAATATGAATTGATGTTTTCTTAAAAATAAGATTAAGGGGAGAGATAGAGGGATGTAGTAGGAGAAGGATGTAGGGAGAGGTAGACTGAGGTAAATTATCTCTCATAAAAGAGGTAAGAAAACACTTTTACAATGGAAGAGAAGAGGAGGAAGGTGAGAAAGAATGAGTGAATCTTACTCTCATTGGGTTTGATTTAAGGTGGGAATAAAATATAAGCTCAACTAGGTATGGAAATCTATCTTACCCTACAGGAAAGTAGGGGAGAAGAGGATAAGAGAGGGGGGGATGATAGAAGGGAGTGCAGATTTGAGGAAGGTATAATAAGAAGTAAACACTTTTGAGGAGGGACAGGGTCAAAGGAGAGAGAATTAATAGGTGGTATGACAAAATGGAAGGAAACATAAACAGCTTTTCATAACATGATTATTACAGAAGTGTTTTGAATGACCATTCATATTTAACCTATATTTAATTGTTTGCTTTCTCAATGAGGGTGGGTGGGGAGAGAGGAACAGAGATAATTTGAAACTGAAAGTTTTAAGAAACAAGTGATAAAAATTGTTTTTACATGCACGTGGGAAATAAGATACATAGGCAATAGGGTACAGAAATTTATCTTGCCCTACATGAAAATAGAAGAGAATGGGATAAGAGAAGGGGGGGTGATAGAAGGGAAGGCAGATTAGGGGAAGGGGCAGTCAGAATGCATTCTGTCTTGGGGATGGAGGTGGGGATCGACGGGGAGAAAATTTGGAACTCAAAATCTTGTTGAAGTGAATGTTGAAAACTAAAAATAAATTTAAAAAAGGTTGTTCTGAGGATCAAACTAAGTGAAGTATAAGAAAGTGTTTTTCAATGCTAAAATGCAATATAAAGTTTAGCTAATCATTTGTTTCCAGTGGAATGTTGACTGGCATGTGTTATTGTTATGAAAACGACTCATTTCTTTTTTTTTCCTTATCTTGTGGCAGAGTAATAAACTAGTAGATGCTATTTAACACAGGTGTGCATCATTTAAGAAAAAAATAACTTTAATTGAAGTATAAAGATAAATAAAAATCAAGTATATCAATAATAGAAACTTTTTTCTAAAACTTCAAGAAACAACGACAATGTATTCCTACTATTTTAAAAGTATAATAGTACTGATCAGGACATGAGATTTAAACCTGAGCAAAATGGAGAACAATTTTAAAGTGAACTAAAATGATTTCTCAAATTAATGTTCTATATGTAAAGTAAACACTAATATATAGATTACATAGCAGATATAACTGAAACTGAAGATTTTGGTGAAACTCAGATTTTAACCTATGACATGTGGTTACATATAACAGAATCAAAGAATCTGAGAGTTGGAAGTAACATGAGAAGGCATTTATTAAAATAAATAATTCATAAAAGAAACCCTAGTACAATATACTCTAACATCATCTAACCTAGTCTTAAATATTTCCCAAGGTAGCCCATTACACATTTTAATAGTTCCTGCATTAGGCACATAATAGTTTTGTGACCCAGAGCAAATCCTTTAGTGTCCATGGCAACAATTTAAGACTCTTGAGTTATAGATCAATTTCTATTCTGCAACATTAGAGGGGTTTTCCACACCTCTGCAATCAAACACTCAAACCCTACCTCATAATTTTTATCTACTCATTTATTTATCTATCAACCTATCTACCCCTAAATATATACTTGAAAATAAAACAGCTGAAAGAGAGGTTTGATTTCATACCAGACAAGGCTAGGTTTATGCCAAATGAATATCAGTTGAAATGAAGGGTGAAGTTTAGTTTAAAGAATAAAAGACTTAAGAAGTGTTTTGTAGGTGTTTTTTAACACTTGAAAGGCTATCCACATGGAATAAAAGAAAACAAAAAAAGATGAGCTTGTCTACTTGCCTTTTCAGTGGTAAGTAAAGAATAATAATGGGCAGACATTTAAAAGAAGTCTAACGGTACTCATAATCCAAACTGTCTCTTAATGGAATTGTCTACCTTGGAAAGCAGTAAGTTAACCCAAAATTTATATCTTCAACTAAAGATTCAATGAACACATCATGAATGGTGTAGAGAAAATTCTTCTTCAGTCATGGGGTAGATTAGGTGATTTATGAATTCCCACCCAAACCTTGGATTTTGTGATTCTTGAATTTGAAGTCAGAATTTCACTGAATATCAATTTCTTCATCTATAAAATGGGAGACAACTGCTATTATACGTCATACCTTAAAATGTTGTGAAAATTTTAAAAATGGAATTGATATGAAATTACCTTGTAAACAGAAACATTTTATATAAATTTAGTATTGCAATTATTACTAGTAACAGCAGCATCTTTGCCCTCATATTTTGATGAAGGTCAGAGGAAAGTAGTGTGTAAGCCCACACAAATAATTTGATCTCTATTATTCTAGTATATTCTTGTTGTTGTTATTTAAAATTCCTAGGGAAAGATAATATCAACCAATTGTAATAGCCTGGTAAAAGACTAAACTTCATGGTTTATTTCAGTGATTTAGAAATGGTCTGTGTTATAACTAGTCTTTCGGAAGGTCTTAAGATTTAGAACCTATACAATTTAATTATTGCTACTGTGTCTTGGGAGAAGTCCCTGTCATCCTCATGTGGAAAGTACCAGAACCTCATAAGATAGTTAAAGGGAAGCCAAATATCCCCAGAATGGCAGCTACTATTCTAATAGATGAGCAGGATATATGGTTCATATCACATTATCCCACTCTTCCTGTTTCAATATCTTTGAATGATCTGCATAGATTTCAGGACAGATGGGTGATACAGTAGATAGTGCTAGCCCTGGAGTGAGGAAGATTATTTTTCCTGAATTCAGATCTGGACTCATATACTTACTAACTGTGTGATGCTAGGAACATCACTTAACCATTTGCCTCAGTTCCTCATCAGTAAAATGAGCATGAGCAGGAAATATCACACCATTGCAATATATTTGCCAAGAAAACACCAAATGGGGTCACAGAACGGAGGCAACCAAACAACAATATGGACTTTAGTGTAATTAAGAATGATAATAAAAAGATTAGCAGATAGACATTTGCTGAAATGTTGCATGTGTTAAGTGAGATTCTTTTATTTTTAAACAAATATTCACTGAAAACTTATGTCCAAGGTTATGTAATATTGAGAAGAAAAACTGAAGTCTGGTCTAACTAGTTTGAATAATTAAACATTAGAAATTATCCAAGAGCTAATGGATTGCAAATTTTAACATGCTCTTATTAAATGGATAATCTTGTGTTGTACCTGGAAGCCACAAAATCTCACAATACAATGGCATAACTCTTTCTTTCTTATGGTTTGAATGTGAAGACTGTAGTGAATTTTAAATTCGTGACTAGGTTTAAAATGTAGGAAAGAATTCACTTCAGTTTGGAGAGCATTTGCTGTTTATTCTATTTTTTAAAATGTTGTTTAAAAATTGCTTCTAAGCCCAATGTTTGGTGTCTGCTTCAGTTCATGGAAAGCCAGTCTGCACTTCTTTTCTTTGTTGTAATTTAGACATTAGACCTGAATATATAAAACTTGCAGCAGAATCTTGGTAGCATCTTATATTTAAAAAAGTGCTGTTGTGATAGAGACACAATTGAATTTGGAGTCAAAAGATCTGAGTCCAAATACCACCTCTGTCTTTAACTAATTATGCAACATTAAGCAAGTTACTTAGTCCCCTATTATCTAAATTTCCTCACCCATAAAATGAGGGAGCTAGACTAGGTAAACTTGAACGTCCTTTCCAGTTGTAAATCTAATGAGATTACGAACTTTGTCATTTTACAAATGAAGAAACTGTCTATAAGCAGTCAGATCACTTTTTCAAGTAATAGTAAGTGGCAAAGCTGAAACTAGGACACAGATTTCTTGAATTTGTTGTTATAGTATCATCAAGATCAATAGAGAAAGAGAATATGAGTAAATGGTATAAAGATACATATGTCACTTGATCAAATGATCCCTGCTAATTCAGGAACATGTCCCAAGCAATACAATTTGGTAATCCATATATGATGAAATAACTAGTTTCTATATAATACATTCAATGTTTCTTTATATCTGCACAAGCCTAATTTAAAAGAAAAAATAATTTAAAAAAGTTCAAGAACTGCCAAAATTCCTTACAAGAACTCTAACAAAAGGCATGAGGAAAAAAGTGAGAGTTGAGGGAAATTTTGCTGAAATATAATATGGCTGGACTGCTCACCATTTTTGGAATACCCTTTGTCAGAGACAATATTGTACCAGGAAGCAAAGAAGTCTAACCTATTGAAATAAGGAATGATGAAAACATGGAAGAATTAATGAAACAATCTTTATTAGGCACTTATTAGGTGCCATGTACTGTATTAAGTAGTGAGGATACAAATTCAAGCAAGCAATATAGTTCTTAACATTAATGACCTTACATTCTAACAGAGGAAGACAACAAATTAAGGGAAAATTGAGGGAAGGGTTGTCAGCATGTAATGTAAAAACTTAAAAATGACTAAGAAGTGATGAAGAGGCACAGATCTGTGTATGATAAAGAAAAATATCATTCATGGGAGTATAGGATACCATGGCCAGTCTAAGTTTGATCAAGAAATTCATGGATCTTTGGAATAATGTGCTCCTCTTGCCTAGAGAGATGTGAAGATTAGAATCAATAGTTTTAGAGAATTTCTTACATATGCATTTTCAGGCCACTCTCCTTTCATTATGTTGATTAACAAATCATGGAGTCATCACTTATTAGGTGACTATTACATGCCTGGCTCTATGCTAAGTAATAGGAATGCAAAGACAAAATCAAATAATTCCTTCAGTTAATGGGCACACATTTTATTGAAAGAAACTTCATGTATATAGATAGATAAAAACAAAATACAGAGCAGATACAAGGTATCCTTGGAAGAGAAAATACTAATAAAATGAGGCAAGGGGTGGCCATCAGCAAAGACCTTATATGGAAGATGGAACTTTAACTGTATCTTTAAAGTAATAAGAGATTTCAAAAACTGGAAGTAGGGATGCAGTATACCTGCACAGTTAGTGCAAAGGCACAGAGATGAGAAAGGGGCTATCACATATGAAGACTAGAAAGCAGTCATTGTGACTGTATTATAGAGCATATGAAAGGGAGTAATGTGTAAGAAGGCAAGAAAGATATAATGATGTCATGTCATAATGAGCTTTAAATATCAAGTATAGGAACATATTTTTTAAATCCCGGAGATGTTAGGGAGCCACTGTTTTACTGAATAAGGCAGGGCATGGTCAGACCTTCATTTTATATAAATCACTTTTTGCAATTGTGTGGATGATAGGTTGGAGGTGTAGAGACTGGAGATGACAAGAACAATTACTAAGCTATAGATATTGTCAAGATAAGAGGTTATGAAATTCTACATTAAGGTAGTGCTTCTCTGAGTGAAGAGAAAGTACTGCTGTATGTGAAAGCAATATAGATATAGAATGGGTGAGAACTGGTAATTATTGAATATACGGGATGAAAGCAAGGAGAGGAGTTCATGACACTGAGGTTGCATCAGAATAAGGTTGGATTTGTGAAGGAAGGGAGCAGAAAGGACTTGTCTGGGAAATGTTGAGGTTTAAATACTTTTGCAACATCAACTTCATAACAATCAATACAGAGTTTATGATAAGAGCTTTATAGTTCAAGTGACAGACTGTATTTGGGTAGGTAGGAATGACCTGAATAGATATGGTAATTGAATTTATGGAAAGTAATGAGGTCAAAGAGAGAGAGTGTAGATAGAGAAGAGAAAATGATCTAAGATTACATTATATCCACAATAAATGGGGATGATAAGGATTTTGAAACAGCAAAGGTGATTGAGTAAAAACAATCTGACAAGTCAAATAACAAGAAAGAGAGGACAGAGCCCCAAAGATGCAGATATCAAAGTAGGAACATTTAAACACACATTTGCATACACATATACACATATACATGTACATGTATACGTACATGTACACACATGTATTCATATTTGTATATGTATGTCTGGGGAGAGAGAGAGACAGAGAGAGAGAGACAGAGAGACTGAGACAGAGAGAGACTATAGAGCATTCATGAAGAGTGAAAACTAAGAAAATGCCATATCTGGCAATTAGAGATAATGGGTAATTTTGAAGAAAGCAATTTCTATAAAGGAAGGAGAATTTAAAACACCAGAATGTAGAGAGTAGAGAAAAATAACTGGAGGAAAGTAGAGGAAATGAGGTTCTTCAAGGGGTTCGGCTGAGAATGAAATATGAACAATGAAATGATAGAGGAGTAGTAGGATCTGTGGAGTGAGTTTGTATGTGTGTGTGTGTGTGTGTGTGTGTGTGTGAGAGAGAGAGAGAGAGAGAGAGAGAGAGAGAGAGAGAGAGAGAGAGAAAGTGTGTGTGCATTTCTTTGGAAGAATGGGGAAATCATCCTGGGAGTGTTTGTAAGTATTAAGGAGAGAAGAGATGAAACATTAAAGAAAAAAAGATAAAAGTTATACTGTTTGAACCTGAACAAAGCAACTCAATCTCTCTAAGACCCATTTTTCTCATTCACAAAATGAGGGTAATGAATATAGTAATATCCACATTATCTGAATCACAGGATGATTGTGAAGCCCAGATAAGTTAATATACATAACATACTACATTTATGTCAGCGATTTTCGTTACTAAATCTGATTAATTTCTTATGAATTCTGTTTCTTCTAGTCACTGTATTCTCAGACATTCAAAATATAAAGCCTTTAATACTGTTTTGCACAATATCTAACATTTATGAAATAACAGTCAAGAGACACTTGTGCCGTTATTGACATTTTCTATGGTCCCTGTAAGTACTTTGGTATGGGGAACTCACAGTGATATTTTTTTTCTATCAACGAAAATTGGCATTTGTTCTACAACGTAGCCAGAGGGTATTCTAAGGATGTTGAGAACTCAGGTGAGTCCCTCAGAGCCACAGAGCCATTATTAATGTTCTTTTATCATTTGATCAGCTTAATATATTCATGGGTATGTATTTATGTATATATACATAAATATACATATATAGATGAAGACAAAAGTAGTTATGTACACACATTGTATATAGTCATATATATTCTTATATGTTTATACAAATAAATGGAGATACATAAATACATATGCATATACTATATTTGTATTTATTTATTTTAGCAAGATTTGAAATGCCTCATAAGGGGTGGGGTGAGAGTTGGAGTGGAAATAGTTCTCCATGAATTTGAACTGACATTAAGTTACAAGTGTGGTCATATTTGACAAAATAGATGACATGGTAGTTATGGGGGATTATTTACAATATTTGCATTATTCTCTACAAGGGGCTGTAATTATATATAGACTGTGTATATATTTTGTGTATGTACTTGGAAACCTGGAAGTATGTCAGGAACAGGTAATCACTCCTAACTGATGATATTAATATTTAATATAATCATAATAAATTAATAAATACATTGTACAAAATTTTGGAGACATTTCCATGTATCATGTATTTTATACTATTTGATATTATCATCATTAAATAAAATTTTTCCAATAAAATTTAATGTTTATAAATTCAATCTAATTCAAAACTATATATTGAAGTGCTTACTCTACTTGAGGTACTGTGTTAGCCACTCAATGGAAAAATATGGAAACAAAACTGACAGCCTGTCTCAAAGGTAAAAAGGGGGTGGAGGAGAGATGATAAAAATGATGGCAAAAGAAGACAAAATTCCTGACGTTAAAAATATGTGATGATATGAGGCAGTATGAAATTTTTATTGCTGTAGTTTTGAAATAATCTCATCACTCATATCTCTACCACTCTAGAGTCATGCAGTCATTTGAAATTTAAGGCAATAAAAGATTTATAACATTTTGAGTCATTAC
>CM053580.1:347188980-347214072 GCA_028627135.1 Pseudochirops cupreus | reverse complement strand
GGCTCCACATGACCACATTCAGCCTATTAGGGAACAGAGTATACTTTCAAATATCCAAGGGTCCTCAGGGTCACGTAGCCACTTTAACAAAGGGCCTAGGGGCAGGGAAGATCTTCAGATTCCCATAACACTGTTCTATGCTGTGGCTAAGAGCCTCACAGTGGTTTGCCTTAATGCTGACTGGTCTGGGCTATGCTCACATTTTACTCAAGTGAGACAAACTTTTCTTTTTACCAATTTTAATAATTTATTATTCTGAAGATGGTGGCATAGAAACAGGAGGACTCCGCGAGCTCCCCCAAATAGCAACTCAAATACCTATAAAATATGACTCTAAATAAATTTTAGAGCTCCAGACTCTACAAAAATGATGGAATAACAAAGCTCCTGCTGAAGGCAGCCAGGCAGGCAGTCATTTCAGCAGGCTGGAAGCAGAGCCCAGCCCCATGCAGTTTCAGCCCCAGGGTGTCCAGGAGAAGCCTTGGCTGTAGCATTCAGAAGTGTGAATCATCAGCAGCTGCGGAGAGTTAGATTTTCAGAATCACCAACCCAGAAAAGCCAAGGATGAAGGGAAAAGGCCAGTGCAATTCTGCTAAATTTGGGGGACAGCTGCCTCCAGAGCTAGAAGCAATCTGAAACAGCAGCCGTGCCACCTCCTCCACGTGGCTGCTTCAGAAGCTCCTGGCCTGGAGATCATAGGCAGGCAAGCGTTCATTCAGAGACTAAGTGCTCTTTCCTTGAACTGCCTGGATTGGATCTTGGTTAAGGGTTGTGATCCAGAGGTGCGTTTTCAGTGAGCCAATGCTGGTGGGGACTGCAGATGAATGGTGACCTCCTAATGGCTCCAGCTGCTGCAAAATCCCCAGCGATTTGGGACAGAGCTTTCCCTTCTAAAAGAAGAGTTTTACTACTGAGCCCAAAATCCAAGTAGCTGACTGGCAATATGAGTAGGCAAAGGAAGCAAAACAAGCACAGCAATCAAACCTTGGATTCCTTCTTTGGGGACAAAAAGGACCAAAGCATGGAATGGGAGGAAGACAGAAAAGTCAGAACTCCAAAAGCTTCCAAGAAAAAATACAAAGTGGATACAGGCCATAGAGGAGCTTCAAAAGGATTTTAAAAACCAAATAAGAGAAGTGGAGGAAAAATTGGGGAGAGAAATGAGAATGATGCAAGAAAATCATGATAAAAGAGTCAACAACCTGACCAAAGAAAATAGCACCTTAAAAAATAGATCAACTCAAATGGCAAAAGCCAATGAATAGAAGAATGTCTTAAAAAGTCAAATTTGCAAGATGGAAAAAAGAATCTCAAAAGCTCTCTGAAGAGAATAATTCCTTCAGAATCAGAGTGGAGCAAATGGATGTAAATGACTTTATGAGAATTCAAGATACTATTAAACAGATCCATACAAATGAAAAAAATAGAAGGCAATGTGAAATATTTCATTGAAAAAACCACTGACCTGAAAATAGATCCAGGAGAGATAACTTAAAAATTATTGGACTACCTGAAAGCCATGATCAAAAAAAGAACCCAGAAAGCATCTTTCAAGAAATTCTCAAGGAAAATTGCCCTGATATTTTAGAACCAGAGAGCAAAACAGAACTTGAAAGAATTCACCAATCACCTCTTGAAAAAGATCCCAAAAAGAAAACTCCCAGGAATGTTATAGCCAGGTTCTGGAGTTCCCAGATCAAGAAGAAAATATTACAAGCAGCGAAGAAGAAACAATTTGAATACTGTGAAAACACAATCAGAATAACCCAGAATCTAGCAGCTTCTACATTAAGGGACAAAAGGGCCTGGAATGTAATGTTCTGGAGATCAAGGAAGTTAGGATTAAAACCAAGAACCACCTACCCAGCAAAACTGAGAATAAGGTTTCAGGGGAAAATATGGTCATTTAATGAGGTGGAGGACTTCCAAGCATTCTTGAGGAAAAAAACAGTACTGAACAGAAAATTTGACATTCAAAAATCAGAAGCATGAGAAGGTAAACACAGAAAAGAAATCATAAGGAACTTATCAAAGTTCAATTATTTACATGCCAAGATGAAAAATTAGAATTGTAACTTGTGAAACTTTTCTCTGTATGAGAATAGGTGAAGAGAATATAAATGTGTGTGTATACGCACACACACACACACACGTACATGTATATGTACATATATGTGTATATGTACATGTATACATACACACATGGCTATAAAGGAGGGTATATAAGCATACGAATACATATGTGAGTGCAGATATTTATGTGAATGCAGACAGAGTGCACAGGATCAATTGAATAGGAAGGGATGATATTTTAAAAGGTGTAATTAAGAGACGAGAGAGGAATAGAATGAGAGGAGACAGGGAGAGACAGAATGGGGTCAATCATCTCATATAGAAGAGGCAAGAGATAACTGTTACAATGGAGGGGAAGAACAGGAAGGAGAAAGAGAATGGGTCTTCTACTCTCATTGAATTTGGCTTAGGGAAGAAATGACATACACTCTAAAGTAGGTATCTTGCCCTACAGAGCAGTAGGGGGGATGGGGATGAGAGGGGGGGATTATGGAGGGGAGGACAGGGAAGGGGAGGGAGGGATGTTAGAAGCACACACTTCAGTAAAGGTAAAGAGACAAAGTAGAGAACAGAACAAGGTTGGGGGGGTGGGAGAGGAAGGAGGGAAATATAGTCATTGTTACACAATATGTTCATTGTGGAGATGTTCTGTGTAACTAAACATATATGGCCTGTATTGAATTACCTGACTTTCCAGTGGGAGTAGGTGACAAAGGAGGAATGGAAAAAATTCAGAATTTAAAGTTCTAAAATCAAATTATAAAAATATATGTATGTATGTATTATTATTATTTACACATAACTGGGAAATGATATACAGGCCCTGCGACAGGGAGATCCAACTTACCCTACCAGAAAGTCAGAGAGATTATGAAGGACAATATAGGAGAGAGCAGATTGGGGGAGGGGATATACAGTGGGATTGCTATTTTGGGGTGGTGGGAAGGGGAAAAATGGGGAGAAAATTTGAAACTCAAAATCTTGTGGAAATCAATGATGTAAACCAAGAAATAAAAAAATAAACAAAAGTTTAATTTAAAAAATAATAATTTATTATTCTACTAAGAAAGGTATAAAGTGGGACTTTAGTGTGTTATATAAATCATTTCAGAAATTAGAAATTGTTTCATGCTGCCAATTTCATTTTTAGCATCTTTGAATACTTGGAAGTATTCATGAGTTAAAACAAAGTAACAATACTGGATGCCAACTTAGAGTAAACAAAGTGAGGTGTGCAACCCATGTGACAGAGTGGCCATTTTGGACTTTTTTTCCTTACATTTGAAAGTAGAAGAAACTTTTAAAAACATTTAAATATTTCCTGAATTCACAATATATAGATAGTCCATGAAATGGAAATGGTTGGGGAAAAAATTCAGAGGCTATACAATTCCAAGAAAATTAAATGGACAGTCCAAAGGCACTGACTATACAGTGCATGGCCTTATTCTCCAATCTCACAATGAAGGTTCCATCACTGGTATCACCCCCAAAGCAAGAGCTTACTGTATGCAGCCCAGCTCCATTCTTCTGCATAGGTGCACAGGTCACACTATACTTGAATGCTTTCTCCAACTTGGTAAGTTGAGATACAGTTTGTTCCACTACATTTGTGATCCACTGATTGACTTTGCTGTGTTGATAAGCATTACTACCAATTGTTCTTTCTCTGTCCTCTTTTACAACGTTACTCACTTCATCAACCACAAAAGAAGTCTCTTAAGAAGCCTAGACATTATCCATCTTCCCTTCTCAGTTGCTACTGTCTGGAGAATGCTACCGGCTGTGCCTGTGCAATATCTTCTGGACACTGCTCTCCCAAGACAAACTTTTCTTGTAGTTCTTCTAAGTTATCTTAATCTGGGAAATTGTCTCACTCCATCTTTTTGTAGGTTGTATCACTACAGAATCTGTTGAGGCTTGATTTAATGTTGTTTCTGAGGAAAACTGGGGGGAGTGAAGGCAACTTCTTGGCTTCTCTCCACAGTCTTGGCTCAGCCCTCTCCCTCCTTCTACATGAGTATATTTATTTGACATATCAAGAAGACAAAAAGTAGGAGGAGTCACAAGCCATAACTCATCTTGGATAGTATTGGCAAGGGACAAGAGTTAAGAGCATACTGTGCAAATTTAACAAAAGTCTTTATAAACAAGAAATAAATATGCTGTATTTAAAAATAGTGCTTTGAATAGCTACTTGCAACATTAAATATTCTATCCTGAATTTAAAACTTCAATAAATTTAAGAAATATATAGCACAATACAAGTTACAGGATTTTAAATGCTAATGAAAAAGATGCATAAAGGTATTAGGTTTTATAAATATTTGATTCCAAAGAAACAAAGAGCTTCATTTATTTCCTGACTCTCCATTGCCACAGAATTTATTGGAGTGGAGTGACATATATGATGTCTGGAACATTCCGTTGTGCTTAGATGTGCTTCACAGGGCACATGGTCAAATAAAAAAGGGCCCATGGGGCCTAATTCATTGGCTATTTCTGTCCCTTTGTGTTTGAGACTCCCTGAGAAAAGACTGAACATGTAGAAAAGAATGAGGAAAAAAAAACATTGACTTAAAGCCACTTGAACTTGATTGTCCCATTATCATTTCCCTCTACCAAGAATCATAAAAGTCACAAAAACCAGATAATGCAACATAGGTTAACCTAATGCCCTAAAAGGGGGGAGAGGAGCATGGAGAAGGAAATTATCTTAAATATCATGAATGAATAAAACTCCAAAATCAACTTGTCTTAAGAGTTACTTGAGTCCTATACTGAAGTTTCAGTTTTAGAAATAGGGAGGTATTTTTTTTTAACCAGATGGGAAATCTTAAAATAGGAAAAGTCCTAAAGTCACATATTAAATGTGAATTGTTCTTACCGTCGGCCCCTAAAAATATAGAAGTCCAGGGAAAAATTATTAGCAGGAGCAATTGTACAAAGTATATATATATTTGGAACAGGGCACACTGAAAAGTAGCTTTATTTATCTCTGAAAAAAAAAATCACAGGTGCCTAAATACAGCTGTACATGAAGGAGCTGTTTGATTCATGACGGCAAACTTCTCCCACTCAATCAACATAGCAATTTTATTTATTTTTTCATTGTGAAGGCAGAATAGATGAAGTGAGGGAAGATAGCACATAATTTATGGTTTTATTTACTTTATGATTTTGATAGATACGCATTCAGCTAGAAAGGACAAATTGTAACTCAATGAACCGGAGTATTCCAGAGTATAAACTGTTTTCCTGGTTTGTAAGGCACGTTTGAAAGCTACCTCACTTCAACAAATCCTAGCATGCTATTTCCTTTACATATTTCAATGGAATTGGGGACTGAAAATGTCATCATTAGTAAATAATAATCAGTCTTCATATTCTATGATAAAGACATCCACATTTTTTTCATAAGAGAGACAGAGACAGAGAAGAGAGAAGACAGAGGAGGTGGAGAAAACCACAGAGATACAGAGACAGAAAAAAAGATAAAAAAATTACAGTCACTTTGGAATTGTTCAATTGTTCATGGTATTTATTGAGGAAAAAAAATGGCCTTTTCCTAAATACAATAACAAAACATGAAGCAATGGGATAACTTGGTTCCAAAGTGAATGTAAAATATTTTTAAACTTTTTTTTCTATTCAGTGATATCTTCCTAGTCTATGTTTATGAAACTATGAATTTTTTTAATCCACTAAAGGATCATTCTTTTATATTTATGAAATTTTGTCTTATTAGATTTAATCCATCTTTCTAGGCAGCTTTGTATCTGTGTTGGGAGTAATTATAATTTTTTTGTATATTTTCTATGTGTGATAAACATGAAATTTTTTTCTTTATCCAATATTTTAATAACATTTATGAAAGAACAAGGTCAAGGAGACATAATACTTTCCTCTAATATGGTAATTAAATTAATATTTTTTAAATCTTCTGAGATGATCAGTTCTGCAACCAGTTAACTCTGATCATATAGTTCACATGCCTCCGTCCTCTCCACTTGGATTTTATGAGAAATTGCATTAAAAAAAAATTGATGAAATCAAGGTATACTGTATCCATGTCACTCACTTGATATAACAATCAAATAATAATAACAAAGGAAATAAAATTAAAAGGAAAAAAATAAGACAGTCGCAACATTACATATTTTGGTTCATATTAATCATGCTTTCTCCATGTAATGCCTTAAACATTAAAAAAAAAAAAAACAATCCATTTGGGGTGGATAGGTGGTGCAGTGAATACAGCACTGACCCTGTAGACAGGAAGACTTGAGATCAAATCCAGCCTCAGACACTTGATACACTTACTAGCCATGTGATTTTGGGCAAATCATTTAACCCAGTTGCCCTCCGAAAAGCAAAACAATAAAAAAATAAATAATCTATTAATAAATATTGCCGGGAATTAAACTCAAGCTCACTGATTCAAGGTTCAAAGGTTCCACAATTCAACAATCACATCTACAAGTTATTTTCATATGCTAGGATGTAGTTTGTCCAGGCCTGGACAAACTTGAACTTGGACTCTATTAAGAGATCAGCATTGTTTTTCACAACATTTTAGTTATTTAGTGTTTTACTTTCCTATTATCATTTATCATCTACATATATAATTTTGCAAATATTTCTGATTGCAGATAAAATAGATACAAAGTAATTAAGTAAGCCTTTGTTCTATTCATCATTATTATCCTCCTGACCACAATGTCCTGCCCCCTGCTCCTTATGTTGTTGCTTTTATGCATTTACCACAGAAACTCTAACGCTGATGCTATGTTGTCCAAATTATTTAGATTTCAGTTAATAAAATCAGTTTCAGTCCTGCCCCACCCCCCTATTCCCTTGGTCATCATTTTGCCACGCTCTTGGAAGATAATCAAATATCAGTAAGACCACCACAATTTCCCACCTTTTGATACAGGCACAGCAATGAAACTGATAGTTTCATTGTTCCTCAAAAGATAAAATATTTATTGCCTTATATCTCTACCTACCATTCCCATGACTTTCCAGACTTAAATTCCCTTCACTAGACAGTGCTCTCTTAGATTTATCACTTCCCTCATTAAAATTTCACCTTTTGAAGAGCATAGTATGCCTCTGTCTCTCTCTCTCTCTTTCTGTCTCTCTGTGTATCTCTCTGTCTTTGTCTCTGTCTCACTCTGTCTCTGTCTGTCTGTCTGTCTCTCTCCCTATCTCTCTCTCTCTCTTTTACATTCCCTGGCACTTGGCATAGTAAGCAAGCACTTGACAAGTGCTTAATATATTTAACGGTTTTTTTTTCATTTATTCATTCAGATCTACCCCCTAAATTATGGCACTATTTTTCTTTGATTTTCATTTTGTCCCTATCATAGCTATGCAAAACGATCCAATAATGACTCATTTTTGGTTTCTTGACTTTTATGAATACTTTCAGCTTTCAATGTGCATTAATTTGCCTTTCTGACAGTATCCTTAAGACAATATTCTACATGTATCAGGATTCTGCTCTGTATTAATCTGTACCCACTTCCATGATCTTCATTCTCTTTCTGCTAGACAAGATCAGAAGATCATAGAACTAGAGCTAGAAGGAACCTCAGAGGCCATCTAGTCCAATGTGCTTATCCAACAAATGAGGAACTGAGGATGAAGATTATTGAGTGAGGAGCCATGATCTCATTGAAAAATATGAGATGTTGTGCTCACATTAATCCATTAGACATTTTCCTTCTTTTTTCCCTTGACTAACTTTCATGATCGCCTTTTCAGAAATTTTGTCACTGAATAGTTCTCATGCCTCTTGAGGTGACTTGCCTTTTACATTCTTCAGTTATTTAGCTCTTATTAATTCCATTTCAAAACTCAATGGAATGCATTTATGTAAAGTAAAGAGTAAACATCATACTTTTCCTTTCACTAACATACTTATCTATTATGAACGGTCTCTGATGGTATAATCCCTGTCTCCCAAAATTTCTGTCATCTTTAAATCACCATTCAGGTCAAGCATTAACAATATTTCTTGAATATTTGCATATTGCAAAAAGGTGAATATTTAAAATATCATTATACTAATTTTTCAGAGAAAGAAATGGATGATCAGGTTTATTGGTTTATTGTATTTCAGTCATTTCAGAAGTGTCAGATTCTTTGCACTCCATTTGAGTTCTTTTTTGTTTGTTTATTTTGTTTTGTTTTGGAGTTTTGTCTTTCTTTGTTGGCAAAGGTACTGGAGTAGTTTGACATTTTCTTCTCTAGCTCATTTTATAGATGAGGAAACTGAAAAAAAAAACAGGATTAAGTGGTTTCCCCAGGGTTACACATCAATCAAGTATAAGAGGTCACATTTGAACTTGGGTCTTTTGTTTCCAGGCCAGGCACTTGTCTGTCCTGGGAGAAACAGCTAATAAGAAGGTAAAATAACTAGTAGATGTTAGATGAAGGATTTAATTCCAAGTCTTACCTGACTACAAATATAGTGGCTATAGAATACTACATTCTGCTTTTTTGAACCATCATTTAAATAGTACCGCTATACACATACATAAGCACATGTATACACATATATACACACATTCACACATATATAATATGCATATGTGTATGTATGTGTAATTTTTCCTTATTACATATAAAACATTTTAACATATGTGTCTTAAAAATTTATGTTTCAGGTACTCTCTTCCCTCTCCCCTTTTTGAGAATGCAAACAATTGTATATAGGTTAAACATGTGCGATCATATAAAGCATATTTCCATATGTAATATTGTGAAAGAAAAGAAAAGACGAATGCATTTGCTCCAGAATTCCTTTTGAGGTGTATTTAAACAAGTTTTCAGTTGAATTTGAGAAAGTTCAGGTGAGTTCCTAACTTACTCTGGCATCTTTCCTCCATCCTCCCTCAGACTGTGTTTCCATTGACCAAGATATCTTTATTCCTTATTTATGTCATGGTCCAGAAGGCAGAATTCTGTTATCTGATTTAATCCAGCAGTTCACTCTTTATACCTTATTTTCTTTTTAATTGAAAATCATGTTGAAAATGCCACTTATGTGTAAAATTATTTGATTTTCATACCCAGATCTCCATGAATTCTATTGATTTTTTCATGACTTCCTTGGTGTCCAAATCCATTCAACCTGCATTCATTAAGGACCCAATATATCCTAGACACTGTGCTGGGGGAAGGAAGAATACAAAGGCAACATTCAATAATTTTATATATAAGAGATGCAAAAATACATGTTCACTGATATATATATATAGATAATGATCTATAGATACATCTATAAGCATATCTATCTGAATATGTGTATCTGTATGGAGATTTAGATATGTACACAAAATATTATGGGAAAAATGAATAATATGTGGTCTCTTATAGGAGATAGTAGTACTTAATTAGATCCTTGAATGGAGTTAATGATTCTAAGAGATACAGACTACCTTTTGTTTCCATATGAATCATCAGAAGCAGTTAGTGACACTCAGGTTTGACAAATATATTTTGACTTCTCTACCAAATCAATCCTCAATAAATCCCTGAGCAAGACATGACATCTCTCCTCTCAATTTTTGTTTGTTTTAGCTTTTTATTTTTTTCTCTAGCACTAGTCAGCCAATACCATCATGTGTAGCTTCTTCCTGGAGTGGAAAGAAAATGAAGTAAATATACTTTCTCTTGCGGAAGATCTTTATCGTTCCATGGAGCATAAAGAAATGCTTTTTTATTCTCCATTCTTTGTGGTTAAGAAACATATGTGCATTAATAATTAGAAATCTGTTTACCTTTCTGTCTTGGCACATTATATCATCTTCTATCACAGCCATATTTTACCTTCTCTTTCCCCTTTTTAAGACCATATCCTTCCTTGTTTTCTTCTTTTCTAAATGGTTTAGTACACTGAATCATCCTAATGTTAGGCAAGTGAAATATAGCATTTAGCCATGATTAATGTATATGTAATGCTGAAATGATATAATCATACTAAAATAAGAAGTCAGGGACATAGATAAAGATTCCATATTCTACTTTATTATGATACCTTTGTGTTCTCCAAATACAGAGCAATATTTTAAGAAGTTAAATGGCATTTTAATGTACTCTTATGCAATCTGTGTTCATGTAAACCCTTTATGCAACAATAACATAACTGAAAGCAGATATTATTCAATTTCCTGCTAATCAGCCATTATGTTTCTGGACAATTTCCTGAGGGAGAAACTCATGTTTGATGATGTTCTGTGTAATTCTGTCAGAATGGTAGTACTTCAGCCTTCATGAAAAAAAAGGTATTCTTTCTCTAATTTCCTAAACTCTACAGAACCATCAGTCCTATGTTTGCCCTTTTTCATATATTGTGATCTATTTCTTTTAAATCAATTAAAGTCACTAAGTTGTTGAAATTCAACAACAATTTAATTAAATAACACTTCAGTCATAATTAAAGTTGTCATTAATAGGCTTCACAGTAACTGTTGTATAAAATAGGATCTAATTTGACATAATTAATGCTTAGAAATATGTCAAAATGGCTGAAATTACCTGACTAAAATTGAACCAGGGCCTAATGAATTTTGACACTGTTTAGAATAAGGAAAAATAGCATGAGATATGTTATCCTCTACTCCTGAAAAAAAAAATATTTCTTTGTGTCCAAAGAGAAAAAAAAATATTTCCATGATTCCAAAAATTTATTCACTATTAAATAATTTTCTTGCATTTTATTTTGTAATTAATAGGTGAAAACTAGGCATCAATTATTTTTTGAATTTTTCTCATAACATAAACTATACACACATATAGACATAGCATTTAATTATATATTGAGGAATCACACTAATTCAAGTTCCTCAGAGGATTTTTTAAAATTTAATTTCACTCACAGACCTTAAAAAACTCTGCCTAATCATCCCTTCTGCTATAGTATCTACCATCACTTTCACTAAATTTGAATCACAGTAGAAAAGACTTTCTGAAAAAAAATCTGAAGTAATATTTCTGATCAAGATTTTTGAAAAAATGCTGCCCTAATTAGGTTAATAATTTATGGAAGCCTAAGAAACAAACAATCCAATCTGAGATTGAATTCTAACAAAGGGAGAAGACAAGGGGGTTCCAGGGTTTGTATCTCTTTATGTACACATAAACTCATACATATAATACATAGTTTGGTGGTATAGATAGATAGAAAGACAGACAGACAGACAGATAGATAGATAGAGATAGAAATATATACTTTTCAAATATCTTCTTAGATTAAAAGTTCTGCAGAAATCTCTGTGGAAAGCAGGATTGGGGGGGGGTTATTTTAAAGAATTCAAAAAAATTAAAACACATCCATAAATTTATTTTTGAAAATCTAAATAAATATTTTTTTCAGGAAAACATGTTGTCAATATTATGCTACTTTCTTAATTACTATTGATAATAAATTACCAATTATCTATGGAAAACCATATTTCCTCCTTCTTTCATATATTTGTACATGTACTAATAAGTGAATACCAAGGATCAGTGATTTCATCACCATAGGTACTCCCTCTAACATTACAGATAGCAAGAAAACACATTTATGTACATTCATATATAATTATAGATGAAATGTATATAAGCATGTATTGAAGACAGAGAAATCAAGGTAGGTATGAATTTCTAGCTTTTGTCTCTGGATATATCTATATAGTTTTTACTACCAGTCAACCTAAAAATATATATTCATTCCTACATTTTTTAGATCTAATTAATTTGGAAAACAAAGTTAATTTGTTTCTAATTACCTTAATTAAACTCCATCTCACAAGGCTTATCTATGTGATATAGCACTAGATATGAAGTTTAATTTGAATTCAAAACTATTCCAAAAATTCGTATTTACATCATTAAACTTAGACTGGCCACTAAATGATTCTTGTTCTATGCTCCAAATTGCCATAAGAGTTTTTGTTTGGCTTTCATTTTCAAAGAAGACTATTGACATCCAGAGGGTGATGTATTGACTTGCAAGTGAATTGGATTTAAGCAAGGTGGAACTGTGCAAAGTCATTGTCCTCACTCTCTTCTCCTGGGTCCTCTTAGTCTAGCAGCAAAACATAGGTCAGGAAGACTGTTGATGGCCCAAGATACACTGGGGGACCTTGACCTTTTTAAGCTAAGGTCTTTTCCAGGTTTCAGGTTTCAGTCTGTCTGAGACAACACCCATTCAGTGATTAAAGTCTAAAAAAGAATCTAGGCAAAAGATGGACTACTTTGCCTTCAGAAAATAAACTATGTGGGAGAGGAAGACTCTCAGAGTTTCATAAGAGAAGTCATTACTGAAAGCTCAAGGACTGATTTTATCCATACTTTTATCTTCATTACCTACTAAACTGCTCTATATACATTAGATGCTCAGTTCATTGTGTTTGAGTATTAACTTGCTATTTGAAGCCAAAGAGCTAGCTAGCATATTTGATCTTGTTTATACATACATTCCTCCACATTTCAAATTGTGTTTTGTCTTCAAATAGAAATATAGAGTTACTAGGTGATGAAGGATGTTGGACAAACATACTAGGACACATCAATTATTTCCTAGTATGCACAGCGTCACATGCCATCAGGAAAACAATTACATTGCTTAGTGATATTTGTATAGGCTTGTCTCTTAACCAAAAGACTTTTATTAAACACCAATCATGATACAGGTGATTTGTTAGATGCTAGAAATTCAAAGACAAAAATGGTATGGCCCATATCCTCAAAGAATTTGAATCCTATTTGGGGAGAGAATATCTATGTATTTAAGTATATAGAGAATTAATTTTTTTTCTTTTTTTTTTAAGGAAAGGAAATGAACTGTTACATTCAGGAAATGCCATGTAGAAAACAGTGCTTGAGCAGTAATGTGGCAATTGAGAACTTTCAAGAGATGAAAGAAAGAAGGGAGTGCTTTCTATACAGGAAGGAAATTAGTAGAGAGGCATGGAGTTAGGAGACAAATTGTTCTAATAAGGAATAGTGAGAAACTAATTTTTTTCTGGACTATAGAGCATGAGAAAGGGAACAATTAGACTGGAAAGGTAGGCTGGGTTAGAATGAGAATAAGAGAAGTTTATCTTGACTGAAGGCAAAAGAGAATCATTGTAATTTATTGAATTTGGGAAGTGATAAATCAGAATTGTGCTTAATGAAAATCCCTTTATCAAATGTATGGAGTGTGTGTTCGTGTGGGGAGTGACTTGAGTCAGCGAGATCAAGTGGGGGCCATTTATAAGTTTCAGTGACAAACAGTGGAGGCTTAAACTAAGGGGGTGATTGTGTGACTAGTAAGAAAATAATAGAAAGGAAACATTTTGGAGATAGAAATGATATGATATAAACAAGGAAGCAGGGAAATTGAGAAGTCAAGAACGATGCCAAGGTTGTGAACATAGAATACTAGAAAGATGGGCAGTACCTCTGAGGAAGGAAGTCTAGAATAGGTATGGATTTTGGGTGGAAAGGTAGTTTTGTTGAAGAAAATTTAATTTTGAGGTTTCTAGTCTATGACATGGCACTTTCAGTTTGAAATATGTAACAGGTCATGGTAAACATGGGAGTGGTGTCCAGGGGAGGTAAAGGAATTCTTAGTGTTTCAAAGTTGATAATACTGAATATTTAACATATCAATAATGTTCATTTAATTAAAAGAAGAAATGATAATATAGATTGTATTGTCAGGATTATTAAATTAGAATCAAAAGACAGTTTGTTTTTCACACTGATGAATTTGGTTAAACCTATAGTAGGAGACTGATTCTACTTGTACTTCTTGCATTTCCTAATAGACACAAATAATGTGAGAAAGTTCATGGTGAGGGCACAAATTTGAAGAAGCCTAATGCATGGCAAATATGTTAGTTTCCAGTAATTTTTTCCCTTTATTTCATTCAAGACTCATCTAAAGTACAAACTTTAACAGGGAATCTTCCAGAACTATCAATTTCTTTCTTTTCAAAAGTGCCTTGTGGATATTTTGCATATAAATTCTGTGTTCTTTCTATGTAAGGTCTGTCTTTCTCAATAGAATATGGGTGCCTCAAGGACAGTGGATGTTTTGTTTTGTTTTATTTTGTTTTGTCAATGCATCCACAGGGCCTAGTAGTATGTCTGAAACACATGAATGATTGGGTTTCTTAAAAAAAAAAAGAATATTTATTAATACATGTTAAGTTTAAAAAAAACTGTATAAATAAAGGCTATCCCTGCCCTTAAGAACTTTACAGTCTAATAGAGAAAAGGAACTTAAAAAGTGTCAAGGCCAAGAAAAGATATTGTAGTTTGGAACATCAAAAAGATGAAGGGAATAGCCATAGATAGACACAGACTTTCTGCCTATCATATCCAGAAAACAGTGATGAGGTGAAGGTGAGGCAGAGAAAAATAGCATGAAGGACATTACTGTAATAATAAGAAATGTTTAGGGGCGGCTAGGTGGCAGAGTGAGTAGAGCACTGTCCCTGGAGTCAGAAGGACCTGAGTTCAAATCCATCCTCAAACACTTGACACACTTACTAGCCATGTGACTTTGGGCAAGTCACTTAACCCCAATTGCCCTCCAAAAAGCAAAAAAAAAAGAAAAAAAGAAGTAATGTTTAAGTGAGTGTTGATTGAGAAGCCAAAATTTTGGACAATAACTGTTTCCAAAGCTCTGAAGAATGAATGCAAAATGCAATAAATGATCATTGTCTTTATTTGCACAAGGCTACTATTTCCCCATAAGTAAGATTTGTTGTTCAGTCGTTTTAGTTGTGCCCGACTCTTCATGATCCTGGGGTCACACAACTAAGTGTCTAAGATCAGACTTGAATGCAGGAAAATAAGTCTTGCTTACTGCATGCCAAGACTTTATCCACTGTGTCATTCAGCTGCTATGTTAGATTAGAGGACTGGTAAATTTCTCTGGAGGAGGAAAATCAGGATTGTGCTTCCTTCATCATTATCTCATGCTTTGATATCATGCTATATGTTGTTTGTTTTGAGGAACAGAAAGCATTTAGTTTGGAAAAGATAATAGAAGACAATATTTAGGATCTCCATGATAACTGTTCCCAAGTATTTTGAAGGTTATTGTATTGAACAGTGTTTAGACTTGTCCTGCTTGTCTTCAGAATGAGAAATTAGGAATGATGGAGAGTATTTTTAAAGAATCTAATTTTATCCTGAAATTTGAAAAAGTTTCTTTATTGTGAAAACAATCCAAAAGTAGAATGAGCAGTCTTGGAAAGTGATGGGTAGCCCTCTCAGTAAATATTCTCATGTAGAGTATAGTTAAAGCATTTGATGGGGACACTATACAGTGTATAACTGGCTTAACTGTTTTTTTTTTCCTGGTTCAAAGAGTTCCTGATTTTGTAACAAAAGAGTCAGAAATTACTTATATTTCAAGTTTTACATATTCAAATAGAATATATTTCTGTTTGAACATGAGAAACTTGACTTAATAATTTTGGTTAATCATAAGTAGTAATTCTATGATAGATGTGATATCTGTTCCATTAAAATGGATGAATTTTAGTTGTACTTTTCTTTAGAGTGGGTTCTAGGCACGGTATTCGATTGAAATGGCTCTGAATCTAGAATCCTATATTAAATCTTGTATAAAATATGTCAATTCCTGTTAAAGTACAATATGTAAAAAAATGAAAGAGAGAGGAAAGTCATCATAAGACATAAATTTGATAGTAAAAAGAATGTTAAAATGTGACTTAAAATCCAATTTCACAAGTAGTTTCAATTTATATGGGATTCCACTCATTTCCTACCAAAATATATATAATGTATGTATCCTGGAAATCATGGCTTCACACAATTTGGAAGTAACTAATGCTTCTAATCTTTTATATTCCTGTGCAGGAAGTTCAAGCTAGTGCTAAACTGCACCCTGGATTTCTGTATATCAGAGGTAGTATCATATTGTTAGTATCATATTGTGGACTCTCTTCATTATTACTATGTCATGATAATGGAGTGGGGCCATAATTTCACTGGTTTGGGGAATTTGTGATTAAGAGATAATTTTCTCTGATTCACATGAGCATGTTATTTGTTACTTAGACTACTTTGACATTATGATAAACTCCTACTTTCTACAAGATGTCTTCTTGTCTTCCAACACCTTTTAGTGCCTGCCCTCTGAGAATATCTCCTATTTATCCTGTAAATATATTGATTGTACATTGCTGTTTGCATTCATTCTTTCCCATTCAATTTTGAGCTCCTAAAAAGAGCAACTGTTCTTGTTTTAATTTTTTAATTTTTATTTTTTGTATTTCTAGTACTTACCACAATGGCATGTGATATGTGCTCAATGAATGCTTGCTCACTTGACTTATGCAGTATAGAATTCCCATGCAAAAATCTTTGGCAACAGGAAAAAAAATAAAAGTTTCTATTGTAAGGAAAATATATAATACTACTTATCAATGATTTTTTCCCAAATTTGAAATGTTTTTCAAATAAATAATGAGAATGCTATTTAACAGTCTAATACATGTGTTAGTTCTTCAAATTCAATGAGGTATGACTAAGTTATAATTATACTATGACTTTATGTGTTTATGACAAAATAATAGGAGGCTTCTGTAGCTTTACTAAAGAGCAGATATTGATATTCAAAAAGATAGAAACTCCACTGCATTCCCAAAAAGAATGAAGTAAAAAAAAGTCCTGATGTTCACTTTTCAGTCTTTGACTGAATATATCTTTTTCAAATATGTAGAATGAAGGAGGATACATGTAAAAAAATCATATTTGTGGTTATATTGGACAGATGTAAAAATTATTTAATTAGTATAGTATTAAATTGCATTTAATATTTATTAATATAGTATTAAATTGCATCCTAGATATAACGTATTCCACTTTGAATTCTGTAGTATTTTATATTTAAATATATACATGTGCATAGGTAAATAATATGTATACATAAGTACATATACATATACACATATATGTATATGTGTGTATATAATATATATAATTATATGTAAATATATACTAAAGCTACTTCAATTATTTATATACATACATATGTGTGTATGTATATGTATAAAATTTTTTCCTATGCCCAGTCTCTTAGATAATATATTCTCTGCAAGAAAGGAAGTTTTGCCTAAAAGTGTCACAAGTGTGCGTATCATAGCATCACAGACGATCAGAAAAAGTTTTGTTTGGTTAGCTGACTAATCAATGTACACATTACCAAAAGATGATCTAGTTTTCAAATGTATTTTACAGTAGTCCAACAATAACAATAACAGTGCTGTTTTGTTGGTGAAAATGATACATGATTGACAACCTGTCAACAGCTCCATTCACTTCTCTTCTCTACTATTCTTACTTGTATCTTTTGTTCATCTTTTCATGATCCTTTAAAGGAATTACTTCCTTTCTTTGACAGAATCATTATTATATCTACTGGTATCTAGCTTGAGTGAGTCTTTGATTCATTTTGTGATGAGCCATCTTTCAAACCAGAAAATAAAGTCTGAAAGCAAAACAAATAAACTAACCCCAATACTCCTTTATTGGGAAGTTGGTAAATTAGTGTAGATTACTCTAAATTACAATATGTGTATGGTTTTGTACTCACCACTATGGGAAAAAAAAAAATGGATGAAAAATGTTCCCTGAACTCAAGGGCCTCATAATCTACTACAGGAATTAATTCATACATATAAATAATTACAGTATGAGGTTATATGTATAAATAGTGTCTGAATGATACCAACAAAAAGTTTTATGGGAATTCAAAGAATAGAACTGTGGGATTCAAGGAAAATCAAAGAGCAGATAACATTTGATCTAAGCCTTGAAAGAAAGTTTGAATATATTGTTTTTTTGTACAAAGATGCTCCTACAGTAAAGCTATTTCAGCATTTACCATTCTTGTACTTTGAGAACAAAGAGAGAAGATTTTATGGACGAGTAGAGGTATAAAATCAGGAAAAGATGAAATATGATTGATGAACTACAAGATGGGATGGGACATAGGGTATATAAGGGCAGGGAAGTTCTATAAGATAATACTGGAAAAATCATATTGGGGCCAGATTGTGGAGGCACTTGAATATCAGCCTGAGGAATCTATATTTTACTTGTAGAGGATTATGAGAATTTGAACTAAAGAATAATACACTCATATATGTTTTTATGCATCTTAGAATAATTTAATCCTAGTGTAGGAAAGGACTTCTTATTTTCTTCCAATCTAACCTCTAAAGGAGTCATGAATTCATTATACAAGCATCCTGAGTAATGGTCATTCAATCTATGTTCAAAAATTTTGATTTTTCTAAAGCTCTGTTCATTACAGAGTTCTTCCTTATATTAAGCCAAACACTGCTTCCTGGTAGTTTATAATGATCCTCCTTGAGTTCACTACCCATTCTACCTTTCCCATTTATGAACTCTAAGATCTGCTGCAGTGTATATGATGAAGGGCATTGGGGACAGACAATTAGGAGCTCAATTAGGTGACTGTTGTAATAATACAGGTCAGAGGTAATGGGCAGAAGAATTAAAAGTTTTATAGTTGGAATAGAAATAATGAGACAAAAGTAAGTGAAGCTGTAGCAGTAAAATTGTCAGGTTTGGTGACTTATGAGGAGGTAGATATGGTAAATGAGAGGGAGTTATTTTATATTACCTCAAGATTTAGAGATTGGGGGAATATCCAATATTGTCACTTTGAACATAAATAGGAAAATCAGGAAGGGATATAGTTTGAAAAGCAAGTATTATATTTAATTTTTGTTATAGTGAGTCTACAATGTCAGAGGAATATGCAGATGAAGATGGATTAGCCATTACAAGGAAATGCTGAAGTAATTAGACTGGAACTCAAGTGAGAAAAAAAAATGTCAGAGCTTCAGTTAAAGATGCCTCATTTCTATACCCCAATCATAGTTAAATCTATGGGAATACTGATTTCAAAGAAAAGACTACTAAGCAAGAATGAGAAAAAAGATGGAAATAAATAACCTTGAGGAGTGACTACAAATAAATATCAGAAAAAAGAATGAGTAAAAGAATTAAGAATGCCATAGCCCACATTAGATAGAACTCTCATTTGCTAATGATTAGAGAAATACTTTTATGTGGAATGTCAATTCCACTGTGAGAGGAAAATTGGGAGGCAAATTTAGTGCAAAACAAAAGTCCATGGTACTTCAAGTTCAGAGTTCCTTCAGTTCCAAAAATCAAAAGATCTTCTATCTTGAATATCTACCAGGAACATTGACAGCTACAGCAAGGTTCATGATATTAGGTCTATATTGAATATAGAGACAAGATATAATATGTATCACAAAAGTCAGCCATTTCTCTTAATCCATTATCTGAGGGATTCTATCTTTTATGCTGGTTCTTAGCATTTTCTTCTCCCATAAGTCTTAATTGTCAGTAGGGTTAAATAATTCTCATTTCCCCACTTATCTGTACCCGATGATACTATTGTCATGCTTCAGGCTCAAATTCTACCCCATTGATACAACCTTATTTGTTTTCTATATGGAAATATAATATCTACCCCATTCGCTATCACAAACTCATACTAGGGTGGCATAGCAAAAAGTGTTTTAGATAAAGATTCAAAAGGTATGGCTATTATGTAAGTTTCTTAATCACTGTAGCCTGAGCATGAATGTGGATAAAAATGAGAGGCTTGAATTAGATGATTTTTAAGGTTCCTTCCACCTCTAGACTCCATGCATTCATGTGCTAATTTGTGTTACATTTATCTACATGCATTTCTTGTCATCTTTATTGCATTGTAGAATCCCTGAAATCAGTGACTATTTCTTTTTAACTATCTGTGGCCCTTAGCACAACGAATTACACAAGGGAGGATGTAAGGAAGGAAAGAACTCTTTGAGTCTCAACTTTCGTAAGCATGAATTGTGATGATGAAAGGGGGTATTTTTAAGAATAGATTTAATTAATCTGGCAGGGGCAGTGATGATACAGCTTGGACAAGGAGGTCCCAGACAGAGTCTAATTAGAGGCTATTTCCAAAGTCTAGATAAAAATTATTTAGAATCTCAAATTAGCTATGAGTTTGGTTTCTTTGTTTGTTTATTTTTTTGTAGAAGATTAAAGAGGACCAATACGAACAATTATGCAGAAGTAGCAATAGCTTTTGATATAGTGACAAATATAATGAACAATGAATTACAATATAGTATCACTGCTTTTCTTGAAAGGAAATGTTAGTATGGGAGCAATGAGGAAGTGTGGTGAAAGAGTTAATTTTAAATATTAAATTTTAGATGATAATGGTCACTTTTTTTTTGATAGAGACACAGCAAAAGAATTTCTAGATGGATGAAAATTCAGAGTGTGAGATGTATATTTGCAAATCACCAGAATAGAGATGAAAACTGAAGTTACAAGAAATTGTTAAGAAATGGCATGGTCAGCGTCAGAAGTAACAGATATTCTTTTGTGGAGTTTAGGAAGTAACAGTTTCTACAAAAATGGAATGACTGACAGTTTCAAATGGAAGTGTCTGTGGAAAAAGAATAGTTATGACAGGAAATGGTGCTTAGAGAAGGCATATTTTTTCCTCTGATATAAGTTCACAAAGAAAACATTTTAATATGAACCATTGAGAGTGATTAATTCATCTCCAATTATAATTTGAGCACAGATCTATTAATACTAATTTGCCTTTATAAAGGGTGTCCCAAAAATCTTAATGCGGTCTTAAGTTTTAACAATTTCAGAACTACAAATAGTATAAAATTATAGAAATTCATTTGAAAGTTTAAATTTTTAAACAACATATATATTACATTACAAAATGTGCAACATTTTCCTGAGATAAGCATTTGTAGAGTAAGTGTTATAAATATTATTCTCTTTCCCTTTCATAAATGAGGAACTGAGGCTCAGAGAGATCAGGACATGAATTATCCAAGGTCATACAGTATGTGATAGATCCAAGACTTCCAGGAGCAGTTGTTTTTGTTTTTGTAATTTGTTTATTTGTGGGTTTATAAGGTCCAGTTTATAAGCCAGGCATTTAAGTTGCTATTTTTTGCCACATAACCAAAGACCTTTCCACTTAATAAACTGCAGCTGCCTCTGCTGATGTCCTGTGGATCTCCACATTCTCATGTGATCACGGAGAAAATCATGAACACCCTTGATTTCATTACATGTGGGCTATGCATGCTTATTTTAATATAACAGGATCTCCATTGCCTGCCATGTATATACACATGTATACACGCACACACAGAGACTCCACTCTCACATTAAAAAAGCTGACCTAATTTGCTTTCATTAATAATTCTTTTTCCCTTTCTTAATATTATACTTAGCTATGCAGATACAGAGCAAAAAGAGAAAAATAGACATGGTGAAGCTTATACCATGAGGTTATCATTGTAAAAACAGAGCGTTTGGTAAAGAACAGTGTCAACATTCAGAGAACTTTACTGGATAAGGTTATTTCTTAGTAATCTACCGTCAAATTAAAAAAAAAACAATTAAAAAAAAAACTGAAGCCAAGAAGAGGGAGGAAGGAGATCTTTTCAAAAAGACACCATGGTTAATAAACAATGTGAATGCACACTAAACATACTAGCTAGTCAAGATATTTTTTTAAATGCATAGAAATAAATCACTATTGATTAGAGAAATGCAGATTAAAACAAGTCTGAGGTACCACCTCACACCTGTCAGATTGGCTAATATGACTGAAAAGGAAAATGATAAATGCTGAAGAATATGTAGGAAGCCTGGGACATTAATGCATTGTCAGTTGAGTTGTGAATTGATCCGACCATTCTGGAAGGCAATTTGGAATTATATGTAAAAGTGCTGTAAAACTGTACATACTGTTTGATTCAGCAATAGTACTGCTAACTCTATATCCCCAAAACAGACCCCAAAAGGAAAAATGACCTATTTGTACAAAAATATTTATAAGATTTCTTTTTTCAAAGACAAAGAATTGTAAATTGAAAGGATATCCATCAATTGGTGAATGGCTAAACAAGCTATGGCACATGCTTGTAATGGAATATTATTATACTATAAGAAATGACAAGCAAGACAATTCGAGGAGGAAAAAAATGAAAGACTTACATTAACTGATGCATATTGAAGTGAACAAAATCAGAAGCACATTATACAAAAAAACAGCAATAATGTTCTGTGAAGAATTGTGAATGACTTAGCTATTTTCAGCCATATAATGATTCGAGACAATTCCAAAGGACTGATGAACTATACTTTTCACCTCCAGAACAATAACTGATATTCTTTAATATAGACTAAGGCAGGAATTTTTTTTTTTGCTTTCATTCACTTTTTTTTTCTTTTATTGTAGTCTTTGTGTACAAAATCACTAAATAGATATATTTTACATAATTGAGCATATGTAACCTAAATCTATCTGCTTACTATCTCAGGGAGAGTCAAGGGGAAGGAAAGAGAGAGGAATAGAATTCGGAACTCAACACTTTATGTAAAAATGTTTAGAAAACAAAATAAAATGCATAGAAATTGGATATTGTCCAAGCCACTTAAATTCTCTCATTCTCTTCCCTGAAGTGTAAAATAAGGGATCAATAAGGAACCTTCAAACCATAATATTGCAAGTTAGATGAAGAAACAGAAAATGAACTCAACAATATCATCAAGTGCTTTAAAATGTTGCTTAGAGGGCTAAAAGAAAAAAAATGAGTTCATATTATTAAGAAAAGCTAAGGATAACAATGAAATAAAAATATTTTCTTTTATTTTTTATTTTGATATTTAGCTTTGTTGTTAAAGAAGATCAATATGGAGACAGTCATTGCTCACAGGGAGAGGCACAATACTAATTAAGTATACAGAGAAGGCAGAGATGCTTAATTCTCTTCTACATGAAAACAAAGAAAAATAAATGTATTTGGATAAGAAAGAAGGGGCGGCTAGGTGGTGCAGTGAATAGAGCACTGGCCCTGGACTCAGGAGAACCTGAGTTCAAATCCAGCCTCAGACACTTAACACTTACTAGCCATGTGAACTTGGGCAAGTCATTTAACGCCAATTGCCCTGCCTTCCCCCCCTGCAAAAAGCAAAGAAAAAAAAAGCCAGAAGATGTGACTAATATGAAGCTGAAACCTGAGATAACTCCTAGGAAACACCTGGCTATTATTGAAGTTGTGGAGAATGAGGGAGCTAGTGCAGGATTTGAGATGGTCATGTGCTTGGATTTTTTTAAAGAGAAAGCAAGAGAACAAAGTTTGAAAACTGCAAGTCAATATATTTCATGTCTTGGCAAAATTATAAAATATATTATTAAAGCAAAGGTTGATGAATATTCTGACAAGGAAGTACTGATCTCAAAGAGTCAACATGACTTTATAAGGGTGGGCCATTACTGGCTAATATAATTCCAAATTTTGGCAGGGTTACTAAGCCAGTAGGTGAGGATAATAGTATAGATATTGTTTAGCTCGATTTCAGAGAAATATTTAATAAACTCACACATATTATGTCTTGGAAAAGATAGATGATTTAAAGTAGATGATGGTATAGTTAGGTTGATTTAGGATTATTTGAAGGCTAGACATAAAGAGGAGTTGCTTACTTTTTGACATTTTACTTGTCAAGAAATCTCTAGACTAGTACCAGCAGGATTTATATGTATTTTATATATATATATATATATATATATGTATATGTGTGTGTGTATTTATGTATATTTATATATATTATTTTTTTCTCATTGTTGCTATTAATTACTTGGATGAAGGCATAGACATCATTTCTTCAACTTTGCAGATAACACCAAACCTAGACTACTAGCAAAGACATGGTTCCTAAATCAGCATGCATAAAGATCTTGATAGGTTTGAAAAT
The DNA here is from genome assembly GCA_028627135.1 of Pseudochirops cupreus. Lineage (NCBI taxonomy): Eukaryota > Metazoa > Chordata > Mammalia > Diprotodontia > Pseudocheiridae > Pseudochirops > Pseudochirops cupreus. Next base: position 347,190,117 of record CM053580.1, on the reverse strand, counting down.
TAAGCTAAGCTAATCAAGTTGAAATTAAATAACAACAAATACCAAGTCTAACACCTGGCTTCCCAAAATTAATTTCACAAGTCAAAGATAGGAGATGCATGACTCCATGGAACTTATCAGAAGAAGAAAAAAAAAGTTCAAATGATCTTAATATACTATAAGTTTACTCTGAAGGAATAATGTGACATGTCAGCCTAGAAAGAGAAAAAAAATATTAAGATGAATTAAGATATAAGAATCATCCTGCTGTAATTGACCATGGTCAGATTGCATCTAAAATTTTAGGTTTACTTTTGAGTTTCACATTTTTGGAAGGACGTTGGCAATTTTTAAAGTGTTTAGAAGCCAAAAAGGTTGTGCAAATACTTCCAGTTCATGTCATATTGGAATCAGTTAAAGAAACTAGCTATATTCATCTTGGAGAATAAAAGACTTAAGAGGATAATAGTATCATCCATAAATGAATGATAGTGGATTCCATGTCCTTAACTATCAAATTGCAATATGATTTCCTTTTTTTCCCCCAAAGGGCAGAATTTGTTATAATCTATCAATTAGAAAGTAAACATTTCTTAAATGCTTACTATGTGCCAGGAACTGTGCTAAGTGATAAGGATGCAAAAAAGGAACAAAAGATAGCCCTTGTCCTCAGGGAGCTTACAAAGTAATTTGGGAGACAACAGGCAAACAATTATATAAAGAACCAACTATATAAGAGGTAAGTAGAAAGTAATTAACAGGAAGCCACTTGTATCAGCAGTGCAGGATTCACAATTCCTAAAGTAACTATAAATATGCTGATAGGGTTATTAATGACAAAATGTGATAGGCTCTCTGCATGGGAAATATAGCAAGAACATTCATTCCAATACCAGAAAACTGAGTACCAAAACCAGAAAGTCAAAGCCATCACAGTAGTTATGAAGTCAGTACATGTAGGTAATGTGATAAACACCCACATTTTCAAGCCTTCAAAACAGGACAGGCTACCTCAGGCAAAGATCTTCCTCTCCTCAGTCAGAGCAACTGCTCAGCATCCACGCAGCTTGCTCCCAGCAGCTCTGCCTGCCCCTCTCCTCCCCGCTCCCCCCCACCCCGGCCGTTCTAGTCCCTGGAAGTTCTCAGCAGGAGCCCTTA
>CM053580.1:347167914-347188480 GCA_028627135.1 Pseudochirops cupreus | reverse complement strand
AAGAACAGAAGTTATGGTTTTGAGATGTAATGTACCCTGTGAACTTCATTGTATAGCATGAACTTCCCAGGGCACTGAACAAGGACCTGGGAGCTCTCTGCTTCTGAATCCAGGTGACTGTTTTGTTTATTCAGGTAGGAGCTGGGACCATGGAAGGGGATCCAGGGAATCTGAGAGACCACCCAGAGTCAAGATGAAGAAAAGTCCTCTCCCTGGATATTGAATGCTGTGATAAAATTGAAGTTTACTAGAGACCTATGGATGGAGGATTTGTGTATTTTCTAATGATTGTACTTAGTAATTAATAATATTTAGTAATTGTGAATCTGCATAAGTGACCAATTAAGTTAACTGGTGGAGGGTTTAGGTATTTTCTAATGATTGTATTTAGTAATTAGTGATACTTATCAATTGATTGCTAAATAATTGACTGATTAAGTTAATCTAGTTGCCCCAAGAGTGGAAGATTGACTTGTATTCTGAAGATGATTAAGTAAGGAGACAAATATCCTTAGGAATACCAGATGATTGTTCTTTTGTTCTTTGTTCTAAATACTGTGACCACTTTGGTGAAAACTATCTGGCCATTTTGATGATAAGCTATTGTGAACCCTATAGTATGATTTTCTTTGATAAGCTGTAATGTTGTGAATATTGTATCTTGACTCATTATGATTGTCTTCCTTTGATTTGTTCTTGAATAAATAGGGTGTTCACTATACTACATAATCAGAATCTTAAAAGCTGTTCACAGTAGTATTCTTTTGGGAAGCTGCTCATGCATGGCATTACAACACACACACACAACACACACAACCCCCCCCCCCAACACACACACAAACACATAACCCGTACAATTAGTAGAAAAATAAAGCATTGATATATAGCAATCTATGCTGGGGGGACTTCAGTGTTTGGGTTTTTTTGAATTGTTTTTTAATTTTTTTTCAATTTGATTTAATTACATTTTCCTCAAGTTAGCAAGCATTTATTAGATATCTACTATGTACTAACCACTGTACTACATGTTGGAGATATAAAGATAAAATGAAGCAATCTTGGCCCTCAAAGAACTTTTCTTGAACAATAAGAGGTGAAAAGATAGATGGACAGATGATAGGTAGATAGATAGATAGACAGATAGATAGATAGACATATAGATAGATAAATGGAGACAGATAAAGACAGATAGATGAAGTAAATGTAAAATACAAATTACAAACAAAATAATTTCAAAGTTTAGAAGTATTAGCAATTTAAGAGCATTAAAACAATCCTTCAGGGAATGACACCAGACCTAAACCCAGTGTTTTCTTCTTTCCAATGAATGCATGTGGTAATTTTGCATATTCTAAGTACTATTTATCTCCCTACTACTTTGTCAGCTAGCATAGAGTAGGGTCTATTCCTCATGAAAATTTTATATTTCTTCCAGTCTTCCCCAAAGCTCAATATAAGTCAACAGTATAATATTCCTGGTTTAAAAAAATGATATAACCCTAAGGCACATTAAGGATAATAATTCAATAGCATATTGGAGCTAGCGCCTATAACTGGCAAGAGCTGATTTCTGAAAGTGCAGTATTAGCATTTAAACTACAAAAATTAGCAAAACTACAAATTAGGGCTTGATTTATTGTGTTTTATTTTTCAGACATAGAAAGTACAGAATAAATGTTAAAGTGTGTGTGTACTTTTTTGTTTTAAGGAGCCAGTTTTCAAAAACAAAACAAAAATAAATGGGGTGGCTAGGTGGCACTGTGAATAGGGCACTGGCCCTGGAGTCAGGAGGACCTGAGTTCAAATCCAGCCTCATACATTTAACACTTACTAGCCATGTGACCTTGGGCAAGTCACTTAACCCCAACTGTCCTGCCTTCCCCCCTCCAAAAAAAGCAAAAAAAAAACAAAGCAAAACAAGAGCTAGTTTTCTCCTTTAACTTTTGGAATAAAATAAACATTTCAATAATATAGTACAATAAAAAAGATGATTACACATGAAACTGTAGATACACTATGCACAGTTGCCTAATCCTTTCAAACATACAACAAAAATTATAATGTAAATTTATTTTTTTCTTCCCTTTCCCTCTCCCTCAACCAGAGATGGCTTCCATTACACCCAAAGAAACTTATATATGCAAATTCTTATCCCCAAGTCTTAAGTGTTTATGGTGAGGTCAGGGAACCATAAAATGTTGAGGTATAGGATTAGGGGTGCTCAAGACCCCAAAATATGAACATGCTGGGTCCTGCTGAATGAATTCAACTCAAGTTTTCTCTCAGCCAAAGAAAAACAAAGTTTACTAAATATTCACCATAATTGGTAGACTCTTAAGGAACCTCACTATCTTTGATGCTTGTATTGAACAACAGGCTAGAATAATCTGACATAGAGTGAGTCTGTGCTAGATAATTCTCAGCTTTCTTTTCTCATAGAGGCAAGATGGAGTCTTATATACAGAAAGGTTGTGGGAGGAATGTAGAGGTGGTCTAGAGGAGGAATTTGGGGAGTGTTTTCAGGAAAAGTCAAATGAAGTCACACTCTAGCAATAAGATTGAGGGTGGGAAGTACCTGGAGATGAGAGAAAAAGGAACAGATTTGGGTATAGATATTTTGTGATGATCAAGGTGGGGCTAGCTGGACAAAGGAGGGTTAGGCTGAGGCACAATGAAAGGCTCTTGGCCTCAGGCAAATGCCTCATCAAATGGGAAGATTCAGTCAGAATTCAAGGGGGTTGCCAGAGCCTGTACCTCATCATTTATACTTCTCAAATATAAGATTATGAGGTTTATTTGCTATTTTAAATTGTATGCTTACTCTGTTCCCTTGATCTACCTTTCTATTCCTTAGTCAGTACCAGATAAGTTTCATAATTACTGTTTTATAGTACAGTTTAAGAAATGGTGCTAAAAAGCTCCTTCCTTTACACTTTTTTTTTTGCTATTTCCTTTGATCTTCTTGATTTTTATTTTTTCCAAATTAATGATTTTTTTTTCTAATTCAAATGTAAAGTTATAGTTCCTAATTTTTTTATTTCCCTCCTTCTTATTTTTTCTCATTATTTTCCTTCTTGGCCTTTCTTTTCACCATATCTGTTACTTTCTTGTCTTATTTTAGCCACCCCTGTAAAAATTCATCTCGTATTTATCTATCTAACTTATTTACCATATCTACCCTTATCTATAATCCTTTATCTATAAGAGGAACATGACATCAGGGAGGTGATGCTGTAACTTGCAAGTGAAGTATATTTAAGTTACTTAGGGCTGTGCAAAATCACGGGGCCCCACTTTCTCCTCCCAGATTATCTGGGTCCCATGTCAAGAGAAAGATGAGGATGACTGGAGATGGCCCTGGAAGCAGTGGGAGACTTTGGTCTTTTTAAGATCTTTTTTTTTCCTTCTTTCTTTCTTTCCTTCTTTCTCTCTCTCTCTCTCTCTCTCTCTCTCTCTCTCTCTCTCTCTCCTCTCTTTGTTTTCTTCCCTCTATTCTCTGTTCAAAGGGAATGAGAATTTTAATTTCAGAAACTTTTTCTCTCCTTTTCTTTTAATAACCAGCCTTAGCCCCAATCACTCTGGCTTTCATGGATTGACCAATAATAGGTCATAGACCAAGACCTAATTGATCATTGTTTGGGCACTGATTGGTTAAGTATGAATTCATATAGCAATTGTTTCTGTTTTGGCCAAAAACCCTGAGGGTCTTCTCCTCCCAGATACTTTTTCTTTTTTAAAGGCCATTCTTTGTTTCTTTTCTTATTAAGTCTTAATCACTTAATAAGTTTTGCCTCAATCAAACTCAGACCTTTTAAAGACCTTAACTTGAAAAGGTCAAGGGTCCTCATTACATCCAGGGACATATCCAATTTTCCATATCTGGCCTCTGGATCCAGATGACTCCAGAACTGAAAGTGAGATTGGTGACTTTGTATAGCCCTCCCTCACTTAAATTCAATTCACTTGCTTTTCATGGAATCACCTTCCTGAGGTGATGGTCCTCTTCCAGAACAAAGGACAAGCAGCAGCACCAAATCTCCACCCCATCTGCTTCCTATATATATGGAAAACAAATATTTACAAGCACACCATTGAAAAAAATGGTTTAGAGAATGGGGGAGATAATAGTCTCTTCCTGCTTAGGTCACCTCTTGGAAATTTTGTTTAACTTGTGACATCATATTTTAGAAAGAATAGAATGGCATTACACATCTGGAAAACTCCAGGAGAGCAACTGAGATAGTCATGGAACTTAAAACTGAATCGTGCTAGGATGATTTGAAGGAACTTAGGTTATTTGACTTGATAATTAGAAGAATTCCAGAGTACTGGGAAGGGAGTGATAGTAAGTTTTGATTATTGAATCACCCCACTAAAGGGATTAAATATGTTGTCTTCTTTCCCAAAGGTCAGAACAAGGAACAAGAACTGGAATTACAAACAGTAGACTGAGGCTCAATATAATAAATTACTTAGTCAACAAGCATTTTTAAGCACTTACTATGTTTAAGGTGCTGTTGTAACTTACGCTGACAAGAGAAATACAAAACATGATCCTTGCTCATAAAAAACTCATACTTTATTATGGGAGAGAACATACAAAATATTATATAAAACATAAGAACAATGTAAAGAGGAGGTATTTCCATAAGGAGTGTGCTAGGGAGAGAGGAGGAGGAAGGATCAGCATAAACCAAAAGTGAAATGGGCTAATTCAGGAGATATTAAATTTCCCTCCAATAGAGGTACTCAATACTCACTTTTAATGGTCCTACAGAGGGTATTTCTTTACAAGTGTTAAAGAAAAACATCCCTGTGAACTGTTAAACAGAAGAAACCCCAAAGCCAAAAAGGAGACCCTGGAATGAACCAGGGTCGGATCCCAGCTTATGCAAAGATTATAAATGCATTGATTTGCCTAAGAAGAAGAAGCTTGAAAGCTGACTGGAACAATGTCTGTTCTGACATGTTCAAGGCCCAGTTAGAAAGAGTGAGATATTTATTCTTTTTAAACAAAGCTAAGCAGAGAATTTGGGGAGAAAGGTGAGAAACAGTCAGTCTCTGTTTCCAAGGAAGGAGATATCCAAGACAGGGGAGTAAGGAATTGCAGGTGTCAGATATGTGGCCCTTTGATACACAAATCAGCCTAAAAGTTCAAGGCTTGAGCACAAAAAATAAGATAAGGGCATGTAAAACCTGAAGTCTCTACAGATAAGGATGTAGATTGAATGTTCATAAATCTCCAAATGGCTCAGGGTCTGCTTCAAAGACAGTATAAGCTTAATTGTTTTCAGAGCTGCTGATTTTCAGCAAGTCCAGCTAGATTTACTCTTGGTCACTATAAAGGATTATTGTTATGTCAAGCCAATATGGCCAGTCCTCACACAGTTCTTCTGATTACCAGAATAATTCCGGGGGAGGGGGAGGAGATCAAGCAAATTAAGGTATCCATTTTTCACACAAGCCAAGTTTGAATTGTATAACTTCTGAAAGTTCTTTTACTATCTATGTGTGAGTCTCTCTAGCCTCCACTCTTGACATCAGATTTTCTATACCACTGTAAAGTCAATCACGCACCTCTCTTCTGAGCACCGCTGCTGTGAATAACTTCTAATCACATAGTATAAGGAACTTTCTATTTATTCAACAGTAAACCAAAACATAACATTCAAGAAACAAAAGCATAACATTCACAATAACATAACAACTTATTACTAAGGTGGCCACATAGTTTTAAACAAAACTTATCATTTAGTATACTTTATAGTCATCTTTAAAGGGTAGCAGAAAATGCAAATACCATCTACCCATCCCCCTAGGACACAGTAAATTACAATCTCCTCAGTCAATGCAGAGTATCCAAGTAAAGTCCTCATTCACCTTGACTAGAGGCTGCCTTCCAATCATCCTTAAGCCAATTATACTTAAAGGGCAGCAGAAAGTTGGAATACCATCCACCCCTAGGTCACAGTAAGTTACAAATCTCATCAGTCAATACAGAGTCTACAAAGTAAAGTCCTCTTTCATCTTGACCTGAGGCTGGCTTCCATACTCCATGGTTCCCTCACCATTGGTTCAGCGCTTCCAACTCTTACCTGGATTCACATGTAGGCAGCTGTCTGCTCCTGTTCCATTTCTCAGGCCACAGGGGCTGTTCCACTCAAAGCTCTTCACAGTTTCTGTTTCTAGGAAAACAAAGCTTAACAAGGCTACGACAATATTTACACACATTTCCAGCAGTATCATCTCAATTCACTTTCTGGCTGAGAAGCTAGTACAGAACAACAGACAGAACTTCTCTCTGAGAAAGTAACACAGATCAACAGACAGAGCGCCAATATCACAAATATTCACTCTCTCAGTTCTGCCTCATGCCATCTTTGCTCATGTTCTTATCTGTGCCTTCCTGTTCTACTCTTTTTGCGTGCTCATTCCAGCACAGTCTCCCATGTGATTCCATTCCACCTATTAAGAGGATGGAGTGATCTTCAGATTCCCTTAGGGCTATCAAGGGCAGAAAGGATTTTTAAACTCCTTTAGGCCTATTAAGGGGAATAGAATGTATATTGTTTCTAATCAAAGACTCTTGATACAAACAAAAGTGAGGTTCAAAGGGATTTGATTAACTAAGACTCAATCCTCAAAACCAGCAAAAAATCTATATTTTTCTTGCCATTACCAGGACTCAACAGAAGCACCCACATTCTAGAGTTCTCTTCACACCTGCATTTCTCCCATTGAAAATATACTCTGAGGGACAGCTAGGTGACCCCATGGATAGGACACGGCTTTAGCTTCAAGAGGACTTGAGTTTGAATTTAAACTCAGACACTTAACACTTAACTACCTATGTGCCCCAGGACAAGTTATTTAACCTCAATCGTCTTGATAGATAGATAGATGGATGGATGGATGGATGGATGAATGAATGAAAGAATGTTCTGTCACTACAGGTATACTGCAGTCCCTTTCTCTGATTGGTTCCTCCCCAAACTTAATTTTTAAGGAAAATTTTAGTTAAAAGAACCAGGGTAAGTATATCTTTATCGCTCTATATGCTTTCTTCCTCACTCTCTGAACTTTCTCTATTTGAAACCTCCTGTCCCTGTAAGTTCACTCTACCCTTGGACTTCTTTCACTGGAGAGGTATCCCATTTATAACCACTTCCTCTTCTTGACTGCTTCATCCCATGATCTCCATTTTCAGGAATTCACTCAGACCATCCATGTCTTCATTTGTCTCTAGACTCTACCACTGATTTTCTGCCTATGTCTACTGTGTCCAACCCTTCTTTTCATTTTCACTTTTTTGTATTTAGTTCTTCTTCCTCACTAGAATGTAATCAAAGGTTATCTTTCTTTTGTTTTCATTTGTGTTTCCAAAGCATTGAACACAAAAAGTGCTTCATAATTGTTTGTTGGCTGACTAATTTGATAGAGTCCAAAGGAATCAAACCTAAATACTAGGGGTGGCTAGGTGGTGCAGTGAATAGAGCACCAGCCCTGGAGTCAGGAGGACCTGAGTTCAAATCTGGCCTCAGACACTTTAACACTTACTAGCCCTGTGAGCTTAGCAAGTCACTTAATGCCGATTGCCCTGCCTTTCCCACTCCAAAAAAAGCAAAACCAAAAATAAACAAACAAAAAACCCAAAATACTAAATGATCATTGTATCTAATAGGGGAATCATGTATATAAATAACCATAATAAAAAGATGATATAGTGGAGTCAGCTTTGAGGTGTTTATGAGAACTGGTCATGAAAGTTTCAGTGTAATCAAATTAAACCTTGCAACGCAGCAAACACTTCAAATCAAGGCTTGATTTTTTTTTTGTTTTATTTCTAGTTTTAAGAAAGTGAGAGAGAAAATGTCAATGATACAGATTATACTTAAAAGTATATTATTTGTAAATTACCTCCCCAGATCTCCTCAAAAAACTGGTTGCTAAAATTTTATCAGTACAATCCTGAATATTAACTATCATAAAAAAGAGAGAGAATATTCAACAAATCACCTATCATGTGCAGAATAGAGTATTTATCTAGGTAATGGTTACTGTGTTTAAATAAGTCTTATCTTGCTTCAAGAAGCTTTCTTTAATATCAGAGAATACAATATCAAAATAGATATCTTCAAAGTAATGTCATATGCTGTTTGCACTAGGAAGTTCATTTTTCATGATGTATGAATTAATATAGAATGCAATTTGAAAGATCAACTGTTGCCACTCTTTATAACATTTGAAATAGAGACTCCCACTTACCCCAATCCATTTCAGTTCCTCATTTTGCTGCAAATACATCTCCAAAAGAGTAAAACCTGGGAAGGAAAAATGACACCCATTCACAAGACTTAAATGACAAAGGATGTATCTTCAAAATTAATCTTTAAGTCATCCTGCTAGAGATGGAAGTGGAATGTTGAGGGCCTCCAAATCTGCATTCTGATGGATGGTTGAGTATAAGTGGGTTAGGAGTTTCTCTTATTTGAGTGGTTTGGAAACACCAAAAATATCTTCTGAAATTTCTCTTTTTGTATGGGAAAAATTTCATCTCTGCGTAGTATTAGAGATTCTTCTTTTTTTGTAGATTTTTAAGATAGTGATTGTTAGAATACGGTGTTATCTATATCTCCAGATATAAGCTTTGAGACTTTTATGGGCAATGCTTAATTAAGGGACATAAGACAGTGAGAGTAGAATATTTCCTGATTTTCTCAAGTTTGAGTAATGAGAGATCATGAGTTTTGTTTTTTTGCTTTTTGTATTTTATATATGGTGCAAATTGCTATGGAGCCATCTCAATATGAACTCAGAAGAATATTTATTTATAAAGTTATTTTTAATTGGCCAAAGGGGGAAATTTTATCTAGGTATAGTGGTGAAATGGAAAGGGACATTTAAAACTTACAAGATATGTGACAGTTATCTGGCTAGTGCAAAGTGAAATACATTGGGTTGCTTTCTCAAGCGAAAACCAGCGGCTTCCTGGAGATGCTCACACCCCAATTCCTTGGCATTACATGTGTGAAAAATAAACTCAGATTACAATGGGTCATATTCTTCTCATAAATAAAGATTATAATAAGGGGGCAAAGGCCTTATTTATTAGGAAAGCTCTGCATAGTGGCATAGATAGATGCCTTTCTAAAGAAAGCAATATTAATTATGTTATTTACAATAAGGAGGAATAGCATTTGAAATGATAAAATTATAAGAATTAAATCCTTATATACATAAATGGGGAATAAAATTATAGACACCAGAACTTATGGAAATAATTACAGAAGTTAAAGTTTTCTTGGCCTTGTCACATGAAATCAGGAAAGCATCTTTGGAGGTAATGAGGTTCAAGTTGAATTTTAAATGATAGAGTTATAGCAGTGGTTCTCAACCTGTGGGTCGCAACCCCTTTGGGGGTTGCCTAAAACCATCAGAAAACACATATTTCTGATGGTCTTAGGAACTGAGAAACCTCACCTCTATCGGTCTCCAGGCAGGTCCACCCACATGCAGATACGCCCACATAAGAATATTAAAGGGTCATGGCATTAGGAAGGTTGAGAACCATTGAGTTATAGGGAAAAATATTTCTTTTCTCAGTTAATTCTAGCTAAGTATGTGCTGCTGAAATATATTTACTACTATGTAAAAATTTAGAGGTAAAAACTTAGGTTTTATTATTATGCTCAGGCAAAAGTTCAGACCTCAGAGAAAACAATAAATCTGAACCATCTTTAAGATTCTAAAAAGGTCTCTTATGGGCACAAATTATATCAGAGTGATGGAGAAATAATTCTTCTGCATGTTGTAGTCTTACACATTCCTCTTAGGTCAGAAAAATAAAAAAAAATACAGATTCACAGTCCCAAACTTCCTTTGATGTTATAAAAGTTGAACAAATTTAAACATTTTGTATCATTACTAAAAAAAACTTAATTAAACAAATTATTGATAAATTAAGTAAGGGTACTGATTAATCTAAATTTGAAGGATTCACAAATACACCAATTAAGGCAGGGAGATCTACATGTCACCAAGGAATTGAGAACAGGTAAAATTATTTTTCTGACTTCTTATATAAGGAATGTTACATGCCTTAAGTTAATTTTTGTATCCTGTGGGAAAGGAGAAAACAGGCTTTCAGTTAACCAAAAAATACAGAAGAAATGACACTCAGTCCCAAACAGTGAAAATTAAGCAAACAAATCATTTTTTTTTAAATCCCATTGCTCTAGGAATAAGATGGTTGAAGAAAAAGGAAATTTGCCTGCCAGGAATAGGAAATAGTTTAAACAAATGCATAAACCTGGAATTATTGACCTTCCTCTTATCTATCCAGCAAATCTTGTACTGGGCCTTAAAAAGCATGAGTCAGCATTTAATTTTTATTTGGAACTTAATGGAAGATTACTGCATTATTACATATATATTTTTTGTATACAGGAGAGAAATACTCAGAATGGTACATTAGCAGCAGTGTGGGGGATGAATTGAAGAGGTAATAAAATACAGGCAAAAAGAACTTTTAGGAAACTGTTCCATGCGTCCAACTGAAAAGAGATACCATCCTGATGTATGAAGGTGACAGAAATAGTGTAGAGGAGAGTATGGATACGAAAAGTATTGCAGAGTTTGAAATGACAGAACTTTGCTAATGAGATTGTTGGTAGAGAGAAGTATTTATAAAATTTGTTGTCTTAGAGGATGGCTTTGTTCTATTGCATGTAAACACAGGGAAATCTCATCCATTCCTTCAAACTCTTTCCCAGTATCTGTTTGTCTTTCACTCCCAATGCCTAGAAAAAGCTTCTGTTCACTCAGCACCCACTATCTTCTCAAATCGTTATAACACCAATACTGTTGTTGTTGTTGTTTTTCCCCCTCTAAGTTTACAAATAGTTTAACTAAGACACTCTATGTCTTGATCCTATTTGACCACTCTCCATTTTGACATGATTGAGCATGCCAAAATACTGTGAAGAATGGTAAAATGCAAATGAGCTGAGGTAAAATATACTAAGTACAACAAAAAGAGACTAGTTTTTTTTTTACTTTGTTTCGAGCTATATTGGCAGGAAAAGAAAGCTCAAAGAAAGAATGCTATCTGTGCTTGGAAAATATGATACGGTGATAACTGAGAACAGAACAGTCAAAACATATCTATATATCCATGTGCATAAATAGATAGATATAGATAAGTATCAAGATAGATATAAACACATACATGCATAGATGAGTATATATGTGCCCTCACACATAGATATTTTCTTTTCAAAGGAGAAAAATAATTGTACTGGAAATTCAAGGAAAAAAAATGACTATCATGACATTTGCATTAAGAAAATTAGACATATAGTAAAAGGCAATAAGGGCACTTAGCTGCCTTTGTGGAATTTAATTCACCAGGGAAAGGTCAAGATAACTTATAACCTTGAATCCTGAAAGGGCTGGAAGATGTGGCTACTAAGACTCAATGATAGATGAAGAATCATAAAAAATGAGAAAGACACAGTGATATTGGAAAAAAGGAAATGTACTAATACTAAAAAATAAAAAATGAAAATGAAGAGAAGAATCTGAAATCTATAAGCCAGTGAATTTTACTTTGATTCCTGCGATGTTTTGGAATGCATCATTAAATAGATGTTTGCCAAATATCTAAAAGGAAAGGTGAGGAATACAAACCACCAAAATGACCCCCAAATCAGGTGATACTATAATAGACTCATTTCATATTTGATGGAATTATGATATGAATATGATAGAAATAATTTGGCTACATTTTACCTAGATTTTAGAAAAAAAAGCATTTGATTAAGGATCTCATACAACTCTTTTGGAAAAAGAAATGGAGATAATCTCTCCTTGAAAGGGACATGGTATAGGCTATCAAGAAAGTTCAGAACTAGCTGAATGACAGGACTCAAAGAAGAGTTGTTTCAATGTTTGTGTGGCAGAAAAATTTCAATCTAGTACCTACAAGATACTACTTGCTGTTTTATATATGTATATGTATATGTGTGTGTGTGTGTATGTATATGCAGGCATATATATACATACATATGTATATAAACATATATATGTATATATACATATATATGGATATGGATAAGGATATATATGGCATGACCAGCAATATTTTTTTTTCAGGTGACACAAAGCTTAGAACAATACCTACCACAATGGTTTACAGAAGATCTAAAGCAGTGGTTCTCAACCTTCCTAATGCCAATGCTGCAATCCTTTAATACTCCTATGTGGGTGTATCTGTATGTGGGCAGACCTGCCTGGAGACGCATAGAGGAGCGGTGTCTCAGTTCCTAAGACCATCAGAAATACGTGTTTTCCTATGGTCTTAGGCAACCCCCAAAGGGGTCACAACTCACAGGTTTAGAACCACTGATCTAAAGGTTTCTTGATAGGCCAGCAGCACTATAAAAATCAAATAGAAATGAGGGTCATTAATCCATACCCAAGGATCTCTATGGGCTGAACATTAACTTAGTTTTAACATGTAATATTATCTATATTATGTTGTATTTTTATTTGTTTTGTTGAATATTTCCCAATTACATTTTTTCTAAATTTATTTATCAGTTTTCAGCATTCACATCCACAAGATTTTGAGTTACAAATTTTCTCCCCATCTCTCCCCTACCTTTCACCCCAAAATAGAAACCATACTGAATACTCCTTTACTCAATCTGTTCTATCTCATGTCCTCCCCCATGCTCCCACCCTTACTTTCTTGTAGGGTAAGATGGATTTCTATGCCCCATTGCCTGTACATCTTATTTCCCAGTTGCAGGTAAAAAATAATTTTTAATCTTTGTTTTTAAAACTTTGATTTTCACATTCTTTCCCTTCTTTGCTTCTCACCCACCCCCACTGGGAAGACAAACAATTCAATAAAGCTTCTACATGTGTAGTTACACGAAACATTTCCATAGTCGTTATATTGTGAAAGACTAACTAAATTTCCCTCCATCCTATCTCACCCCCCCCATTTATTCTATTTTCCCCTTTGACCCTGCCCCTTTTGTGTTTGCTTTTAACTACCTTTACCCCCAATCTGCCCTCACTTCTATCATCCCCTCCCCTTATCCCCTTCCCTCCTACTTTCCTGTAGGGTAAAATACCCATCCCAATTACATTTTATTCTGATTTGGACAGCAGTCAAGAATGTGGGCAGGGTATTTGTCACTGTCGGGGGAGATCTTTTGGACAGAGTTTAATCAAATGTTGTTGAATTCAAAATTGATGAAAGTAAAGTCTTACACTTGGATACTAATAACAAATTTCACAAATATATGATGTATGCATATGGAAATATTGCAGTTGTTCTGAAAAAAATTCTGAGGGTTTTAGTTGACTTCAATGTCAACACAAATGAGCATTGTGATGTGATAGCAAAATAAGTGAATGATGTCTTAGGCTGCATTGAGACAGGATTAGCTTCCATGAGCTGGGAAGTGATAGTCTGAGCATTCTGTACCCTAATAGAACTAATCTGGAATTTTATGTTCAATTTTGAATATTGTGATCTAAGAATATAATCAATAAGCAAAAAATGTATTCAGAGGATGGTGATCAGGATGGTGAAAGGAATTAAGTTTCTCTCATATGATGATTTGTTGAAAAACCTGGGTATGTTTAGTATAGAAATTTGAGTATAGAAGTTTCAAGGGATATGACAGCTATCTTCAAGTATTTGATGAGCTATCATGTGAATTTTGATTTAGACTTGTTCTATTTGGCCACAAATGGAAGAACAAGAGCAATGAAGGAACAATGAGGAAATCTTGGCTTAAAAAAAAATCTTTTTTTTTTTTAATTAAAAGGATCCAAAAGGGAAATGTGTTTTTTCTAGAGGTAGTGAGTTCTCCTTCCGTGGAGGTTTTCAAAGAAAAGTTTGGTGACAACATATCAGACGTGTTATAGAGAGGATACCTCTAAGGTATAAAATGTTCTAAATGGCTGTTAATGTGCTTTTATTTCCTCATATTGGGTGATTTAGTGAATACCTTTTTTCACTGTTATGCTGTGTCTTCACATACTTGATATAACTCTTCCTCCTCCTACTTTTACTTCTACTTAACTAGAATTTCCTTTCTTCATATTCTTTAATGATTCATCATCAAAGTTTTGCCCCTCTCCAATGGCATTGCTACCAGAGTTGAGCTTTAGCACCCAATAGTTGGACTCTTGTAAAAGCCTCATAATCAGTCTTCCTCTCTTGTCTTTCCCCTCTCCAGTCTTTTATTCCTAGAGCTGGCAAAGTGAAATTCCTGAAGTAAATATATGGACTTGATACTGTTCTGCTCATAAAACTTTTCTTAATTCATTTTCTCTAGGGTGAAATGTCAATGCCTTAACCTAGGATTTATGGCCTTCCCCAATCTAAGGTCAACCTACCTTTCTAAAGTTATTCCACATTACCATCTTTTATCTATTATAAATTCCAGCCAAACAATTCCAGCTGTTTCTGAAGGGGTGATTTTGCTACCCATCTCTGAGTATTTATATTAGCTGTCCACCATGTTTTAATGCTATTACTCAAAGGAAATTTACTCTCTTCTTGATGCCTCTTAATATTGTTATGTTCATTGAAGGCTCTGCTCAGGTTTCATCACTTCTCTGGTTCTCTTCGACCTCCACTTTCTAAGAACAGTGGTCCTTACCTCTTCAAATCACCTTGTTATCAGTCCTATGTGTCTATATATTTTATTTATTATGTGCCATCACAACATAAACACTTTAAGAGCAAGAAAGTTTCAGTACTGCCTTTATATTCCAAACACCCAGCACATTTTCTGGAACAGAGAAAGTACATTGAGGAACAGAGACTTTGACATGAATTGGTTAAAATCTCTCCCTTAAATGTTACTTTAAAATTATTATTTCTAAAGCTTAATGTCTCCACCTCCTTGCTATACTACTACAGAATCATTTTTGAAATCTTACCTCTATAGTTTTACTCACACCCTTGCCTAAGCTTAGAAGGTCATTTCTTCTCTCTGCCTGACAAAATATCACCCAGAGTTCAAAGTATAATTCAAATGTCATGTCCTCCATTTATAGTCTTCTATATCCTCTCTGCCAAGACATCATCTCTCCTTCATATTTCTTTCATTGCATTTAGCACAGTTAGCCTTGCACTAGATTGCCAATTTCCTTGAGAGTTATTTATCTTTGTATCCTCCATAGTACCTAAAAATGTGCCTTGCAAATAGTATAGACCCGTACAGACCCATTGTTTGTCAAATGCACAAATGAATGAATTAGTTAACTAATTTTTGGATCAGAAATTAATTCTTTTCATGGCACACTCTTATGCCCTGAATATTTAGATAAAGCAAAAACAACCAAAACAATATTAATAAAGACACAATGGCAACATAAACTACATACAATGAGAAGTCATTATATATTTATATATATATATATATATACATATATACACATATATATACATAATATATCAAATGTTATACATACATACATACATATACATACGTATAGATAGATAGATAGATAGATAGATAGATAGATAGATAGATATAGATATATATGAGAGAGAGAGAGAGTCAACTCTGTTGTCAAGGGCTATGAATCAAGCTAGTTACTAGCCCTACTTACACTATTCAGCAGTTATGATTGATGAAATAATAGGCTAACTATCTGGCTTTTTTTAGAGACAGAACATCTTCACAAATACCCAGGGAGATGGCATTAGATATATTGCTGACAGGAGATCCATAATAGCTATGGCTTCTTGACCTAGGGACTCCTTGATGATGTCTTTCCATACTAGTAAATCTCACTTTGCCACTAGAGCAAATAAATTAATAGTGTATCCCATGAAAGTGGCTGCTGGTGATTTTGCAGTCATTTTTGTACCAAAAATAAATAAATAAAACCAAAGCATCTGAAGGGATTTTGAGGGTAAGTACTATTCTGCTTCTGCTTAACAATTGCATTGTTAATATAAGTTCATAAAATCAAAGATTCTGTATTACAAAGGATCTCAGATGCCATCTAATCCCACCTGTTCCAAAACTGAAAATCCCTCTACAAAACACCTGACAAGAGGTTATTCAACTTTCATCTTAAACACTCCAGTTATGGAAACCCACTTCTTCTCCAGGCAGCATATTTCACTTTTGATTAACTCTAAATCTTAGAAAGGCAGCTAGATGATGCAGTGAATAGAGCATCAAGCCTGGGTTCAGAAACACTTACCTCCATGAGTTCAATTCAAGCCTCTTGACACTTACTAGTTCTGCAAGCCTGGTCAAGTAACTTAGCTCTATTCCCCTTAATTTCTCAACTTAAAAAAAAGAAAAAAAAAAGACCTGAAGAAGAAAATGGCAAATTACCCCAGTACCCTTGCCAAGAAAACTCCAAATGGGGTCACAAAGATTTGTACAAGACTGAAAAATGATTCAACAACCATTCTTAGGAAGTGCTTGCTTACATAAAGTTTATATTTGCCTCTTTTCCATTTCTATATACTGATCTTAATATTATCCTCAACCAAGACAAGTAAATCAAATTAGTGCCCCTCTTGACAGCTCTTTAAATCACAGAAAATTGATTTGGAGAAGATTTCAGTGAATATGTAGCATGATCCATAACTGAAAAGAAATCCACTCAACAATTGAAAAGTAGCCATTCTGCCCTTTCTTGATGGCTTTTATAGGGGTGAAACACTACTTCCTCAGTCAGCCCATTTCACTTAGGAACAACAATAATTGCCAAATTCCCACCCCCATCATACTTATATTTAGTTTTTCATAAGTTACATTCATTGCTCTTATGATGAAACCTCTAAAACCAGTTAGAAAAAATGAATCCTTCTTCCTCATTGTAGATTTCTAATAATGAAAGATTAGCTATTTTGTCTCTCCTTACCAGTTTTCTCTTCTTTTAATTCATCTAAACACTTCCAGTTTCTTCATCTGTTACTCCTGTGACAAGGCTACAAGATCCATCAACATCCTGATTGCCTTTCTTTGGATAATTTTAACCTTGTCAATGTCTTTTCTACCTAAAATGTAATATACCTAAAAGCTGAAGAACAGACACAGTCTGATGAAGGCAGAATATTGCTTGAATACTGAAGCTTCAAGGCAGTGTAGTATATAGAGCACTGGATCTGGTGTCAGTAAGACCTGGTCTCCCACATTTGCAAGCATTGTGATCCTGGGCAAGCCATTTAACCACCATCTGCCTCAGTGTTCTCATCTGTAAAATGCGTATAGTATATAACACCTATTTCTCAGGGTTGTTTTGAAGATAAAATGAGACAAAGTTTATAAAGTGCTTTGCAAAATATAATGTGCTCTCTAATTCTAGTTGTTACTAGTATATATCCTATTCCTAGAAATGTTGCCTCCCAATAGCTATCATTCTACTTGCAGTAGTTCTTGCAGACTAGGCAATCTAAGGGGTATTGTTTTCAGGAGAAATTTAGAAAAATAATAAAAATAAAAACCTTCCCTTTAAGCAAGTCTTCCCTTGTAAATTTGCTTTTTTTTTTTTTTTGCTTTTTGGAGGGGGGAAGGCAGGGCAATTGGGGTTAAGTGGCTTGCCCAAGGTCGCACAGCTAGTAAGTGTTAAGTGTCTGAGGCCAAATTTGGACTCAGGTGCTCCTGACTCCAGGACTGGTGCTCTATTCACTGTGCTACCTGGCCACCCACTAAAGTTTTTTTTTGGAAGTAAAATATAAGACATTACTTTTGTCCAGGTTAATTTTCATCTTGAAATTGCTTCAGCATTCTAGGCTCTTTAGACATTTGTAGATATAGAGACAAATGATATAAAAATGCAACACACTTTGAAAATATTAAAACATTATATAACTACTGTCTGTCATCATCATTATTAGTTATCATGTGTGTTGATGACCTTCCTTACTTTGAGTAAATTGAATAAACATGCCATTGATATTACTGATACTTTCATATAACACACTAAAATAATTTTGAACATCATAGGGCTGACACCTCTGGGTTGCCACATTGGTGACTGCCTGTCAGTTTTACATGAAACACAAGACAACTTCTTTTCCCCTCTGGTTATTCTACAAATTTGGAATCAGTCTAATGTAATATCATCTGGTCAACATCTCTAAGTCTTTTCCTACAAAAATAGCAGGGATAGTTATCAAACACATTCTAAATCTATGTAAAGAATATTGAGAAGGATTTCCATGATCTCTCATTTTAGTAACCCTTTCAAAAACAAACAATCAAAAAAAAGCCAAATACAATTATTTTGGAATTATTTGCTCTTGATGAAATAATGGGAGAAGTTTGTGATAATTTCCTCCTTTTCCAGATGTTCATTCACATCCATTCTATATTTTTCTAATAGTGAAAGTCAAAGTCACTAGTAAATACGTGAAAATAGTCATGATTTTGGCGAACTTGATATTTCTTTTGAAGGTCTCCAAATTCCTTCCAATAGCTCTCAGACTACACAGAATTGAGGATCTTCAAGTTTCTGCCTACTACATTATCTCTAATTTTTCAATGACTTTCCTAAGATGTAGTTTTCAGAAAAGAAAAAAAAAAAGGAATCACATCAGGCCTTGAAGTGGCATCATATAAAGGAACTTTTGCCTCCTAGTTCCTTTAAACATTAAGTTTTTCTTAATGCTATTTATAATAATATTATATTTCTTTGCTGTCATATCACCTTCTTAACTCATTTAGCTTGAGTCAAACAAAATTCTTATCTCCCTTTCAGCACAAAGATATAATTTTTTTCTGCTGAAGTCTATCTTATTTTTTTCTCATTTTGGAGGGGTGAAGGGAGGGCAATTGGGGTTAAGTGACTTGCCCAAGGTGACATAGCTCAGGAGTGTTAAGTGTCTGAGGTCAGATTTGAACTCAGGTCCTCTTGACTCCAGGGACTGTGCTCTATTCACTCTACTACCTAGCTGTCCATTGAAGTCTAGTTTTTTTTAAATGTAATTAGACTATATTATTAAAGACCATAGGAGGTAGAACAAAGATGGTAGAGAAAAGGCAGGAAACTCACCTGATATCTCACCCAAACCTCACCCCAAGCACCTTTAAATAATCTAAAACAATTCCTGGAGGAGCAGAACTGACAAAAGGACAGAATGAAATAATTTTCCTGCCAAAGACAACTAAGAAAGTCAAGAAGAAAGGTCCATTGCAACTTGGTTAAGAGTGGAGCACAGTCCAGTACAGACAAAGCTAGCACAGGCCCAGCCATGGATAACCAGGAGCAGGCTTTTAGAGTCACTGAATCATTAGTGGCCATGGTTGCTTCTGTATTTTTAAGTCCACAGACTATAAGGAGGCAAAAAAATTGGTCTGAAGGAGGTTCCATGGGTTTCTGCTACCACTGAGGCAGGACTCTGTTACTTTGCTTTTACTTGTATCTGGGTCCAAGTCTCATGGGGCAGTCCCAGGTCAAGAAGGAACACTAGCATACCAGAACTCAAGATACAGTGAAGCAGGAATCCTTGTCACAGTTCCAGAGAAGAAAAGAGTTCTTGCAATTTCTCACAGACCACAGGCAAGCAGAATAGTAGACAAATCTCCCTTTAGATCAAACTACCTTGGAAGAACTGAAAACATACAGGTCCATAGAAGCATCTCTGCAAACAGCTGCACAAAACCCTTGAAGCTGGGAAAAGTTCACCCTCCACCCTGGAAGCAAAGCTGTACCTTAACAAAGAGTTGAAAGTAAAGAAAAAGACTAGGAAAATGAACAAACAAAAGAAAAATTCTAATTGTAAAAAGCTATTATGGTGAAAAGAAGAATGAAACACACACTTAGAAGAATATAACAAGATCAAAGCTTGTATATCTAAAGTTTCCAAGAAAAAAGACATTACTCACAGGCCATGTAAGAGCTCGAAAAAAGATTTTGAAAATCAAATAATAATTCTATGCAACATGACTAATGTGAAAATGTGTTTAATAGGAATTATGTGTAGAGCCCATATCAGTTGCAAGTCCTCTTGGGGAGGGAGGGGTAAAGAGAGGGGCAAATTTAAAACTTATGGAAAGGGATGGAGAAAACTAAAATTAAATCTTTTTAAAAATAAAATTAAGTAAGAGAGGTAGAATAAAAATTGGGAAGAAAAATCATGAAAAAAAGAGTCAACAGCTTAGTATTGGAGATGCACATACACACACGCGCGCACACACACACACATACTGAAGAAAAGAACACCTTAAAGAAGAAACTAGGTGAAATTTAAAAAAAAGAGGTATAAAAAGCAAATGAGAAGAATGCCATAAAAAGCAGCATAGGCCAAATGAAAAAGAAAGTCCAAAGGCTCACTGAAGAAAATAATTCCTTAAAAAATTAAAATGGAGCAAATGGAAGCTAATGATTTTATGGGAACTGAAGAAGTGCTAAAAACAAAATTGAAAGGATGAAGACTATAGAAGACAATGTGAAATACCTCATTGGAAAAAAATAAACTAACTTGAAAAATAGATCCAGGAGAGAAAATTAAAAAAAATTGTACTTCCTGAAAATCACAATAAAAAAAATGAACATTTGCATCATCTTT
>CM053580.1:347149257-347167414 GCA_028627135.1 Pseudochirops cupreus | reverse complement strand
AGTAGTAGTAGTAGTAGTAGTAGTAGTAGTAGTAGTAGTAGTAGTAGTAGTATTTACATGAAACTGGAAAATAAGATATACAAGCACTGGGGTAGGGAGATCCACCTTGCCTTAATGGAAAGTCAGTGGGATGATGGGGGACGATATAGGAGAGAGTGGATTGGGGGAAGAAGTATACAGTGAGATCGCTATTTTTGGATGGTGGATAAGGGGAGAGACAGGGAGAAAATTTCTAACTCAAAATTTGTGGAAATGAATGATGTAAATAAAAAATAAACAAAAGTTAATTTAAAAAAATAGAAAACTCCCCTGATATTCTAGAACCAGAGAGAAAAATAAAAAATTGAAAGAACCTACTGATGACCTCCTGAGAAGGAATACAAAATGAAAACTCCAAGGAATATTAAAGCCAAATTTGAGAGTTCCCTGGTCAAGGAGAAAATATTGCAAGCAGCCAGAAAGAAACAATTTCAAGTATCCTGGAGCCACAGTCAGGATAACTCTAGATTTAGAAGGTTCTACATTAAATGTTTGGAGGTCTTACAATATGATATGCCAGAGAGTGAAGGATCAAGGATTAACACAAAGAATCACCTAGCTGGCAAAACTGAATATTATCCTTTTGGGGGAGAGGGAGAAATGGGTATTCAGTGAAATAGAGGATTTACAATTTTTTTTTTGCTTTTTGGAGGGCAGAATGCAGGGCAATTGGGGTTAAGTGACTTGCCCAAGGTCACACAGCTAATAAATTTTAAGTGTATGAGGCTGGGTTTGAACTCCGCCTAACTCCAGGACTGGAGCTTTAATCACTACGCCACCTAGTTGCCTCCTCAAGTATTTTTGATGAAAATAAAAGAATTGAATAGAAAATTTGACTTTCTAATATAAGACTCAAGAGAAATATAAAAAGTTAAACAGGAAAGGGAAATCTTAAGGGACTCATTAAGTTTAAATGATTTATATTCCTACATGGAAAATGATATTTGTACCCAGAAGACCTTTCTCATCATTATGGCAATTAAAAGGATGAAATATAGACACAGGGCACCAGTGTGAGTTGAATATGAAAGGATGATATCTAAAAAATAAAATCAAGGGGTCAGAGAGGAATGTACTGGGAGAAAATGAAAAGGAAGAGGTAGAATTGGGTATGGTATCTCACACAAAAGGAACAAGAATGAGCTATTATAGTAGAGGGAAAGATGGGGGTAAGTGAAGGGGAGTTAGTGAACCTGACTATCCCTCATCGTGTTTGAATTTTCCCTGGCTTTAAAAATTGATTTCTACTTTTGGAGCACAGGAGCACTGTCCCATAATTCTTGTGTTTCTGGCCAGGGTCCTCGTTATTGGCTTTTTTTGCTGTGGCCTCTCTTTCTTGCAACTGGAAGCTGAAGAGGCTGTAGTGTACTAGATGCTTATCTGGAGCTGGTGTATGCCCATGACAGATGAGGTTTTTCTGTGTTTTCTAAGAGTTGCACTGATGCTCACAGGGTCAAGTGTCGGAATTGGGTGGTCTGTGTGCTGGAGGTTTCCTCTTAGGCAGGGCTGTGCTAGAGCACCAATAGGCTCAGCCACTGGTGGACATCCGTCTACCTTACAAGTGGTTTTTCTCCATGCTGTTGTCTATTGGTTCCCCTATCTGTTCAAAGGCACACATGGGATCCTGGTGTTGGTGCTTGCCCACTCTACCACCCTGGATCTCAAGATCTCCTTCTGGTTTACTGAGGTCGGGCTTCCCACTGGATGCTTTGATGCCTCCTGTCCCATACTGGTTCCCTTCTGCCTCATCCAAAAGGACCTTTCCCATTAATCCCCTTGGTCTCATGAACTAAAAATTTTAAAAAGGCTGTACCACATATTTCTGCTGGCTCCACTGTTTCAGGATTTCTCCTGGGGCAGTATTTTCTGGGTTTTTCAAGGTCAGTAAGGGAGATTAAGAGCTTTCTCCTCCATCTTGGCTCCTAGAAATGCCCCCAGTTGTGAACCTTTCTCACATTAGAATTCTCTCAAAGAGGGAATAATGTAAGCACTCAGTTGGATATAGAAATTTATTCCACCCTACAAGACAGTAGGAGGGGGAAGGGTTTGAGAGAAGAGAGATGGTGATAGAGGGGAGGGCAACTTGTGGGAGGAGTTAGTCAGAAATAAACCACTTTTAAGAAGGGCTAGGGTGGGGGCGGCTAAGTTGCACAGTGAATAGAGCACTGGCCCTGGAGTCAGGAGGACCTGAGTTCAAATGCGACCTCAGACACTTAACACTTACTAGCCGTGTGACTTTGGGCAAGTCACTTAACCCCAATTGCCCTCCAAAAAGAAAAAAAAAAAAAGAAGGGCTAGGGTGAAAGAAGAGAGAAAATAGAATAAACAGGAGGGAAGAGGATGGCAGAAAGAAAGCTAGATATATTAAGAGAGAAAAATTTGAAGCAAGTTTCTCTGATGAAGGCCTCATTTCTCAAACATATAAAGAACTAGCCAACTTTATTAAATAAGAATAATTTCTCAATTGATAAATGATCAAAAGATATGAATAGTTTTCTGAAGAAGTCATCAAAGCTATCTATAGCCACATAAAAAAATGTTCTAAAGGGGTGGAGCCAAGATGGCAGAGTATAAACAGGTCTTCAGCACTTCCACCTCCTCTAATACATGTAAAAAATTACTCTAAACAAACTTTATAGCTACAGAACTCACAAAGTGACAGAGAGAAACATATCTCCTGCTGAAAGAAGCACAGTAGGCCGGCAGGCAGGGTCTACCACAGGGTGCTGGGAACCAAGAGCATCCCACACTAAGCCATGGTTTAGCCCCATGGCAGACCAGAAAAGCCAGGGCTGGATCAGACTTCATAAGAGTAAATCACCAGCAGCTGTAGGGGTTTCTAGAATTCTTAATCCACAAATGCCAAAGACAAAGTAAAAGGTCAATGTGAAACGTTCAAAAAGGGGGAGGATGGTCTGGCTGCTACCCCTAGGGCGAGAAGCACAAGAGGCTTTGCCACATGGCTGCTTCTGGAGCTCCTGGCCTGCAGATTGTAGGGGGACCAAGAGACCATTCAGATAATAATTGCTTTTGTTTTGAGCTGCTTTGCTATTGAGCGCGGTCTTGAATGGTGGTCCTGGGGTGTGTGATCAGTGACCCAGAGTATGTGATGGCTGTAGAGAGCGTGCCCATCTAATAGCTCCAGTAGCTGCAAAAAACCCAGCAATTTGGGATATAGCTCTCTCCATTCCAGAAGCAGAGTTCTACCATGGCAAAGAGCTCAAAAATCAAGTAATTGGCTGCCAGTATGAACAATCAAGCACAGGAAGCTGTATCAACAAGCACCCTAGCATACACAGGATGGCTGTTAGCACATGTTCTTACATTTGCTTTTCTAAAGGAAATCAACTCAAAATGTGTTAACAATATTACTCTAAGTAATTGATTTGTAGCCTAGTGTGCCCCATGAGTGGAAAATTTTGACTATTGTACTTTGTGGTTGAATTAAGGATTTTGTGAATGCTCGAGTTACTAAATGATTGTTCTTTGTTAAACACTTTGTTACCACTGTAGTGGAAACTATGTGGCCATTTTATGTGATAAGTTGTTGTGAATGCTGTATTTTGATTATCTGTGATAAGTTGTAATATTGTGAATGCCGCATCTTGATTTCTGTGAATGTTTTGCTTTGATTTGTTATGGAATAAATAGAGTTTTTACTATACCGTGTAATCAGAACCTTAAAAGCTGTTAACAGTAGCATTCTACTGAAAAGCTGCTAGTACTTGGCTTGACACTCATCTACCTTTGGTGTCCACCTGATTCACCCAACTCTCACCTGTGGATCAAGGAAACCCTAGCCTGAGAAGCAGCCAAACTCATGTAAACCATTGCCATAGACAGGCTAACCCAGGTTGAAGGTAACCCACAGGTCTGAAACCTGTTGGTGAGTTAAGAAGATTTCTATTTTCAAACATTTGAAGACTTTCCTAGGTGGAAGGGGTGGATGAGAACAACCAGTCATGAAAGTAGTAGAAGCAGACACTGTGTAGTACTCATATCTGGTCAGATATTAAAAACATTTAGGTCATTGTAAGGGCAAGCAAAGCCGTACTTAGCACTTTGATTAAGCTACTTAAGTATTTAGAAACTTGTTTGAGTTCAAGTGTTTTTGAGCCTTGCCCTGATTATATCAAGTCTTTGTCAAGAAACAGAACTTGTGAATCCCGCAGTGGGAGGAACTTGCTGATTCAACAAGAAGGATCTAGTGGCCATATATAAGTAGAAGCCCAAGCTAGAAAACAGTAGAATTGAGAAGAGAACACTTGTGGTGGCAGAATTGAGAAAGGGGAACTTTGTGGTAGCCAGGCACTCTGTTTTTCTGTTCTGTTTGTTTTGATTTTTGTTTGTGATACTTTGTACAAAAGTCCTGGGACCTTACTGGAAGCCCTGAAAGAGGATTTTCTTGTTGTCTACTCACAGAAGTCCTGGAGGAAGGATTCAGATGTCCTGGGCCTGTACTGACAATTTCTGCTGAGTTCTCTGACCTTATATGTGGGTCTGTGTTGATTTCACAGGCAGATAGTGAATTGATAATTGTGCCAGCAAGGTGTATAAATGTTGTTTTGGCTCTGTTAAGCCTTGTCTTCCCAGAAACAGAAACTGTGAAGAACGTGAGGTGGACTGGGCACCGTGAACTTCAGTATGGAACAAGACCTGGACAAGGAACTGGATGAAGAACTGGACGAGGAGATGACAGCTGCTGAGCTGTGAATCCAGGTGACAGTTGGATAAATTCAGGCAGGAGCTGGACCCTTGGAAAAGGAATTATGGAATCTCAGAGTCAGACTTGAGTCAAGATGAGAAGAGGTCTCCTTGAGTACTTAATGCTGACTGAGAAGATCATGATTTACTGTGGCCTAGGTATGAGAGAACTATGTACTCTGTACCTTGTACCTCTTAAGGATAATTGACTTGGATGACTGGAAACTAATCTCGAATTAAGAAGAATGAAGACTTTTTGATAGAGAGATTGAGACAATGTGACTTAGAGGTGGAGAATTTTGACCTTTGTACTTTGTGTCACTTAAGGAGGCTTGCTCCTTAAGGACGATTGAGTTAAGGACTTACTGAATGATATCTTTTGCTTAAAACTATGTGGCCACTTTGGTGAAAAGTATGTAGCCAATTTAGTGATAAATTGTCACATTATGTCATTGTGAATGCTGTACTTTGGTTTCTGTGAATGTTTTGCTTGAATTTACTACTGAATAAATACAGAGTTCACTATACTATGTGATCAGAACCTGAGAGCTATCCACAGGCAGTAGTCTTCTGGAAAGCTGCTTGTGCCTGGCTTTGCAGTCATCTGCTTAATCCTGCACCATCACCAGTCATTCTGATTTGTCTTGACACTACAGTTGATGACTCTGGAAGAGAAAGTAAGACTGATGACTTTATGTGACTTTGCATTTAAAAAATCTTATTTTTTTAAAATTTTAATTTAAATTAAAAAAAATCTTTAAAAATCTACTTGATAAAAAAGTCAATACATCATCCATGATGTCATTGGCCCTCTTTGAAAAAGAAGGACAAGCAACAACAACTATTTGGTATTTGATACTAAAGATGAGAAATGATAGTTTTTTGTTCATACGTAGGCTGAACTAAATACCTCAGTCATCCTTTCCAACTCTGAGATACTGTGATTCTTTTATACAGATAAGACTTAGAAATACACACCCACACCCACACCTCAAATGGAGTATTTTTGGAATTAGAGGACACCTTTTGCCTATATTATTTGCCTGCTGTGTATTTACAATAGTAATAATCTGACAGATTATACCAAACAAGTAATTTAGGATAATGTATACAAAAATATTCATAGATCTATGTCTTGAAAGTATTTAACACACCATCAAGTTCAATTCCCTCTTTTCACAGTAGAAAAACAAACAAAACAAAGAAACAACTAAGATCCAGATGAGTGGGGAGGCTTTTTTAAGTATACATAAGAAATAAACAACAAAACCTTTATTTAAACCTAGATGCTGTGATTCAAGCCTCACATTCTTTTGATGATGCAATTCAAAAATAATTTAATAAGCATGAGCTATGTTCCAGGCACAGTGCTAAGTGATGGGGATATAAAAAAGGGGAAAAAAAAAAGAAATTCTCTGCCTTCAAAGAGCTAACAATGTAATGGAGAAGACAACAACCACATACGTACAAATAAGTTATCTTTGACTGTATTTGTGGCTATGTCATGTTGCTTCATCAAAAATATGCTTTTCTTGAGGATGGGGATATGTATGTATCTTCTTCATATATCACCAAATTTTGTTAAAGATGAATTATAGAAATACTGAAGGAATAGAACACAGGGAAATCTACATGCATAAAAAAATTCCAAAATATTACAATGCAAATTATGGAGCAAATCTGTTATTTTATTCAGTGCCATTATGTTGTGATCATTTTTTTAAACTCCAGAATTTATACAGCATATTGGGTGGTTTCCTTGACATGGCAGTCACTTCTTGAGGTTATACTTTTATTGTAATAACGGTTCCATTTTCAAGAGATTTGTTTTTGATTCCTCTTTTCATAGTTTAAGAACCTAGGTCATATTTTTTTAGACATCACCAGGAGTGTCAGAAATTTAGTCCTTTGAGAGCAGCTTTGTGTATTTGGAAAGAGCTAAAGGTCATTTAAAATTAATGAGAATGCAGCTTCTATAATTCTATTTTTTGCCAAAACATAAAGTATGTGACTAATATTATGGGACAGCTAGGTGGCACAGTGGATAGAGTGCCAGGCCTAGAGTCAGGAAGACATCTTTGAGAGTTCAAATCTGGCTTCAGACACTTACCAGCTCTGTGAACCTAGGCAAGTCACCTAACTCTTTTTTGCCTCAGTTTCTTCATCTATAAAATGAGTTGGACATGGAAATGGCAAACCACTACAGTATTTTTTACAAGACAACCCGAAATGGGGGGTAGCTAGGTGGCCCAGTGAATAGGGCAAATGGAGTCACAAAGAGTTAAATGGGATTAAACAACAACAAGAAATATTAAGGGACTGGTTTTCCTGAATGATTTTTTTTTTATTATTTTTGGAGGAGGGATGGCAGGACAACTGAGGTTTAGTGACTTGCCCAAGGTTGCATGGCTAGTTTTTGTGTTAAGTGCCTGAGGGTAGATTTGAACTCAGGTTCTTCTCACTCCAGGGCTGCTGCTCTATTCACTGAGCCACATAGCCACCCCTTGAATGGCTTCTTAACAAACTCTGAAGGAAACTCCAAAAGATTAATTGCCAAAAAGGTTTCAAGCAATGGCAGCATTATTGAAGAAAATTGATAATTCTCCAATTTTTGAAGGACAACAATAACAAAAATCTCACTTAGATGTACTATTTTCATGTTTGTTTTAGGAAAAGAAATAATTTAATTACATTTTTGTCACACCTTACATAAATACCTTGATAGCAATATTGTAAAGCCAATCACAAGCAGCTATCCTGAGGCCTGCTGCTGTGCATAATTTTAAAGATCTAATCATATAGTATACTGGACTCTCTATTCAGCAATAAACTAAAGTAAAACATTCAAGATACTAGAACACAACATTCACAGCACTACAACATAACAACTTATTACTAAGGTAGCCGCATAGTTTTAAACATCTACCCCTCGGTCACAGTAAATCACAATCTCCTCAGTCAGTACAAAGTATCCATGTAAAATCTTCCTTCATCTAAACTCAAGTCTGGCTTTCAAACATCCTTAAGAAAGTCATCTTTACAGGATAGCACAAAGTACAAACACCATCCACCCCTAGGTCACAGTAAGTACTATCTCTTCAGTCAATGCAGAGTATCCAAAGTAAAGTCCTCTTTCATCTTGACTAGAGGTTGGCTTCCAAATCTTATGGCTCCTTTTTCATGGATTTGTTGCTGCCTGTTATTGCCTGGAATCACACGTGGGTAGCTCTCTGCTCCAGTTCTATATCTCAGCTCTTGGGGATAGCTCCATACCAAGCTATTCACTTTTTCTGTTTTTAGAAAAACTAAACTTAATAAGGCTACAACAATATTTACACATATTAAGCTTAACAGAGCTACAATAATATTTATATGAGTTGACAGCTCTATCATCTCAATTCACCTTCTGTCTGGCATAGTAATACAAATCAATAGAAATCTCAGAATTTCTATAACAACAATAAAGTCCTCTTGCAACAGACTGAATGCTTCTGTCTGACAAAGTAACATCAACACAGAGAGAACAACAGATACAGTGGTAAAGAGTGCCAACATCACAAACATTCTCTCTCTTAGCTCTTCTCATTCCCAGCTCTACTTGAACATTTCTCTGCTCTGCACCTTTCTGTTCCATGCTTCCTGTTATACTCTTTCAGCAAGTTCTACCCACCATGGGCTCCATATGATTACATTAGACCTATTATGGACAGAGAAGGTGTCCAAATCCACTCAGTCCTGTTAAGAGCAGGGAAGGTCTTCAACTCCCTTAGGCCTATTAAAAGCATAATAGTTTATACTATTTCCAACAGAGACTCTTGATACAATCAAAGGTGAGGTTCAAAGGTATTTGAATAACAGAAACAAGCAGCAAAGTACTAATTTGCTTAGCATTACAAATATATACATAGTTTAGTGTAAGTTTTGTCTTCATCTGTTTTTAAAAATTAATAATTCTTTTGAAAATTAACTTACAGAAACTGTCCCCAAAATAGTTTATGGTAGCTAAAACTTCCTTATTGAATATGTGAGATATTCATGCTTTTTCAACAAGTTATGTCTTTCCAAATGATTCTTGAATAAATTTCAAATTTCTGAGTATAGATTTTAAGAACTTCTAAGATATAATTTCAAAGTACATTTTATTGATTTAATTTTCCTCTCTAAGTGTATGACTTGTAAAGCTGACCAAACCCATCACACTTCAAATTCTATACTTTTGTTCATATCATTCTTTATCACATGTATGATTTCACTTTCAAATAATCCTTCCTCCACGAAAATATTTGTAATCCTCACAGGTGGAAACAGCTCCTTCCTCAAAATAATTCTGTGTTGTTGTTGTTTTTCTCTTCTACACTTAAATGCTAAATTTTACTGTCTCTGGTTCTATTTGACGTACCTTGTCCCAAAAGCCACTGCCCATATTGTGATACTGACTGCAATCTGTATTTTTTCCCCTCTCCCTTTGAACACAGATAATCTAATAGACATAGGAAAAATTTAATAAATTAAAATAGTGAATCTACCTCCTTCATATTAATTCATTTTTTAAAAAGTCTTCACATCACTGTCAACTAACAATTTGCATTGTTAGATGCAAATTTTTTAATGCTTCTACATTGTTTTATATGTGAGGTTCGGTTTTTTACTTTTTCTGGATGCTTTATGGAATACTAGGAACTCTCTGTTCAGGATCTTGAAAAAACAGTTTGTCATTAACCAGTTTAACTCAAAATTTTGTTGGTATCATTATTTCATTATTAAAGCTGAACACAGAGTCTCATTTTTCAATAGAACTTTGTGAAAAGCCTACTAATATTCATTGGCATATTTGCTAGTTTTAGATTTAGATTTAGGCTTTGTAAGAAGATATGTATTTTGAAAATAATTCATTTAGGGGCAGCTAGGTGACACAGTGAATAGAGCACTGACACTGGAGTCAGGAGGACCTGAGTCCAAATCTGTCCTCAGACAATTGAAATACTTACTAGCTGTGTGACTTTGGGCAAATCACTTAAGCCCAATTGCCTTGCCTTTCTCCAAATAATAATGATAATGATAATAATAATTATTATTATCATTAATAATAATAATTTTTACTATTATTATTTTTTACCTTCTGGCGATGTGTTTTACTCTAACCACTTCAAAAAAACATCATTCTGAGAGATCCTTGAAATTCACCCTATTGCTAAAGGGATCTGTAAGACACATACAAAAATGGTTAAAAACTCCTGCTCTAGGAAGACTCTAGGAGACTGCTGGAACCCCTGAGAAAAGGAATGCATCTATTCAGACTAGATATAGATTCTCATAAACTTTATAACTCTTACTCTAAAAAATGATGATCTATTAAACCAACACTTTGAAGTGAACAGATGTTAGTTTTGTTGTTGTTATCAGTATAGCAAGGTATTAAGCCATGGAAGAAACTTATAACATGTTAATTTTTTAACATGGTGAGTAGTAAAACATCATCTGTATACTGAAACATATATGCCAGTATGTGATAATGGAACAAGATACCATATTTATATATAGAAACAACAAAATAATGTCAGAAAAAGTAAGAGCACATTGAATCTATTATTTTATACAAAGACAAGTCGTGACACAGGGAAAGAATCATTTAAAACATAAGCTGTAACTATTTTGATGGCCACATCAAAACTTTAAAAGTGGATTGTTATTGTCTTTAATAATATAAGGGCTATTTTATAAAGAGAAGCAAATTGTTTTCTCTCTGTGATCTATCTATTTGTAAAGTTCTTAAATATAAAAAAAGTTCTTAAAGCTGCATGTCATTGTCTTTAATAATATAAGGACTATTTTACACAGAGAAGCAAAATGATTTCTGTCTGTTGGTATATCTTTGATCTATCCATCTGTAAAGGAATAGAGCAGCAGACCTTTCTAATCTTTATTGAAATGAGTTCTTGGGAATTTTGAATTGACTTGAATGATATCTCATGTTTGCCATCATTTCTTTTAATGGTACTGTCTTATCATGTATATACCCTCATGGCTTTATCCATTTGTTTAGTGATTTTTGAGTGTGACAGAATCTGAATTTGTCATTTTTTTTTCCAACCCATAAGACAGAAAGAAGATAACTGTTACTGACCCTAATTACAGTTAAGATTTAAACAGACTTATTCATATGTGGTGAATGATTTGTTCTGTAATCACAATAGATACATTTATGGATTTTTTTCTTTTTTTTCTACTTCCCTGAAGCTACACACTGACCAAGATAAAGGAGATGGAAATTTAAAATACATATTAACAGGAGATGGGGCTGGCAGTTTGTTCATTATAGATGAAAATACAGGCGATATTCATGCTGCAAAGAAATTAGACAGAGAAGAAAAATCCTTGTATGTGCTACGTGCCAAGGCTATAGACAGGAAAACTGGAAGACAAGTGGAGCCTGAATCTGAATTCATCATTAAAATCCATGATATCAATGACAATGAACCAAAATTTACAAAGGAGTTATATACTGCCAGTGTTCCAGAAATGTCTGGGGTCGGTAGGTATAACATTTTCTCATACATAATTAAATATTCTTTGGCTAGGGCCATTATAATTGATAGCATGTGTGATCATTGTTTATAATAAGAAAGACACGTAAAATGATTTAGTAGCTATTTGAATTCTTATTTGTTTAAATTCAATCTATCTTAAACATTTTGTTTTTATTTTCCCCCCTACAAGGCAACTGACACTTACAATGTCTGTTCAAATAAATCAACAGTGTAGGGAGAATGACAACTGTGTTTAAATCTGGCAGTCTCAGTGAAGAGGAAATATGGTGGCATAGTGCATGGAGAACTGGGCCTGGAGTCTAAATGAACTGTCTTAAACACTTATTAGATGTGTGACCCTGGAAAAGTCACTTAAATGCTACCTGCCTAAATTACCTCATCTGTACAATATGGATAATAACACTGCTTATCTCCAAGGCTAGAATTGTTGTGAGGATGAAATGAGATAATAATGGTAAAATGTTTAGTATAGTGAATAACACATAGTAAGCACTATATGCATGCATACATACATATGTGTGTATGTATATATATATATATATGCATATATATATATGTATGTATAGACAGAGAGAGAGAGAGAGTGAGTTGCAATCATCACCATTATATTTTTTATGTATGAAATGTAGAGATCAAAAACCAGATTCTCACCTGTCACAGTCTTCATGTTGCTTTAGTATGTATACGGAGTACTGTCTAGATGAAATTGATTTTAAAAAGCTTATAAAATTGTAGAAATTTGAGGAAAATAATTGGACATCTCTTTTTTTATTTTACAGCCTATTATATTTGTATGGTACTTAGTACATTTTAATATGCATGTATATATAATTTTTACTCCTTTAATTTTCACAATAATCCTGTGAAGTATACTGTTTTCCTTGTAGTTCTGGGTTGGAAAATAAACTGTAAGATCTTAAAGTGGAGATAGGCTAAAGAACAGTTGGGAGAGCACAGATCTTATTTTAAAATTAAAGAAAAACAAAATGAATATATGCTTTATGCATAGCATTATGGTGGAATTGTCCAGTATCACAGAAACACTCAAGGACAATAGTCCTAATCAGTTGTACTACAGTATTACAGTATTTTAATTTGACAGATAAAATCTGTGTGGACCACCTAAACTATTCCAAAAGGGCCCTTGATGCCATAATTGTCAAGAAACTATCACTTTTAAGTTGCTTCAGTTGTTGCTTCACTGATTCTCAATAGGATCAGGAATTGAAATATTTATTATATTTTAGAGGTAGTTGAAGCTAAAAATGTAATAAAAGTCCTAAAACCCATTGCTTGAGGTAATATTTTTTTTTCCTGAAAAAAAAACAAAAGAAATGCTTTATCCTTTGGTAAAAACAAAATAAAACTGTTTCCAGTCAATTGCTGTGGAATTCCTACTTCTTGTGAGCCACCTTCCCTTAAATTCAGGGGCAGCTTACATAACATTACCTTCTATGGGGTACTAAGGGCTGGCACAGCTCCCTCAACCCTTCCAAGTTATCTCCCTCTCATTTTTTCCAACACTGTAGGGTTTTTCCAGTTCTCTTGTTAAATATGTAACTTTGCTTATTCTTTCTTCCACAGTCATTCTCTAATAAAAGAGACCTCGTCTTCCTCATTTAGTATTATTGCTATCATCTTAATGGCATTATCATTATGATTATGTTAGTGTGGTATTTGGACCTATGATTTCATTAGGACAGGGAATTCTCTGTGAGGAAACTCCTTTAACCAGGACAGAACATTTACTGCTTTGCAATTTAAAGTCTTAAGAATCTCTTAGGGCTGGACCTCTTTAACTTTTTCCACTCACTAGCCTTTCAGTGCTTTTTAAACTGTGTGTCACAAACCCATATAGTTGCTGAAGGTTTAAATGGTTTAGTTGGGTTCATACAACTGTTATGTGTTACAGACAGATATTAAACATGAGTTGATTCTGACACCATTTCTAAGTTTCTATCCATTATGTCAAACTACCCTTTAAGAATATCTAACTTTGGCACATAATAATTCACTTTAATTCATATTAGCCCAAAGTTTCTAATGCCTAATCATGGGATATTTTTAAATGTCAATATTAACCAAAGGCACACAACATTTCAAGTGGTTGGAATAGAGATTCTTGAATCTGATAGGGATTTGTCAAGGAAATTTCATGAAGTTTAGTCTTTTTAGTTATGAAAACCTTGTTCTTGTTTTTGTTCGAGGACTTCCCATGCTGTATCACATAGAACTATGCAGGTATTAGGGCAAGGTTGAAAATAAGCTTTTCAAAGAGGTGTTGCTATGGGGCTTAAGTTTGCTTATGCAGGCAGATATCCCAGTGAAGGCTAAGATATCTACCTGTGTAAATGATCCCACACTTCCAAAATCCCTGTCTAAGTAAAAGAGACAGTCATGTATAGTTAGCAATTGTTTTTCGCAAAAATAATGATTAGTATATTTTAATTTCTGAGGTCTGATGTAAAACGTGAAGTTGATTACTGTGAGAACACTCAATAAGTGAGCAACCACATACCTATATTGGGAGATTGCTTCTCAGTATTATAGGAAATTATTTTAAGATATTAACTTGCAAATTGTGGGGCCAATATAATCTGACAAAGATATTTTCCTGATTTTGAGGTCCTTATGCCAATGAAATCATAGTCATGGTTAACAGCAACAACAAAAATAATAATGTAGCAAAGGTGTTGAATATGTAGCCAAAGGGCCTAGATTTGAATCCTGACACTCACATTTGTGAACTGAGGAGCAATAGGCAATTAAACAACCTGAGACTATTTTCTTCTAAGTAATCTACTTCACAGGATTGTTTTGAAGAAAATAATCGTGTAAAACATAGCAATCTTCTAAGAATGTTGTCACCTCAGAAATATTGGTGGATCCAGGGTCAAGTCAGTAAATGACTCTGAAGTCTCTTCCATCGCCTAGTTTTAGCCAAGAGTGAAATTGATGCATATCACTCATACAAGAATGCTGTTTTCTCATTGGACTCATATTTGTTTTTTCTGTCTTGATTTTGGCTTGTTTTTATAATGGTCTGTATTGCTTTAATCAATTTATAATCCAAATCAATTTACTAGTAAAATACATAGATTGTCTGTGTCACTTTGGGCAAGCAATTTAACCTCTGTCTCAGTGTGTTTCTAGAATAAATGGAAATTATAGTAGTAATCTCTACCTCCCCTGGTTATTGTAAGTATCTGTATTGCCAATGCAATAATTCTGAATGACAAAATGTAACAAACTCTCCACATGGAATATAGAACTAAAATTTGTATTTAAAC
This sequence comes from Pseudochirops cupreus, assembly GCA_028627135.1. Classification (NCBI taxonomy): domain Eukaryota; kingdom Metazoa; phylum Chordata; class Mammalia; order Diprotodontia; family Pseudocheiridae; genus Pseudochirops; species Pseudochirops cupreus. Next base: position 347,152,833 of record CM053580.1, on the reverse strand, counting down.
ACCAAAAAGCCTCATCTCAACAGCAGAAAGGCAAACCCACCATAGCAATAAAGAAATCTATTCACAATAACAATGCAGGAGTTATCTCCCTCCCCAAGCCTTTCTCCAGCTAGGGCTTTCCCACAAAAGAACTCTCACAGCTTCCTGCCTGCTTCCCTCTCTCCTTCAGCTCGAACTACTCTGACCAATTTCCTCCCAGCTCTGCTCCACCATTGAGCAAGTTCCTCCCAAAGCAGGCTCATGTAATTCAGACTTCCATGAGACTCAAGCAGGTTCAATGGGCCTATTAATGGATGGGAAAGGTCTTCCTATTAAGCAAAAATACATTAACAATACAGGATCAAATAAGACAATTGTTGCAAAAATACTTAGCTCTGCACCTGGCACATAGTAAGTGGTCTATAAATGTTTGCTATCAATGTCAAGTAATAAAGATGACCAAATTTCACCTTTAACCTTTATTTCTTTAGATAAATATAATGGTATCTAGAAGAAAAGAAGAGTAAATGTCTTTTAGTAAACTGACCTTTTCTCTTTTTGGCTAAACTTGAGAAGCTTTCTCAGCTGAGAACTCTGTATTTCTTCTAATCAGAAAAACTAGAACAATTCACTAGGTACATAACAAATTTGATTTTTCTTATTTCCCTTCCTGTCTCCTATGTGGATTTTCTTATAAAAATGTTTTCTTTTTAATAATAGTATTTAATATTTTAAGCTTTTAAAGCTTTCATAGACTATTATCCCATAATAATATATATATTTTTTCAAGTTGGCCACACTGATTCAGCTATATGATGCTTTCATTTACATTAATGAGACTACTGCATTAATTCACTAAAAACTTTTTACCTTAATTATTTGTAATTCCACGTGAAATCAACAGACTGACAATAAGCAATAGTGACTTTTAGAATGCTGTGTCAAGTGAAAGACTGATTTTTCACTGTATATGTTCTCTTTCTTTGCTTAGCTTTTTCTTTTCACCCTATTGTCACTGTAAAATGGTGTATGTATTATGTAACTTTGTTGAATTTTATACCTCACCTAGGAGAAGTTCCTTCTATCTCTTGCTTTTTACAGCAAAAGCATAATCGTGTACTGCAAGGACCTTTATAAGTCATCCAGTCTAACTCCTTTACTTTAAAAAATGAGATGATTCAGACCCGGGGACATGGAACAACTATCTCCAAATCACACAGCAAATATTTATTCTGTTGAAAGAATGTTGGTTTGGGAGTTAGAGGACCTGGAGTTGAATTCTTTTTCTGCCTTCCACTATCAGGGTCACCTTGTGCTCACTTATCAATCAAGCAATCAAAAACATTTAATAAATATTGTATAGGTTTCAGTTTCCTTATATGCAGAATGAGGGTCCGGAAGTAGCTTACCTTGAAGATTTTTTCTGTCTCTACATCTATGATAATATAATTCACAGATATTTCTGTCCTTGAGCATTTGCATGTGGAAAAATGTTTAAGCCTCTTAACTAAATGTTAACTTTATAAGTTCCTTACTTAGAAATAAATGACTTTATTAAAAATACAATAAGAAATGCTTAAATTTTGTTTTCACCATTCTATGAGCACATTCTACCAAAAATAAGTCCCATGTGTGAATGAGCAAATGGTGTTCAGATAGAATGTGACCAATTAGGGTTAGGGGAGGTATGATACACTTTTAAGAATGCTAAGATATTAAAACTAAACGCATTACTTTATTTCCAGGCTGCTTTTCTGCTAGTTATAGTAGTATCAGTAATAGAAATAGTAGTAATAGTAGTAGTAGCATTAGCAGTAAGAATAGTAATAGCTGTTGTTGTTACTGTTTTTTAACACACAAGACTACATTTTAGCAAACATAGTAGCCACCAACAATAAAATGAAATGATAAATTTCACTGGACTTCCAAATAATTATATTAGCCATTCATTTTCAGTTACGTATAATTAATCTTTGAAAATAATTATGACTAAATGTCTTTCATAATGCATCATCTTTTTATTTTATTTTAAATATTTTTTCATAAAAGGCTATATATAGATCATATTCTGAAGGGCTAATTAATTAAACTTAGATGATATTGCCCACTCTCCCCTTGCTGACATATGTGCTAATTATACATATGATAATGTTGCCATAAATTAAAATGCCAAATTAGCTTTACTATCTTCCCCATATTTTTTTCTAAAACTGGGCAAAATAATATTCTTAGCAAATAAATTTACAAGTTTTTGCAAGTCTACTTTCTGATTCAAAAATAAATTTCTATGAAAATTTATAAATCATTAGGCAGCATTTTCTTTTTGGTCTTTGAGCAAAATGCAGTGGGGGCAAAGTTATAACACTGCTTAATGAATGAATTTACCTAGGTTCGTTGAGAGTAAAGGTAATGGTATAATTATCTTTATGTTTCCCCAGGGTGCAGCAACAGTTTTTGCTACAGAGTAGACCATAATGACTGTTCATTGAATTGAACTGAATAAACTCTGCATGGAAAAAAGCAGAGACAATATAATCTATTCCTATTCTCCAACATCATCTTTGACAAGGTTTCCCCTATTTAGTGTATGAAGTCACAGTCAATTTAACATTATATTTGCAATGTAAAGGGGATCAGTTAGTTTTCCACAGCACAACTTGAAACTCTCTGAGTCCAGATCATTTAAGATAGATTTAAAAATAGCCAGTTCAAATTAGGGATCGGACTATTTGATTTTCAGTGTGGGATATAGATTCCCAAACAGATTGTTTTCAACAGTGAGGAAACTATATTATCTTTTAAAAATAAATTTATTTAATTATTTTTTAGTTTTCGACATTTATTTCCACAAGATTTTGAGTTATAAATTTTCTCCCTGTCTCTCTCCAACCCCCCAGCCCAAGGTAGAAAGCATACTGAATGCCCCTTCTCCCAGTCTGTTCTCTTTTATGTCATCCCCCATCGTCCCCCCTTACTTTCTTGTAGGACAGGCTGGATTTCTATACCCCATTGCCTGTATATCTTATTTTCTAGTTGCATGTAAAAAGCAATTTTGAACAGTTGTTTTTAAAACTTTGATTTCCAGATTCTCTCCCTTCTTCTCTCCTTACCTACCCTTGCTGGGAAGACAAGCAAATCAATATAGGTTGTACATGTGTAGTCAAACAAAACATTTCCATAGTGCTTATATTGTGAAAGACTAATTATATTTCCCTCCATCCTATCCTTTCCCCCCACTTATTCTATTTTCTCCTTTGACCCTGTCCCTTTTCAAAAGTGTTTCTTTCTAATTACCTTCTCCCTCAATCTTCCTTCCCTTGTCTCCTTCCCCCCTGCTTTCCTGTAGGTTAAAATAGCCATTTGAATTTTTATGTTATTCTTTCCTGAAGCCAAATTCAGTGAGAGTAAGGTTGGCCCATTCCCTTTACTGCTCTTCTCCTCCATTTTGGTTTTTTTTTTTAGCAGTTTTCTCTTGCCTCTTTTATGTGAGATAATTTACCCTACTCTATCTCTCCCTTTCTGCCCCCAATGTGTTCCTCTCTCACCTCTTAATTTTATTTTTTAGATATAAACCCTTCATATTCAGTTCATCCTGTG
>CM053580.1:347114462-347148757 GCA_028627135.1 Pseudochirops cupreus | reverse complement strand
ATTTAATCAGACTCTCACAGTGTGCTCACTATGGAGAGGTTCTGCGTAATTTCACATGTTCAGCCTGTATTTGATTGCCTGTCCTTCCAGTGGGGATGGGTGGTGAGGGAGGAGGAGAAAGAATCTGGAATCTGGAGTTCCATAATCAAATGTTATGAATGTGTATCTATCTATCTATCTATCTATCTATCTATCTATCTATCTATACATGTAATTATTATTATTATTATTGACTACATCCAACTGGAACTTGAAATACATAGGCACTGCAGTTGGGAGATCCATCCTGCCCTACCAAAAAGTGACATAGGAGAGAATAGCCTGGGGGAGGGGACACAATGGGATGGCTGTTTTGGGGTGCTGGGCGTGGGAAAGACGGGGAGAAAATATGTAACTCAATATCTTGTGGAAATGAATGATGCAACCTATAACAAAGTTAAAAAAAAAAAGAAAAAGGTATTGCTATAAGTAAAAAAAAAAAGAGAAAAAAAATAACTTTTTTTCTTTCTGGAAGAACAAAAGGACATCAAGGGAATAGATGACCAAAAAAATGGAAGGAAGGTATTTTACTCATATCAAACTATAATATAAAGCAGTGATAATCAAAGCAATATGATACTGTGTAAGAAATAGAGAGGTGGATAAGGGGAATAGATTAGACACACAATCTATTATAATAAATTACCCTAATAATTAGTATGTGATAAACCCAAAGATTCAAAATTTTGGAACAAAAATTCATTATTTGACAACAACTCCTTGGAAAACTGTAAAACAATATGGCAGAAACTAGGTATAGATTAATAACTCAAATCAAAGACCAACATAAGGTCAAAATGGGTGTATGATTTACACATAAGGCATGATACAATAAGCAAATTAGGAGAGTAAAGGATAGTTTGTCATATCTATGATAAGGGAAGAATTTAGGGTCAAACATAATATAAAGAGAATTACACAACTTAAAATAGGTATTTTATATATATATAAAATTGAAATATTTTGTTCAAACTAAACCAATGTAACCAGAATTAAAAGGGGAAAGAAGAAAACTGGGAATCCCTACCGTATGAAGACCTTAGAGTACAAGGTGGGATGTGGATGTTGAAAGATTGCTATGCTGATAGAGGTAGTTGCTATGTTTGTTAACTTTGTTTAAATATTTCCACTTGTTATGAGAGATTGGCCTCTGGGTTGTGGTAGGGATGGAAATGTACATCAGAAAATTACTATATTATATAAAACAAAAGATATCAATGAAACTTAATTCAAGATAAACGAAATCTCAACTATTCCCTGATCTACTTGTCCAGGAAGCCTATAATGCAAGGAAATAAAGTTACCTATTTTTGAAACCCTGCTGTTTCTTAGTGAGGTTGACTTTCTTTCATAGGAGTATTCCTTTCTATTTTAGAATTCTTTAATTCCACTCCAGAAGAGTATTCAAACTGTTTTTTTCTCAGTATGGCAGGAAGTACCATTTATATGTGTCCTTTGTGATTATGTAAGCACATTAGGAGAGCATGGAATAGTTTACTTGTCAGATATATGGATAAGAAAAGAATTTAAGTCCAAACAAGATATAGAGAGCATAAGAAAATATTAAATGAATAATTTTGATTATAAAAAATTAAGAAGGCTTTGTACAACAAAACAATGCAACCAGAATTAGAAGAAAAGAAGAAAACTGGAGGAAAATTTTGCAGCAAATATCTCTAATAAAGACCTCATTTCTCAAAAGTATAGAAAATTAAATCAAATTTATAAGAATATGTCATTACTCAAATGATAAATCATCAAAGGATATCAACAGGCAGTTTTCATGAAATAAATCAAATCTATCTATATATCTATGGTCATACAAAATACTCTAAATCACTATTGATTAGTGAAATTCAATTCAAACAACACTGAGGTACTACCTCACACTTATCAGATTGGTTACTATGACAGAAAAGGAAAATTATAAATGTTGGAGGTGAGGTAGAGAATCTGGGGAACTAGTGCACCGCTGGTAGAGTTGTGAACTGATCTAACTATTCTGAAGTACAATGTATGACTATACACAAAGGGCTAATAAAAACTATACATACCATTTGATCCAGCAAGACAACTTCTAGGTCTGTATCCTAAAGAGATTTTTTTTTTAAAAAGCTGAGAGGGGGGGACCTACTTGTACAAAAATATTTGTAGCATCTCTTTTTGTAGTGCCTTAGAATTGGAAATTGAGAGGATTCCCATCAATTTGGGAATAAATGAACAAGCTGTGGTCTATGATTATCTTGAAATATTAATGTGTTATAAGAAATAACAAGCAGGATGATTTCAGAAAAAAAAATATGGAAAGACATATAGGAATTAATGCTGAGTGAAGTGAGCAGAACTAGGAAAATGTTGTACACAGTAACAGCAGTATTGTATGATAAATCATGAATGGCTTAGTTATTCTCAAAAAATACAATGATCCAACATAGTCCCAAAGCACTTATGATGAAACATGCCATCAGCCTCCAGAGAAATAGCTGATATTGTTTGAATTCAGAGTGAAGCATACTATTTTTCACTATTTTTCTCTCATTCTTTTTTTTTTCTAAATTTGAATCTTCTTGTAAAGGTGACTAATATGGAAATGTTTTACATGGTTGCATATGTATAACCTATATTGCATTGTTTATTATCTCAGGGAGAGGGGAGGGGGAGGAATAAAATTTAGAACTCAAAACATTAAAGAACTGATAGCATTAATTTAAGATGTAATTGGGGGAAAAATAAAGTTTTTTCTTTTTTAAAGTCAGGTTGTTCTGTTTGTGTGTGTGTTTGTTTTCTCTGTGTGACTCTTAAAGGCAGAACTAGGATAAATAAGTGTAATTGGCAGGGACCTAGATTTCAAAATCATCACAAGAAGAATTTTCTGTCATGATTGGCTATATAATTACAGGATTACCTCTTTGTGCATTGTGACTTCGTGAGCCCCCTACTGCTGGCAATTTTTAAGCAAGACCCAGACAGGCATCTGTCAGAAATGTGGTAAAAGAGAGTCTTATGTAAGGAAAAATCTAAGCTAGATGACCTCTAAAGACCTTTATATTGTTACTTAAAATCTAGAAACTTAGAGTATTCAATAGTTATTTTTTCTTGAACTATTGAGAAGATTTTTAAAATTTGATTCTTTTTCTTCAGCCTCTTAGAATTCAAAAAAGCAAAATGTGGAAACTTCCCTCAGCAATTTCAGATTTCATTCATAACAAAAGCATACAGTCATATCCATCTCTTTACTTCTCAATGTTTCAAAATTGTATTCCTTGAATAAGAGATAGGGAGAGTGTAAAGCTAAGCACAAGCTGCTCTCCTGAGGGCTGCTCCTGTGAATAACTTTAAGATTCTGATCACATTGTATAGTGAACTCCCTGTTTATTCATCAGTAAACTAAAACAAAGCATTCACAGAAAACCAAAGTACAACATCCACAATAATATAACATAACAACTTATTACTAAAGTGGCCATATAGTCTTAAAGGAAAGATATCATTTCAGTAAGTCACAATCTGAATCAATCAATATAAAGTACCTATCTAAAGTCTTCTTTCACCTTGATTGGAGACTGACTTCCAATCATCCTTAAGCAGCAATCATCCTTAAGGGGTACAAAGTACAAAGTACAAAGGCTTCCCGCCCCTAGGCCACATTGTCTTAATCTCCCCACCTCCAAGTACCAAACTGTCACCTGGATTCATGGATAGGCAACTCCCAGGACTGCTCTAGCTCCTGCTCCAACCTGAAGCTCACAGTGACCAGTCCACCTGAAGCCCATCACAATTTCTGTTTCTGGGAAGACAAATTTAACAGAGTCGCAACAATGTCTACACAGATCAAGCTTAGCAGAGTCACAACAATATTCACACACATTGTTGGCACTATCATCTCAATTCACTTTATGCCTGTGAAACCAACATTGAGTCAACAGACAGGGTGCTTATGTCTGACAAAATAACACAGTTCTACAGACAAAATGCTTGTCTGACAAAGTAAACAAATCAAGCACAATATCATCACAGATAGAACAGGTGGAAAGAGTGACGACACTACAAGTGTTCTCTCAGTTCTGCTCTGTCCCAGTTTGTGGTCAAGCACTTATCTACTACTCCTTCCTGTTCCACCCTTCCTCTTACATCCTTCCTGTTTCTGGTCTTTAGCAAGTCCCTCTCACTGTGGCTTCACAGTTTCTGTTTCTGACAAAGACTTGATATAATCACAGGTGAGGCTCAAAGACACTTGAATAATAGAAACAAGGAACCAAGTACCATTTTGCTTGCCATTAGAGAGAAAGACATAAAAATATTTTCATAACTTTTTTTGTAATAGAGAGAGGACGGAAAAAAATTCTTAATCCTAAGAAACTAAGGATATTCCTAAACACTCTTTCTATTATGCATTCATAAATATTCTCCCAAGCTTTGGGGGAGTCCTTGTAGACAAATCATCTTATCTCTTTTAGCAAACTGACCACTCCTCTGAACAGATCAAATATAAATTCAACTGTGTCCAAAATTTTTAAACAGTTACTTACTGTCTTCAAGGATTTTAGTTTTTTCTTGGTGAAAAATGTATTCAAGCCTATTTTGACAGCCTATACATCCAATTTTTTTTTAATTCCTTAACTTTCTTATTCCTAAAATGTTGAGCCTATAGTAATTCCTCAGTAAATATTCACTAGCAGATGAACAACTCCTTAGGCAGAAAATAAAGACCATAAGGGAGAGGACCAGTTATGTTTTCCTCAGTGATTGCAGAAGGCATCAGAAGAAAAAGACAGATTAGGAAATAAGAAAGTGTTAAAGAATGAGATTTGGATTTCTTGAGTACAGCATCAATAATGTTAATACTTTTTCTTATGTTAAAACATCCTTGCATTCCTGGTATAAATCCCACCTGACAATAATGTATGACCTTTATAGTACAATATTGTCATCTTTTATCTAGCCCATTATTTAGGATATTTGCATCCATATTCAATAATGAAATTGGTCTATAATTTTCTATCTCTGCTTTTCCTTTTCCTGGTTTAGGTATCAGTATGATATTTGTTTGATAAAAGGAGTTTGATAGAATCATTTCCTTACCTATTATTCCAAATAACTTATTTAATATTTGGATTAGTTGATCTTCAAATATTTGATAGTATTCACTTGTAAATCAATTTGGTCTAGGTGTATTTCTTTTAAGCAGTTCATTTATGGTCTGTTCAATTTCTTTTATTTATTTATTTTTTGTGAATGCCAAATTAAGGAGCTTATATTTCATTTATTTTCCCCCAGAATTTATTTATTTACTTTTACTTTTCAAAATTCATTTCCACAAGATTTTGAGTTCGAAATTTTCTCCTCATCTCTCCCCTACACTCCACTCCAAGATGACAAGCATACTGATTACACCTTCCACAAGTGTTTCCTCTCTTATATGCCCCCTATAACTTACAATCTCCCGTTCCCTTTCCCCCCTTCCCCCTTATTTCTTGTAGGGCAAGATGGACTTCTAGATCCCATTGTCAGGATATCTTATTTCCTGGTTGCATGTAGCAACAATATTTTAACATTTGTTTATAAAACTATTGAGTTCCTTTCTTCCTTCCTTAACCACTCCCACTGGGAAGACTAGCAATTCAATATAGGTTATACATGTGTAATTATGGAAAACATTTCCATGGTAGTTACATTGTGAAAGAATAACTTTATTCCCTCCATCCTATTCTGACCTGCACTTATTCTATTTTCTCCTATGACCCTGTCCCTTTTCAAAAGTGTTTGCTTCTAACTACCCTCTCCCCCAATCTGCCCTCCCCTCTATGGTCCCCTCTCTTATTCCCTTCCTTCCTACTTTCCAGTAGGGTAAGATACCCAATTGAGTGTGTATGTTATTCCCTCCTTAAGCCAAATTCAGTGAGAGTAAGTTTCACTCATTCCCTTTTACCTCTCTGCTCTTCCACTCCATTGTAACAGCTTTCTTTTGCCTATTTTATGTGAGATAATTTACCATATTCTATCTCCCCCTTTCTCCTTCTCCCAATACATTCCCTTTTACCCCTTAATTTTGTTTTTTAGATATCATTCCTTCATATTCTACTCATTCTATGCCCTCTGTCCATGCATACATGTACACACATATATAGCCACCTATACCTACATATATGTATGAATACATATACACATATAAATATATGTGTGCATATGTATATATACATAAATACGTGTATGTATGTGTGTGTGTATGTGTGTGTGTGTGTGTACATATATATATACAGATGCACGCACACACACACATTCCCTTCAACTATCCTAATCCTGAGAAAAGTCTCGAGTTAAAAAATATTTTTCCATGTAGGAATATAAACAGTTCAACTTTAATAAGTTCCTTATGATTTTTCTTTCATGTTTACCTTTTCATGCTTCTCTTGCTTCTTGTATTTGAAAGTCAAATTTTCTACTCAGTATCTCCTGTCTTTTCATCAAGAATTCTTAAAAATCCTGAATTTCATTGAATTTCCATTTTTTCTCCTGAAGAACTATGCTCTGTTTTGCTGGGTAGGAGATTCTTGGTTTTAATCCCAGCTCCTTTGACCTCCAGAATATCATATTCCAAACCCTTACATCCCTTAGGGTAGAAGCTGCTAGATATTATGTTATCATCATTGTATTTCCACAATACTCATGTTGTTTCTTCCTGACTGCTTCTAGTATTTTCTTCTTGACCTGGAAATTCAGGAATTTGACTATAATATCCTTAGGAGTTTTCTTTTTGGAATCTTTTTCAAGAGGTTATTGGCAAATTCTTTCAATTTCTATTTTAACCTCTGGTTCCAGAAAGTCAGGGCACTTTTCCTTGAGAAATTCTTTAAAGATGATGTCTAGGCTCTTTTTTTTTTTTTGATCATGGATTTCAGGTAGTTCAATAATTTTAAAATTATCTCTCCTCTATCTATTTTCCAGGTCAGTGTTTTTTTTTTTTTAAACAAGATATTTCCCATTACCTTCTCTTTTTTTAAATATTCTTTTGAATCTGCTTTGTAATATCTAGGTTTCTCATAAAGTCATAAGCTTCCATTTGCTCCAATCTAATTTTGAAGGAATCATTTTCCTCAGTGAGCTTTTGAACTGTCTTTTCTATCTGGCCAATTTTGTTTTTTAAGGCATTATTTTCCCCAATGCCTTTTTGAATTTCTTTTGACATTTGAGTTACTCTATTTTTTAAAATGTTATTTTCTTCAGAATTTTTACGGGTCTCCTTTAGCAACCTGTTGACTTGTTTTCAAAATTTTCTTGCATCACTCCCCTTGTGCTTCCCAATTTTTCCTCTACTTCTCTTATTTGATTTTCAAAATCCTTCTTATACTCCTCTATGGTCTGTGTTCAATTAATGTTTTTTCTTGGAGGCTTTTGTTGCAGGAGTTTTCACTTTGTTGTCTTCTTCTGATTCTATGTTTTGATCTTTGTCACCAAAGAACAATTCTCTAGTCTGATTTCTCTTGCTCTGTTTGGTCATCTGCCAGCCAATTACTTGATTTCTGAGTTCTTTGCCATGGTAGAACTTTACTTCTAGAATGGAGAGTGCTGTGCCCCAAATTTCTGGAGTATTGCACAGTGCTTGTCAGAGCTTCTTCTCGACACCTGCCTCAGAAGTGAGAGCAGGACTGCCTCTCCATAGCCAGCACAACCTCTGCCACTTCAGCACTCCTCCTCACTGTAGAATCATCACCCAGTATTGCAACTCAGATCCAAGCAGGGCAAAGCAACAAATCTTGCTTGAACACAAGCAAAAAATTCCTTCAATTGCCCTCTGGTTAGCTGCTTGGTATCCCACCACATGTGGGTCTGGAGCTCTGGAAACCTCTGCCACAATTGCTACCACCTCCACTGCCCCAGGGTCAGAGGTCAGACCATGCTTTTCTGTCTCCCAGGTCCATCAGAGTTTCCTCACATAACTTTTTCTTTCTCTTTGGTGTTTATCAGTGGAGAAGTCTGGAAACCACCACAGCTGCCAGTTATTCAGTTCCCTGAGCTCTACTCTGGACATTTGGTGCCACTGGTCTGTTCAGGCATGGCCGATGTGGGATTGTGCTCTGTTGCCAGACCTGTCTGATAGACCCTGCCTTTTGGCTTAGTAGTCTGACTTCAGCTGGGCATGTATTTCACTCTGCCATTTTATGGTTGCTGTAGCAGTCAAATTTGTTTAGAGTCATTTTTCACAGGTGTTGGTAATGGGGATGAGTTCAAGTTAGTTTCTTTTACTCTACCATCTTGGCTCTGACCCCTTTCTTTTTCTAAAATAGGTCTATTGTGATATTATATTTCCTCTTCTGCTAATCTCAGCAATTCATATTTTTCTAAATAGCCTTCCATTTCATTTACATTGTTGAATTTATTGGTGTATAATTGGGGAATATAACTCCTTACAATTGCTTTAATTTCACCTTCATTAGTAGTATATTCACCCTTTTTATTTTGGATACTAGTGATTTAATTTTCTCCTTTTTAAAATAAAATTAACCAAATGTTTATCTTTTTCATTATTTTTCATGAAATCAATTTACGGTTTTATATATTAATTTTTTTGTTTAATCTCAATTTTATCAGTCTTGCCTTTATTTTTTGAGATTTCCAATTTAGTGTTTAATTGGGGATTTTTCATTTGGTTTTTTCTATTATTTTAATTACACATCCAATTCATAAATCTGTTATTTCTCTATTTTTAGGTTTTGATATGTTATTGTCATTGTCCCTCTCTTTAATGAAATTCTTGATTTTTTCTATGACTTGTCCACTCACTCTTTAAGATTAGGTTGTTTAATCTCCAAAGAGTTTTTCATCTATGTTTCCTTGGTCCCTTATTAAATGTAATTTTTATTACATTATGATTTGAAAAAATGATACTTTTAATATTTCAGCTTTTCTGCTTTTAACTATAAAATGTTTTTGTGCTAATATTTTGTCAGTCTTTGTAAAAGTATCATGAACTGCTGAGAAAATGGTGTATTCCTTTCTATTTACATTTAGTTCTCTCCAAATATTTATCATATCCTGCTTTTTAAAAAATTCTATTCAGTTTCTTACCTTCTTTCCTTTTTGTATTTTGATTAAATGTATCTAGTTCTGACAGGGGAAGATTAAAGTCCCCTACTATTAGAGTTCTGTTATCTATCGCCAATTGTAATTCATTTAACTTTTCTCTTTAAAAAAATTGTTGCTATAGTACTTGGTGAATATAGTTTCAATGTTGATATTACTTCATTGTCTATGGTACCTTTTATTAAAACCTAATTACCCTATTTATCTTTTAAAATCTATTTTGGCCACAAATTTTTTTGAGATCATAATTACTACCACTACCTCTTTTATATCAACTGAAGCATAATAAATTCTACTCAAAAATTTCATTTTAACTTTGTATATGTTTCCTTCTTAAATGTGTTTCTTGTAAACATCTTGTTGGATTCTGATTTTTGATCATTTCTGTTATCCATTTCCATTTTATTTGTGAGTTCATCTCAGTCACATTAAAAGTTATTACTGGCATTTGTGAATTTTCCTCCATCTTATTTTTACTTTATACTTTCCTTCTAAGTCTCTCTTTTTACAATAATTGTTACATTATTTTCTCACCTTACTCTTTTATTCCCTATTTTACCCACCCCTTAATAGTCTGTCCCTTATCTATTCACCCCACCCTCCTAATCTTAATCCATTTTCCCTTCTAAAATTCCCTACTTTATTCTGTTCCCAAGTTTTCTCACCTCCCTAGGAGTTCAGAAGTCTTTTAAATCTATCAAAAAAAAATGGTGTTTCCTACTCAACCCACATATAAGTAAGTTTCCAATATTTTCAGCTCCACTCCTACCTTCTTCCTCTGTATTAGTTCTTCCTCTAATATCTTGGTATTATGAGATTTATGCTCCTTTTTACCTTTTCCCACCCAATTTTGTTGTTTAGAATCACCCCATTACATACAATTAAGACTTAACCTTTCTTTCAAACCACCTTAGTAATGATGACATTTTTAAGAATATTATGACAACATTTCCATATATCATAAGTAAACACTTTTACCTTAATGATTGCCTTATAATTAGTTTTTAATTTAAAAAAAATTAATTTAATGTGTTAATCTAATTTCATTATATATTTAATTTATTTTATTACTGTTAAATTATTAATTTAATTTAAAATTTTAATATTAATAAAAAATTATATTTCTTCTGGATCTTTAAAGAAAATTTCTGTTACGTTCTGGTCTTTTTGTTACAAATGCCAGAAAGTCTTTCAGTTCATCAAATATCTTTTTTATTCATTCAGGCTTATATTCAAGTTTGCTTAGTACATTATCCTTGGATGCAACCCCAACTTCTTAACTCTTTGAAATATAATATCCCAAGACCTAAGGTCTTTTAATGTAGAAGCTACTAGGTCTTGGGAACCCTTACTGTTTTCCCACAGTATTTATGAAGAGGTCTCCCAAAGAGGGTTGGGGTTGCCTGAGACCCCAAAATACCAACATGCCAGGTCCTGTGGAAAGAATTCCCCTCAAGTCGTCTCAGCCAAAGAAAAGTAAAGTTTATAAGAAGTTCACCTGCATTGGACACAGAGCAAGTCTGTGCTAGAAAACTCTATGGCACTCTCACAGAGCAAGTCTGTGCTAAGCTATTCTATGGGCCTCTTACAGAGCAAGTCTGTGCTAGAGCATTCTGTAGCGCTCTCACACCACATGAAGGAAAGATGGGGTCTTATATACAGAGGAATCTAGGGATGGTCTAGAGGAGGAGTTTGGGGAGGGTCTTCAGGAGGAGTCAATGAGGTCAGACTCCATTAATGAGTTTGGGGAGGGTCTTCAGGAGGAGTTAATGAGGTCAATGCGAGGGTGGATTGATATTTTGATAGGCTCAGAGGTGGGAAGGAGATGGACAACGGAGGGCCAGGCTAGTAAGAGAGGTTTGGGCCCAGCCACAATGAAATACTTACGGCCTCTGCAAATGCCTCATGAACTGGGAAGATTCAATCAGATTTCAATGGGTTACCCAGAGCCTTTACCTCAAAGATTCAAGGAGAACGCAAGGGGGGTCCCAGAGCCTACACCTCATCATTTAGACTGATATTTTTCTTGTTTCTTTCAATATTTTATTTTTTACATGGAAATTTTGAAATTTCACTATGCCATTCTTATAAGTTTTGTCCTGGGATTTCTTTCAGTTGCTGAAGGGTAATTTTTTTTTTTCTGTTTTACTTTACCCTCTTATTCTAGAACTTCAGGGCAATTTTCCTTAATAATCTATTTCAATATTCTATCCAGATATTTTTTATTATAACTTTGAGATAGTCCAAAAATTATTATATTTTCTCTCCTTGAACTGTTCTTCAGAATTTTTCTAATGAGAGATTTCAGATTCTTTCATTTTTTTTTATTATTTTTGGCATCTAATAATTTTGTTCAGCTTGTTCAATTATAGTTTTCATGGAGCTATTTCTTCCTCAAGATTTTGTATCTCTTTTTCCAGTTGATTAACTTTCATTTCATAATTTTCTTGAATTGATTTTATTTTTTCCCCTCTTTTTCCCTTAATCTCTTTTACTTGACTTTCAGTTTCATTTTCAAGTTTTTCCAAGAGTTCTTTCTGGGCTTGTGACCATTTGACATTGTTCTTTGACTTAGAAGTATATTTTGTTATTGTTGTTTGTTCTATTTATTTTATTTTATTTTATTTTGGTTTTACCTCACTATCTTCCTAAGAATATGAACCCAGATCTTCTTTTACTCCAAAGCAACTATTTATGGTCAAGTTCTATTTCCTTTGCTTACTCATTTAAAAAAATAATTTGTTTTCTTTTATTTTTAGTGGTTTAATATTATTACCATCAAGTTTAATCCCATGTGGTGGATAATGTTGTGTGAGGTCTCTGGTTCTCCTTACTGTTATTTTTGTTGTAGTTGTTATTCTTTTTCTTGTTTTTTTTTTTTTTAATTTGTTTGCTTTTCTGAATTCTGTCCTGGGGCTTAACCTCAGGAACTTCTCTCCTCTACTAAGGGACAGTTAGGTTCCCCAGTCAAATGTTCTTGCTTGCTGTGGCACTATACACACCAGGTGTGTTCTTATTCCTCCTTACCCAAGACCACAGCTACAGATCATGACTGGTCAGCATTGCTACGTCAGGTTTCTGGAAATAGTCCTTCAATCTTCTCCAACTTAGCATCTGCTATTCCTTTGAAAAAAGTTAGTCAGGTGAAATTCCTTAAGGTTTAGTCTGCTTCCTGACAGAGTTACTCCAGGGCTGGTATTTTTTTGATTCAGTGGACCTTTCTATCTTTGGACTGGAGCTTTCTACCCTTCACTCAGGTCAAATCTCAGCCGCTGGTAATCTTGTCTTTTCAGATTTCTTCTTAAGGTTTCTTGGAAGAACAACTGCTTTGCACATTTATTTTTCCTACTCTGTGTTCATATTGTGGCAATTTTCTGTCTGTTTATAGAAATATGGAAAACTTGGACATTTCTGACCTATCTTCCAAAATATAGGAATGAAGCAGAGTGTCCAAACTGCTTATCAGTAAAATCTTGACTTCTGTCAGAATAGTTATGAGAACCTAGAAAGGAAACCAATATCTAAAAGTCAGTTTGATTTCATTTTTTAAAAAATCATGTTACAATGAACTTACTACCACTCTTTAATAAGGTAACTACACTTGTAAACTAGGGAAATCTTGCAGCTATAGCCTAGTTTGTTGACATGAGGCCTGGGTATATATCTCTATCCATCTATCTATCTATCTATCTATCTATCTATCTATCTATCTATCCATCTATCTATCTATCTATAACTTCTATGGTTGGGTTCAAAAAATTAATTTCAGAAGTGTAACATGAGGAAAACATAGACATATATCTATTATTTTGAAAAAATAATCTGTAGGGTTTTAAGAACTCAAAACTCAGTATGAGTTCACACTGCTACTAAGGTAGTCCTTGTATGGTTTTAATTAAGATGGCTGCTGCCTAACCCCCATTTTGTCATCAGGCAATGATTTTTCTCTGTATGTTGCCATGAATTTATTTTCTCAGCTTTAAAAAAAAGTCATTCCAGGCTATTTCTTCATAATAAAAGTTTTATGACTTTTAATTTTTATACCAGGATTCATTTTATCTTAGTGTTTTCTATTATATATACTCCCAAAATTGATACATTTTGAGTCCCAGACATGGAACTACTTTATGGGACTTGGATACTTTCATCCAACTGTGTAAAATTCCTCAGAAATAGTATCTTCACTTAGCTTAAGAAAATAAATTTCCTATAATTTATCTCCATGTTACACTGCCATGTAGAATCTAGAATATCCTTAGGATAGGAAGATGTAGCCTATAATTGTTTATACTGAAAACTGCTAAAAAGTCTATCCTTCATCATCTATGTGAGAATTATTGATTCCTTTACTTATTCTGCCTGTTTCTGAAATAAAACCATACTATTACAAAACATGAAAGATTGATGTTTTTTATGTTCCTAGGAAACTTTGACTTACTAATACCCAAATGGCAGCCAGGAAGGCCAATATTTTCCTAGACTACAAGGAAAAAAGGAATCATAGTATTCACAAAGAGAGAGACTTTTCCTTTTTCATCTCAGACTAGCTTAGCACATATATGCATACTATATAATTGAAGTGGTGAACTTCAAGAAGACAGGGTCTGTTCCATTTTTTTATGTATAATATAGAATAGACATTTAATAAATGCTTGTTAATTGACTGATTTTTTGATTAACAGTTCAGATCTCTTCTGCCCTGCTCACTTGTATCTTTTGGAGTAGTATGTTTTGATTTATACTCTGTAATTTAGGAAAGAAATGGACAAGTCAGAGCCTCTTCAGAAAGCAGTGAGGTTTGAAAGGAAATCAGAGAACTTGTCAAAATATATCAGGTGAAGTAATTGTGGATGTTTTGTCTGGAGAAGTGAAAGTAAGGCATATAGAGAGCTCAGGACTAAGAACAATAGATATAATTTGAAGAGAATCATGTGGGATGAAAACCTAAACATGAAGAAAAATAATTTCCTTCTTTAGGAAGTTCTTTTTCACCAAAAATAATTTCCTTCTTTAGGAAGTTCTTTTTCACCATGGGTCTTCATGTAAAAATGGCCATCTTAGTGATATTACATTGGGGAATTCCTCCTAAACTACTGATAACAATTTTTGAGTTCATATCTTATAGTTCTTGTCCAATTTAGCCAAGTATGAAAGTGCCTTCTTTTTCTAAATCCATGTAGTACTTGCATTTATATGCTTTTTTACTCCTTTGTTTAGCAGTGAAACAAAGAATGTTCAGGTTCTAATTATTATCATTATTTTAAATACATTGTGTTCGGCAACTATTCCAATGGATTTTGTGAAACCCTGTTAAAAAAATAAAAAATAAAAACATGGGAATATAAGACACATATGCTTGTTATACTATTGTTGGAAGAGACAAATTTGCCTTTGCCTCTCTTGAGACATAATTCTAATTGGTTAATAATTAATATCTTTTAATTTTCTTTACTCTTCCCCACTTTGAAGTCTTTGTATTTGAAGGAGAATGGGTTTAAGAGTGGAGAGACAGGAATTTTCTGTATCGAGTAGAAGTTCTACTTTCTTTTGAAAAAAATCTAATAGGGTATGATAGAATTATCATGAGTTAAAAACTTTACATGAAAATATTGAAAAAGGCATTTCTATCATATAAACCACATCCCTGGCTTAGCTCAAGACATGATCTAATCCTCTTACATATGAAGTTTTGGCAAGATAAAGTATGTAAGCACTTGGAGAATGTTGGATTTTTTGCAAAAACATCTTTCCAAGGTAAAATGTTTACTATATAGCCTATAATACATTATTAAACCATATTCATGTATTAAACCATGCAAAAACCTTTTCGTACAGCTGATTTTTTTTCCCTAGCTGTCTCCTATGGGAAAAATAAATAAATAAAATCTCAACACCATAGAAGTCAACTTACATGTTGCTAGGACCTTCCTGCCATGTAAAAAAAAAATCCTTTTTCTTTTTTTCTTCCCCTTATCTAAAAATGAAAAAAAAAATCACATGATTTTGAAAAGCAGTGAAAAATAATAAAGAATTTAGAATCATTAATTAGAAAGAACTTTAGAATTCTTTCAGAGAGCCTAAGCTCCTACCTAATTCAGAAATCTCCTTCATCTTATAGATTGATAGATATACAACTTCTGTTTATACATTACTCATTTGGCTAACACTACCAGTTACTACCTGCCTCTATTCTGGAATACTCAAGAATTGAAGATCAAGGCAATTCGACCCAAACAAAATTCTGAGAGAATAAAGTTACTCTTCAGGCCTGTATCTTCATCATTTCTTAACAGCTGTTTCTTGAATGAAGGGGAAAAAACATCCAACCCACCCACATAATGATTATTATGCTATTATATGTAAAATGGCAACATAATCAGTCTTGGAGTCTAAGCACAGAATGAGTTAAAATGTGATTTAGAATGTGGTAAAAATTGGGGGAAATATGACAGCAAATATAATAGATTGATGACAGTAATATGAGTCTTAAGAACTGTACATATTTTCTGAAAAAATGAATTTGAATACAGTGTTTCTTTAGATCTAACACTCCTTTCCCCTTGATAGCTAGTCTACCATGTACCAAAATACACAATTGGTCAGGTAAGCAAAACAATATGTTAAACTCCCATCTTCAAATTAAACCATGAGCTTGGTATGTCACATGACATTTTTATCATTAACTTTTTATCTGTTTATTTTAATTTTTTGCATTTACAAAGGAAGAAAGCTGTTATATTCTGAAATATTTATTAATAGCATATATATTCCTACTTTCATCATTACATTTCAATCATTTTTCATTTCCTCTCCTTTCTTTTTTGTCCAGAAGATGCTGCTGCAGGTGCATTCATACTGATTTTTCTTTGAAGGGTTACTCTTCTCCCTATAGCATCTGTTTGTGGCTTTAGGAAAAAAGAGAAATTGTACGTGATTTTCTTTCTTAGCATTTCATTTTTCTCTCTGTTCTGTACAATTACACTGCTCCTAGTAACCAAGGTGTCATACGAAAAAGAAAGAATGTGCTAAGAAATAAGTTTCTGTTATCTGATTTGAGTGAAAAGACTAAAAGAAGATTGGATTAAGATGGGAGTAGATATTGAAGATGTAGGGTAGGAAGAACGAGAGGCAGGAACTGATGTACATTGCAAACAGTAGCAGTCCCAAAAGAAATGATTGTAACTAAAATTGGAAAGACAGTCTCTATCCAAAGAGATCCATAGTGATAAATCAGGTCGTCATGTTCTATAAGAGGGAAATAAGTGGTTAGATCAGGACTAATGAAAATGAACTCATTTACTTTACTGAGCCTAGACATTCAGAAAACTGCAACTTTTAAAAATTCACTAGTGTATGAACTCAGTATATTGTTACCAGTAATTTTTTATAAATTCAAATACCCATTGAACTGTTGTTTTCCTTTGCTAACATATGACATTGCCTTCATTCAATAAAAGTCTTTTTTGAGTATATATGAATAGTGTACAGTGTTAAAACACTAAGGAATGAAAAATGAAGATTAATAAAAAAAACTTTCTGTACTCAAGAAAGCTACAATTACACGGAGAGATTAAACACACACACAATGACTATAATAAATATTTTGAATATAATAAGCACATACTAGAGGTTAAAATGAGAAAGATGAGAGATTGGTTGAATAAGGAGCTATTTGCTTCTAACAGGGGAATTGAGGAAACCATGAAAGAAATGGTACCTGACCTGAGTCTGGAAGAATGAAATGGACATAAATAGTTTATTTTTAAAGCATCACTGCTTTTCTGTACATGCATGCTTACATACACATACATACATACATACATATACACATTCATACACAAAAATATATACATATATATATATACATATATTGAGAATTATCAAATGATAGCTCAAGATAAAGGTATGTTTCTGACATTAAGACAAAGGCATGAAGGTGAGTAGGGTGAACTGCAGCTTGAAAAATTCATTTCAGTTATATAATGAAGGCCTTTAGAGTCAGAATAAAGAGTTGTCATTTTAACCCTTTTAACAGAATATCAAAAAGTCTATTGAGACTCATTAGACTAGGGGATAATTTAGAAAATTCTATCCCACTGTTTCTAAAAATTTTTAACTACATAAAATTTCTACTACCTGTAGGAAAGGATGTTTTCCATCTTTCTAGGTAAAGAAATTCACAATTTATATTATAAAGAAAATGTTAGCTACATCTAATCTAAATCTTTCCATCTCTAACAGGAGTGCATTTTCTCTTAGAAATGTACAAATTGTCCTTACCTGCCATATAATATGTTTATGCAAGACTAAAAACATCCAGGGTGACGTAAATTGTATTGTAAAATATACAGTAAACATATTTTTGTTAAAGACAATTGTAAGGGAAGGAATTATAGCATACTTCACAGAGTTATAGAAGTATTTTATTTTATGTAATTAAAAATGCCTCTCCCTTTTTTACATGCCTAGATGGAAACCTATAGACAAGCCAATAGATTTGAGCTCAGAGACATAAACAAATATCTATGCTCCATGAACTTATGTACTGAACAATCCAAAAAGTCGAGAAAGGTGAATAAAGATGTTTAATATCTTTAATGTCTGTAGATTGGAGGTGAATGAGAGAGTGAACAAATCCTGCAAACACATGATAGACTATATATAACTGGTATATTTCACAAAATAGATGCTTAATAAATGTTTATTGAATTCAAACTGAATGTTCTCAGTTCCTTCTACATATATATGTAGGAGAACTTTGTAATGGAGAATTCAAAAGGAAACAGAAAAGCTGACATTAACATAGTGTTTTAAGTTTTGCAAAGAATTTTGCTTGTTATCTAATTTTATCTTCAGAACAACATTGTGAGATAGTTGCTATTATCATCTCCATTTTACGTATGTGAACACTAAGGCTGAGGAAAATTAAGTGACTTTCACTGTACTGAATAGTTAATGTTTCTGAGGCAAAATTTGAATTAGTGCCTTACTGACTTCAAGTCAAGCACTATCTCCACAATCATATCTAGCTAACTATACAAAACACTCTAAAATGTGTCTAAAGAGACAGAGGCAAATCAGGGATTTGGCTGAGCAAGAGCTCCTCCCCCAACTTCTTCCAAATACCTTTTACAAATAATTCTAAACAAATTCTAGAGCAATAGAATCCACAAAAAGACAGAGTGAAACAAATTTCTAACCCAAGACAACCTAGAAGCTCAACAGGAAAGGTCCATTGCACCAGAGAGAGGAGCATATTATAGCTCAGGCCACCCCAGCTCAAACACAACCCCAGCAAACCCAGAGCAGGTTTAGGGTGACTGAATCAGGAGCAGCTGTTGCAGTTTCCAGACCTCTCAGCCCACAAACACCAAAGGCAATTTAAAAGGTCAGCGGAAAAGGTCTTTTGGGCCCAGGTAAGAGAGGAACCCAGTCCAGCATAGGCTATACCAGCACAAACCCAGCTCAACCAAACCAGGATCAGACTTTGGAAGTGATTGAATCAGTAGCAGCAGCTGTAATGGCAGCAATTACTTCCAGAGCCCTCAGCACACAGACGACAGTCAGTAATGGGATTTGAACGAGTTAGAAGGAGATTACTGGGGTCTTTGTGCTAACACTGAGGCAGAACTCTGTTGCTTTGTCTATACTTGGATCTGGGTCACAGTGCTGGGTGTCAGTCCCAGGGCCAGGAGGAGCACTAGCACAGCAGAGCCTATAGGAGCCACAGAGGGGGGTCACAACTCACAGTTCCAGGGCAGAAAAGAGTGCTTGTGGTCCCTCACAGAACATACGGCAGGCCAGGAGAGGAGGAAACATATCTCCTTAGATCATAACACCTTGGAAGAAATAAAAACTTACAGGTATCTAGAAGTATCTCTAAAAAACAGCTGCACAAAAGCCCTGAAGCTTAAGACAATGCATCCTCCACCCTGGAAGCTGAGGCCTACCTTAATAAAGAGTTCAAAAGTCAAGTAATGGGATGAGAAAATGGGCAAACAATGGAAACAAACACTGACTATTGAAAGTTACTATAGTGACAAGGAAGATCAAAACACATACTGAAAAGAAGACAACAAAGTCAAACTTCATACATCCAAAGGCTCCAAGAAAAATATGAATTGGTCTAAAGCCATGGGAGAGCTCAAAAAGTATTTAGAAAATCAAATAAGAGAAAGGATTCTGGGAAGATGGCAGAGTAGGTCAGAAAATTCCAAGCTCTCAAGATTTTCCCTCAGAAAAGAGATAAAATAGTACCTTAGGATGAACAAAGCCTGGGTAAAAGTAAATAAGAAAGGGCACAACAGGGGTCTTCTTGGGACAGGTGTGTGTGTTTGTGTTTGTGTGTGTGTGTCTGTGTGTGTGTGTGTATGTGTGTGTAGTTAAAATTATCATTATGTGTAGGCCTTACTGGGCTGGGTCCCTAGAGAGGGAATAAGCATTTATATAGCACCTATTATGTTCTAGCTACTGTGCTAAGCACATTACAAATATTACTCATTGAACTTCATAACAACCTTATGTGTTAGGTGCTCTTTTAATTCTCATTTTATAGTTGAGAAAACTGAGGCAAACATATTTTAGTGATTTGTTCATGTTCACACACCTAGAAACTGACTGAGCTCCCATTTGAACTAAGGTCCTAGAAACTGACTGAGGTCCCATTTGAACTAAGGTCTTCTCTATTGCAAGCCAATACTCTGTTGACTTTTCTGGTATCTGCCTAGCTATCCCTTCTTGGAGAGAGGAACCCAATTATTAGAGTAACCAGCAAAGTTCCTAAGAGTAAGACAGTGGTAAGCAAGAAAAGTCTCCAAATCAGGTGTTCATTTTGAAAAGACATAAGACACTATTGACACTGCTGTTTAACCTGGATATTTGTTGAGACAGAAGAGAAAAGGGTCCAGAAATATTGCCTCTGACCATTTGTTAATAGGAACTGATAAAGCTAAAGAAAACAAAACAAAACAAAAAAACCACCACAATTCAGGGCAGCTTTTGTTTTTCGCTCAATGTTAAATAAAAGAATTTTGGAGATTATCCTATTTCTGAGCTGGTATTTCTAACAAAAATGAATACATACAAATACACACACACACACACACACAAACACACACACCCTAATGTGGCAGATTGTTTCTGTGAATACATAATAGTAAGTGATATAGTTTTATTAAAAGTACATATTTTGATAGGAAAAAAATGTTTATTTCTGTGTGGGGGGGGGGGGGTGTATGATAAGTGAGTAAATGACCAACTGGCATTCTTGAAAATTTTTATGATTTCATTTTGTTGTGATTCATTAACAATGTTTTTGTGGAAAAAAAAAAAGTAGATCCAGGTAAACTAAAGCAAGGTGTACCTATATTTTTGAAAGATCTAAGAGTACATTGTGCAGTTCTTCTATTACTTCAAGAAAATTATTAATCAATAAACATTTGTTAAGATGTTATTTTTGCCACATACTATGCTGAGCATGAAGGATACAAAAAGCCGGAGGGGTATAGTCTTTGTACTCAAGAAAGAGATAGCAAGAAAACAACTACATATGAACAAACTTTATGCAGAATAAATAAGAATTAACTTAGAGAAGGAAGGCACTAGAATTAAAAGTGATTGAAAAATTCTACCTGTAGTAGATGAGATTTTAGTTGGGACTTAAAGGAAACCAATAGGTAGAAATGAGAAAGGAGAATGATTTCAGGCATACAATACAGCTAGAGAAAATGCCTGGAGCCAAGAGATCAAGGGTCCTATTTGAGGAAGCTAAATATCTTTGGCATCTCCTCCCCAAAACTTCTGCAATAGAGAATTAATTCTAGCCTGGAAAAACAATTTCACCAATTATTGTTATAGGAATCTAAGTTGAGCTCACAGGCCTATAGTTCACTATATTCGCTACAATTTTGGGAAAACAGTCAACATTTGTCATTGTATAAGCACTTCATTACACACCTTGTTCTCCATGATCATTTAGAAACAATAGACAATGTCTTCTGTATTAGTTCTTTAAGTTATCTGAGTTATATTAATGAGCTGTATCTAGTGCCTTGAGTTCAACACAGGCAACTAGGTTTGTTCTTTTAACTTTAATTAATGTCAGTCATTTTTTTCTCTGACCTTTGTATTCTAAATATAAACATAAACAGACACACATACACACACACACACACACAAATCCCTGTGGCCATGAAAACTAATGTAAGAGTATGAGTAATTTCCTGTCAGTCCATTATAATTTCCCCTTCTAATTTGAAATGACTTTAATTTTTTTTTAATTTTATTTTTCTCAATATACCCACATTTGTTTTTAGAAAGGATTTAAAGTTGGTACATAACACATTCTATTTATTTCAACTTTCTCCTCTTTTAACTTAAATCACTTGTCAATGGCCTAGATATGACTAGAAGTTAGACTATTTCTCAATCTATACATTATTTCTCTAAGTCTATGTATCCAACCCTGATGTGTTTCTCTAGCAGTGAAGGACTCTTTCTCCACTAGTAAGAGAATATCAATCTAGAAAAAAAGTATTTCCTTCATTAATCATTCATAGTATTAAAAATGTAACATTGTATTTAGCCTGGAGTCATTTATGAAAGTATCATATTTGGATTTTACATGCAATTTGGTCAATTTTTTCATTAAAATTATATTAAATCTTCATGTTCAACCGTCTTTCACAAAAGCTTTAATGTAGAAAAGAACTCAAAATGAGTAGAGGTTAATTTTGGGATACGGTATGCTTTATGTATTTGGATTTTATCTATCTATCTATCTATCTATCTATCTATCTATCTATCTAACTAACTATCCTTATGTCTTCCAGGTTGTCATTTAAGATTTCTGTGGAGTTGTGTTTTTACAAATGTAGCTGCAAGAATTTTTGGCATAAAATATTAGATAATTTTAGATTTCACTTTTCAGTAATACCTTCATTATTATAATGCATTTAAGTGCCTAATTTTAATTCATACTGAGCTAGATCCAACATAAAATGAACCTCCTAATCATGTTCCAGTCCTCCTGGAGCTTTAACTCTCAGTCAGGAACTGCCAATATTTGGTGCTTTTCAGATCACTTTTATGCTCATCCCATGATTTCCTCGTTATTATATAGACATTTAAAATACCAAACTAAAAGGTGAACTCAGTGTTAATTGTCAACTTATTCTTTGCATCTCAGCTTTTTGTGGAGATCCTCTACAGAGAGGTAATAGCACAAGAATGAAAAGGAGCCCCTATGGCTCTTCTAAACTGATACAGATCAGTAGTGTTGAAACCTAAATCACTGACATTGGATTAGAAGAAGATTAGCCTCCTCATCCACACTCTTTGTTACTTTTAAAGATTTCAAATGACATTTACAGAATAATGTTCCAGCACTTAAAGGACATCAATTCTACCAAATCCACATTGAGAAACATGAAAATTGGCTTTGTGGCCCAATAAGATTCAAGATGGGTACAAGAAAACACAATAAACTCAATTTATGATGGCAATATCAGTAATATTCTTAAATACTAACTATATTATCTAGTTACCATATAAATTTTTCAAGGTCTAAGGTGTATAGTTATTAAACTGTCTATTTTTTTGTAATGTCAAATAAATTAGTATTTAATATATTATTCCTTTCTTCAATCCCCTAAGAATATACTATTTCATCAATGCAGGAACACCCTCCACTAATGACACAGACACAATAGCCATTCTGTTGTGGAGAGGGAAAAAAGTCAACAATGAACCAGATCCTTGGGACTGGGTCACTTTAAAAAGTCACCAGAGAGTACATACTCCCTCTTTTGTTGAACCTGAACTGAATAAGACTGACCAAAGATTTCTATTCTGCTGTAATGTATTTACTGAGAACCCAGAGTCACCTCTATGCCTGTCCGGATAAACTTCAGAATAACTTTTTCCCTCCCTCAGGGAATTCACAATTTATGTATTTTCCTTTTTTTGTTAAATAATTGTTTAATTTTTTCCAATTTCAAGAGACTGATTCTTTCAATGACTATTTAACCATCTGCTTCTAGGAAATCAAGGAAGTTTTACTTGATAACTTCTTGAAAGATGTTTTCCATCATCTTTTTTTGACCATGGCTTTCAGGTAATCCAACATTTCTTAAATTATCTCTCCTGGCTCTGTTTTCCAGGTCAGTTGTTTTTCCAGTGAGGTTTTCTTCTTCTTCTTCTTCTTCTTCTTCTTCTTCTTCTTCTTCTTCTTCTTCTTCTTCTTCTTCTTCTTCTTCTTCTTCTTCTTCTTCTTCTCCCTTTGCTTGTTTGTTTGTTTTCCCTCAATGGATTTTTTTCCCCTTCATTTGGCCAATTGATTTTTTTTTTGAAGATGGGAAGGCAACGCAATTGGGGTTAAATGAGTTGCACAAGGTCACACAGCTAGTTAAATGTCAAGTGATGACATCTGAACTCAGGTCCTCCTGACTCTAGGGCCAGTGCCCTTTTCACTGTGCTATCTATTGGACCCACACATTGAATTTTTTAAGGAACTGTTTTCTTTTTTCAGTTTTTGTTCTTTCTTTTCCAAGCTGTTGACTCGGTCTTGCATACCTCACATTTCTTTTACCAATTATTCTTCTGCCTCTCTTATTTGACTTTTAAATTTCATTCTGAACTCTTCTAAGATGGATTTTTGGTCTTAAGACAAATTCATGTAGACATCATGATTTTTTCATTTTCTGAGTTTGTGGATGCCTATTTCCTTGCTTTTACAGTTGAACTCTGTTCCTGGGGCACAGCAGACACTGTCCTAAGCTTCTTGTGCTGATAACCAGGGGTCTGGTCACAGATTTTGTGCCTGGGGGCCTTGGATGCTGGAGGCTTGCTCACTGCCCTGGTGTGATCTGGCCTAGTCATGCCTATTATTATCTGGTTTCAAGGCTTGGTAATTTTCCCTCCTGTGCTGGATCTGAAGGCCTTACATCTGGCCTACTGTGCCAGTGCCCTGCTCAGCCAGGAGAGAGGGGCCTGGGTTGCTGATCTGTGCTGCGGCCTAGAGCCTCCTACTGGCTTGCCTGGATGCCATCTGCCCTGGGCTATGCTAAGCTGTGCATGATTGCACTGTCTTACTTAAGTGAGACAGACCTTTCCTCATATCCCTTTAAGTTATCTTAAGTCAGAAAATTGTTTCACTCCATGTTTTTTTAGTTTCTGTTGCTCCAGAATATGTTTAGAGACTTTATTTAATGTTACTTCTAAAGGGATAATGGGCAGTGTTCAGGCAAGTTGCTGGCTTCTCTCTGCATTCTTGATACTCCAACCCCCTCACCACCGTGCCCCCAATTGTGATTGATTGTTCTGTTTCCTCATTGCTTATTCTAATTCCTTCCATTTCTTTTTCTTCTTTTATTGCTATGACTAACATTTCTAGTGCTATATTGAATAATAGTGGTGATAATGATTATTAGAATCCTTGTTTCACCCCAGATCTTATTGGGAATACTTCTAGATTATCCTCATTACAGATAATGCTTGCTGATGGTTTTAGATAGATGTTGGTTATCATTTTAAGGAATGCTCCCTTTATTCCTTTGCTCTTTAGTGTTTTTAAGAATGGGTGTTGAATTTTGTCAAAACTTTTTTCAGCATCTATTGAGATAGTCATATGATATCTGTTGATTTTCTCATTGATATGCCCAATGATTTTGATAGTTCTCTTATTTTTGAACTAATCCTGCATTTCTGGTATAAATCCCACCTGATCATAGTATATAATCCTTATGATACTTTGCTTCAATTGTCTCATTATTTAATTTAAAAATTTTACATTGATATTCATCAGGGGAATTGAAGTATAATTTTCTATCTCTGTTTTTACTCTTCTTGTTTTAGGTATCAACATCATATTTGTGTCATAAGAAGATCTGGGTAAGATACCTTCTTTGCTTATTTCTTCAAGTAGTTTTTATAATATTAAATTAACTGTCCTTTAAATATTTGGTAGAGCTCCATTGCAAACCCATAAGGCCCTGGAGACTTCTTTTTCCTTAAGGAGTTTTTTATGCTTGTTTAATTTCTTTTTCTGGCTTTATTTAGGAATTTTATTTCCTGATCTGTTGATCTTGGTAATTTATATTTTTGTAAATATTAATCAGTTTCTCTTATGTACTGTTAATGTATTTTTTGCTTAAAAGGAAGATCTTTCTCATCCATTAATAGGACTATGTGACCTGCTTAAGTCACATGGAATCCTAAATCAAATGAGTTTGAGCCACATGAGCCTGGGTCATATGGGCTGTGATGCCCTCTGACCTTGAAGAAGTGTATACATACTCTGAGGTGAACATTTTCCTTTGGGGCTTTCTCGTGGGAAGAGTGTTCATATGATGTAGCCATATGAGACTCTGGGTGGTTATTAAGGGCCCCCCGGCTTTTGAGAACCCAGATGTTGGTGTTTCTCTCCCCAGTAGCTATGTAACAGTCATACAGTTGGATGTCTGTTGATCTGTGATGTGTGTATTATTTGGTCAGATGGTTAGAAGCTCTGTCTCTTGGTCTTCATGCTATTAATTCTGCTTCTAATTTCTGCTCATAATTTCTGTTTGTGTTTTCTCTCAATTTCAGGGTGCTGACCTTTCCCCCTAAACTAAGGGAATGATATACACGTTTGATTAAAGTAAGATTGTTGACTCCTTTTAAATTACTTTTCTTTAGAAACACAAATCAAAGAACCTGTGCTAGCAGCCCTCCTGTGTGCTAGGGCTATTAGTTTTACACACCCATAGCAGCAATAAGCAACATTGTTGTTACACCTCAGATTGTCAGATTTATTGGCATGTAATTTGGGAAAATATTTCCTTATGATTCCTTTAAATTCTTCTTCATTGTTGGTGATTTCACCCTTTCCATTTTTTATACTGAGTATTTGGGTCTCTGCTTTTTTTTCAATCAAATTAACCAATGACTTGTCTATCTTACTATTTTTTTTAATGAAATAGCTCTGAGCTTTATTTATTTGCTATCTATAATTATATATGCATACATACGCACATCCATACGAATATATATATATATATATATATATATATATATATATATATGCTTTCTGTCTTATTAATCTCACTTTTCATTTTCAGAATTTCCAATTTGGTGCTCAGTTGGGAATTTTGCATTTTTTCTGGGTTTTTTTTTTTTTGGTTGCATGTCAAATTCATCGATTTGTTCTTTTTCTATTTTATTCTACTTTCTCATCTATCATGAAATCCTTCAAATATTAGGATGAGGTAATCACATTCACATTCATAGTTATGATTGTTAATTGAATATTTAGCTACAGTCTATTATTTTTCCGTTGTTTCCATAACTCCTTTTAACAAAAAACAGAATGGTGAGGGAAAGACAGTGAGTACTCAGGACCACTGACATATGTTTGATACAATCTGCTTTTACTCATTTATCCTTTTCTCTCTCACTTGCCCAAACCACATTTTCTTCATTTCCTTTTGAATTCTCTCTTCATGATTTATTCTTTGAATTCAGAATATGTTTTCTTTCTGATTAGGTCTTCATCTTATTCCTCATATCCTTGAGCTCTCCTGTCTCCCTGTCGTATCAAATTTATTTCTATAATCAGCACTATGTGTATATACCTGTATATATGTATATCCTATATTCATCAACAAGTATTTATTGAGTGTCTGTTATTCAATCAGCATTGTGCTAGGTGCTAAAGATATAAAAAAGAAAAAAAGAAATAGTTTCTGTCCCCCTAATGGGCCAAATTAAAAAAAAGTCTTATGTAGAGGAAAGCAGCTATGAATAAACTCAGACATTTTGGTAACAAAGATATTCCAAAGCTAAAGAATTATTAACAGAGAATTATTTTCTATGGAATCTATGCCTATTATTTCTCCTTAGTAAAACCTGAAAGTTTTTCCTAGCTAGTCAATATTTATTTAAAGCATTTATAAAGTATTTGTAGAAGCAAATCACAAAAGAGGTTGTGTTTCCTGTTCAATTATCTTGAAATTTTATACTCATTTTTCACCATCTAATCGAATCATATGTCTCCTCTCCTTTGCATATGTCCACATAAATCTAACTGAGATTAGGCCATGCACTTAAAGGTGATAACATCAGCTCGTTTCCTATGCAATAGTTAATAGAATCACATAATAAAAATGAAAGTCATTTTTCCCACCATTTATGTGTTCACATAAAGATCCTTCAGACTACTTGGGGCCAGCTAGTGGTAAATGACAAATGGTATTTTATGATATGCCTTTTCACTGGTGCATGCTAACCAGCCTAGAACTTGGGCTGTAAATTTCTCTTTTACATTGTAGTATATTTAGTAAATTCTTTATTTCTATCCCACCCAATTTTATCCACCTAACCCTCCTTTGAAAAGGTCCTTATTTAAGATAGATGAATAAGATACATTATTTTAGTTTATGTATACATAAATATATATTTGAAATAATTAAAATAATTGACAGTTATTTATTTTCATTCTTCTCTCTGTAAACCTTAAAAATTCTCTGATTTACTTTTCAAATTAAAAACGTGTGTGTTTTAGTGCGTCTGTGTATTTTTCAGTTTGATTTTCATTTTTTTAGATAAATATTCATATATAAAATGTACACACATATGAATATATATGTTATATAAATTTGCTTTTGCCTTTAAGCTTTGCTTTAACAAGCCTTTGCTTATGCACAGTAGAATAAATAATGGCATGAAAAGGTTACCAAAAGTAAGGAGAGTACAGCATGATATGCAGTTGGAAAAAACTTGAAAATATTTAACTGTAATAGAAA
Organism: Pseudochirops cupreus; assembly: GCA_028627135.1. Classification (NCBI taxonomy): domain Eukaryota; kingdom Metazoa; phylum Chordata; class Mammalia; order Diprotodontia; family Pseudocheiridae; genus Pseudochirops; species Pseudochirops cupreus. Next base: position 347,120,858 of record CM053580.1, on the reverse strand, counting down.
CCACTTAGCAATTTTTATATAACCATCAAACTTTCTGCATCACTTCTATATCTTGAAACATGTTCAAAATTCATTGTTATTTTTCTATAATATTTCATGGTGAAAGAAAACTATAAATGATTCCAGGCTTGATTTCTTTACATGTATACGGATGTCATATTTCTATGCATATCTATGGCTAGATAATATTCAGAGTTTATTACCTGGATCATAGAATCATAGAGTCATAAAATCCGAAAGTTGTAAAGGATCTCAGAGGTTATCTAAGACGCTATCTTACATATAAGTAAAAATCTTCTATGCAGTGATCAACATTCATCTAACCTTCATTTGAAAGTTTCGCTTGATAAGGAATCATTTGTCTCTCAAGGCAGCTATTCTACTCCTACACAACTCTAATTTTTGGCAAATTTTCTTTTTTTCTTATGTAAAAATTATATTTGACCCTTTTCAGCTTTCATTCCATTTATTCAATGGATGCAGAAGGAAGGAAGAGGAAGAAAGGGACAAATCTTTCAAATCAAGAGGTACTAAAGACCTAATGCAATGGAAGGGAAAATGGTGGGTAGAGTTGGTGAGGAACATCACTTGAACCTTACTTTCATCAGTATTTCCTCAAAGAGGGAAACATATAGCCAATCAATTTGAATATAGAAATCTATTTTACCTGACAGGGAAGTTGGAAAGGAACAGATTAAGTAAAGCATGGGGATTCAAATATTCCATCTTGTGTATTTCGGTAGTGTGTGACTTAGGAGAAGTGACTTGACACAAGATAAATTTTGATATGGTTCATGTTGCAACAATAATGGTCATGCATGTTTCCCTAAGAATGAGAACAACTGTTCTTCAACAGATGAAAGTGGCTTGATTTCATTTCCCTGCTTTTTAATAGTTCTCTTCCATTTGAGTGTTGTATTTTGTGTAATACACACATTTCACATTTGATAGTCCTCTTTTATTTTGTTTTTAATTCTGTGGATATTATTCCAGGACAATGATGGAAAGTTTTAGCATTTAAAAAAAAACATACTTTAGTGAATATTAAAGATTTTTCAGAGGCTATTGTCTTGTAGAAATAAAATGATTTAATGGTCATTTAAAATCACTGTGAAAGAGAATTTGGTTGTATTAAAGCACAGAAGAAAGTAAAATCATTTTTCCATTCATGGTTACAACAAAACTTATTAGAAGACACACAGGTGAGGATATGATAATCTGGGCATCTTCTTAGGGATGTAAAACATCTAGTCAGGAGAAAAAAAGGCTGGGGGACTTTTACTTCCAGTTATCTTTGGTATTTTATCTCCATTGAAAGAATGATGACCTCTTAATATATTGATATAGTTATATCTAATAAATATATTAATATACTTATTATATGCACCACGCTGCACATTGTGGAAGGCTAAGATATTTGTCTAAGAGATAGATATAGACATGCTTCAATGGTCTTGGAAGTTTCCTTATTTAAAGTACATTAAAATCCTATGAACTATCAATGCTGAGTGAAAATAGACTTTCATCAAAGGCACATTTAATAGCCAATTTGATAAAAGTGTGGTTTTGTAATGAAGAATTAAAGCATATGTGTCAAAATCCAGAGATAAATGTGAGAAGAGAAGGAATTACAAGCATGAACAAAGACTGTGTAAAGGTTCTAACAGAGGGATTAAGAATATCATGTAAAGGGAAAAGGGAATAGATCAGTCTGGTTGTAGTGCAGAACATTTGAGAAACAATCTAATGGGACTGGAAAGGTAAGATAGATAAAAATTGAGAATGATTTGAAATTTAATACAGATGAATTTGTTAGTTTATCATAGCATGAGTAGAGAGCCCCTGGAGTCTCTTGAATGTGGAAGTGAAATGATCAGATTTATGATTTAAGAATATCATTTTGGCAGTTGTAGAGAGTATGGAGAGACTCAATCTAAGGAGAGCAGTTAGGAGATTATTGTAACAGAGCAGGTGAGAGGTGATGGAACAGCTTATATAAAGTCTTTATGACTTAAGTAGAGAGAAGAAGACATGTAAGAGTTGTTGATGATGAAGAATTGACAAGATTGGATATGGAGGATATGGAAGTGTAAAGAGCTGAAAATGATTACTAGTTTGAAGACATGACAAGAGGACAATAGCTTTTTTTGTCATCACTATGCCCTTTTCTAAAGTTTCTTTATTTGTATCTTTATCAACATTCTAGTCTTTTCCAGAAATCAAAATGCAAATATTACTTGTTCACAAATCATATACTCTCCTCAAAATTTTGTTAGATCATAACAACTTAATATTGCTATCCAGGAATAAAAGTGATACGTTAAGGGTAAATGTGAAGTCTAAATATTAATAATGTGAATTTTAGCACAGTTTTAAAATTCATCAACAATTACTTAGTGGATGTTTATTGGATTCAAATGAATACTTATGTAATACATTTAAGTGACTTATTTTTTGCATGACTTTGCAACCATACGTGGAGTACTTCTTCCCATTTTCAAGAGGTCTACATTCTAGAATGTGGGATAAATTCTTCTATAAAGAAATGCACACCAACAAATTTTAATAAGAACAATCACACATACACACATGCACATGCACACAACATGTGTGTGCACATGAGAGTTCCTAGAGAGAAAGAGAGAGAGAGAAAGAGAGAGAGAGAGAGAGAGAGAGAGAGAGAGAGAGAGAGAGAGAGAGAGAGAGAGGAGTTATTCTGTTGATTGTAAATTTCTTTTGGGGATTTGGTAATATATATATTCAATAAGTGCCTACTTACGTTCAGTGTACTGAGCTAGAGTTTGGGCACACAAATTTGTAAAATGAAATACTGTTTAAATTGTCTTCTATCTTATGTGGGAGGGTGGATGACATATGTATACAAAAATATACCACACACTAAAATATGATTATATTCTTCATATATCAAAACTCTGATATATGATATTTTGAAAAGGGAATCATATTAAAGCTTCATGGAGGATCTATACTTTTAAAGAAGAGATTGATATCAATAACACATGAGAGTTCCTAGAGAAAATAGGTCAGTATAGGATCACATAATACAAAACTCAAATATTTAGAAGAGAACAGGGAAGTCACTTAATCCAACCCTCTGAGAGAGAAAAATAAACTTGGATTTCCTCCTGTTTTTTTCAGCTATGATAAACTTTCTAACTTTAAGGAATCATTCCTGGGTCCACAAGGATGATAGGTATTGAACTAACTCTAAGTTCTTTACTTTGACATAGTAGGGTAACACTGGTTCTGGTTCTTGGAAATTTGTTCTCTAATGATAGATGTTAAGTATCTTTTTCTCATTCTCTTCAATTTTTCTGTAGGTAAATATATACTATTCTTAGTAAATCAGGTGGTATTGTCTGGTTTATTTTAAACATTTTTTTTATATATTTCAAATGTCTATCCAACACTTTGACCCTAAAAGTCCTAAATAATACAAGTCCTTTTGGTATACTTGTTAACAGCTAAATCCTTCTCCCCCATGAAAAAAGAGGATTTTGGTTTTTTTGTGAGGAGGGATAAGACTAACACATACATTCAAGGTACTGAGCTAAGTAGATCATCATCATCCTCAAGTACAAAGTTAGTAAATTCAACAAGCTCAAGACAGCTTATCAAGGGCTTATTAAAGGCCTATCCCACTTCAAATAACCAGGGAAAAGGAAAAGGAAATGGGGGGAGGGAGATGAAGAAATAACAAAAGGGAAACAGAGACAAAAAAGGCAAAAAAGAAAACAGAAGTGTGCTTATTCTCATAGACAGAACAACTCTAGACTCAAATGGTCTCCTAAAATAGAAGGAGCCCTCTCAACAGAAATAAGAGACTTAGAGGTATGCTTAAGCTAGCTCAGAATAGCCATTTGTGTTTTTTTTTAGCATTAACATTTACATCACAGAAATCTGCAAATGCTACAAAATAGGGTTTGTTACTATTTTGTTGACTGTTTAACTCAAGAACAAGTGAATAAAAAGTTAATAATGAAGATTAAACTGAAAGGTTTGTCTGGTGTATATCCCCCCACCCCAAGAAAGCCTGTTATTAAACGTTTACCACCATAAATCCCAATAATTTCTTTGTATACAGTTTAGAAATCAATCTATCTTAACTTAAACATCTTTTATGATTCCCTTATGAACAAAAAGGCATGAAAATGGAGGTCCAGGCAAAGCATTTCTAAGTACCACTCTAAAAAATAGGGCACACACTCATTTAGCCAGGTATGCCAGCACACATAGGGTTATGTCATTGGAGTTGCAGATAAAAAATTCTCTTTAGGTCCTTATGCCATAGGGCACCAAAAATGTTCCTAATTATCCCTATGCACTTAGAAGGCAAACAAAATAAGATTCTAGACTTACCCAAAGGTTGGCCAAGAAAGCATAGTTCAAAAAGAAAGAAACCAAAGTCAAATGAGTCTTAAACATTGAGGGTGTGCCAGTTTGGTTAAGCATCTAAAGTTAATTGGAAGAAACCCCTCAATGATAGGACAAGGTCCCCACATAAAACATTCTAAAACTTATAGAACAGAAAATTGATCTCATTCATAATTTTCTATGTAATCATACAGGCCTATTTTGTTCAGTTCTGAAAAGTACATGAAAATAAGTCTCGCTTTCCTCATAATCTTTGGCTCACTACACTCTAATCTCAGGTTCCTGGGGATACTTTTACTTGTAGCTTAGATAATGGCTTACAACTAGGTTTTTCTTAAAACATGATTAATAAAAAAAGACACCTGACATACCATTTGATACAGGTATGGGGATAGTTAATTAGATACTCACAGGATGCTAAACATAAAAAAAAAAGCATCCAGCCAAGCAATTCAGTGACTGTCTTCTCCAAGAGCCCTGGAGTAGCTGCAAGAGAATCATTTGAAATGCTTTTTGAGGAAACACATATTATAATTTGTTATTCCAAAGCAATGATTTATTCCCCAAAATGCTATGGATTAGAAGTGTGTAGAATGGAGGTTGGTGTTTTAAAAAGTTATAGGTGATAGAAATATGTTCTTATTGTTCAAGAAGGTACTTAATACTAGTGAGAACCAGAGTGAGTCCTGGATTTAATGACAGAGCCTCTGGATTTATATCTTGTACCTATAATGACCTCTGTGATCTTTACCAATATCTGGGCTGTGACTTAATCTAGTAATTTTCTTGTCAGTAAAATGAGGAAACTAGAGTAGATAATCTTTCCAACTCTTACAATCTATATAATCCTAGTGCATTATCTCACTAATATGTTTTGTAAAAACAATATTTTTAAAGTAATGATTTTTTGTTGTTGTTCTTATTCCTAATTTATATAACTCTGAAGTTCAGAATTAGTCTGATTGAACCATGTCAACTAAAAACCACTATGCAAGGTAGAGTTGTCCTGTAAAAAGAGAAGCAAGGTATTAAATCAAATTCAATATATTAAATTATATGAATACAGTTTCATGAATGATATTTTCATTATGTTGTAAAATGCATACATATATGAATATATGTCTAATATATATCTAAATGCTTATTGTATTACATTTTTTAAGCTCAGAATGGAAATAAAATAAGCTGAAAACAGCACAAAAAATATAAATCTTAAGGAATTGGGATTGTAAGGGTCTGTTTTGTTTGTTGTTGTTTTTTGCTTTTTAGAGGGATGAAGGTAGGGCAATTGGGATTAAGTGGCTTGCCCAAGGTCACACAGCTTTTAAGTGTTAAGTGTCTGAGGCCAGATATGAACTCAGGTCCTCTTGACTGCAAGGCCAGTGCTCTATTCACTTTGCCACCTACCCACCCCAAGGGTCTGGTTTTTTGTTTTTATTATTTGAGATGATGAGAATTTTCATATATGCAGTGATTTCTACAAAACTATAAATCTGTCACATGTATATAAAGAATTCTGTATGTAGTTGAATAGTAGATTTGATATGCTGATAGATATTACTTAGCATTTTTCTGTTTTTCAAATTGTCAGATTATCTTTAAAGCTAATCCAATACATTTTTAGTTCCAAGAGTAGTGACTGTGTATCTCTCTATGTCTTGAATTGCAAAAATACTTTTAAAGGGGAAAATGTATTGTGACTAAAATTAAGAAATTTTCCCATTAAATTCAAAAGAAGAAAAATAATATTTTACAGAAGTTCTTTCTCTTATGACATACTGGTGCTTCTAAGGTACATCAAAGTATTGCTTCTTTTTAAGGCCCAACAGTTTGAGAAAACACAAAGATTGTTTGAAGGGCATTTCACCTTTCTGAAGGATGAGCTTAAAGTAATACCCTGACAGTCATTCTTAGTGCTTCTGATGAGAGTATTATCCCCATGGAGTTCCTTGAAAGGGCTTTTCAGAAACTCCAAAATATGTCTCATCCTGTTGTGTGTTA